>OY728150.1:172909118-173434118 GCA_963277665.1 Viscum album
GTTGTTCGGTAGTTGGAGGCATAGCGGGTCCTGCCGGTTGAACCGGCGGTCGGCTAGTACTGGGTACATCCTACTACCTACTATTTGAAGCCTGAAGAGTAGCCTCCAGACTAGGATTGGGCAGCGGAGGCTGGCCTGTGTCCGGGCAAGAATGACTGTGATACGAACATGACAGCTCTCCCTGATCCAGTAGCACAAACGATGGTGGAGGTAGAGATGAGGGCGTTTGATGGGGTTTCGCATGCTGAGCTCTGCGCTGAGCCTACTGTCTAGTCTCAGTAGCATTCACGGCTTGGCTAAAAGTGCCCGCTGATGTATCTCGGTGACCGGCGTGGTTGCGGTTACGTTGATGTTGATGTCGGCTGGAAACGTTGGGGAGGTTCGCCTGGCTTTCCCCCTCATCGGGAGTCATATAGGGCTTTACCAGCTCCACGATGTTAACCGAAGCGTACCCTTAGCTGTCGCTCGATGAGTCATCCACCACCGGGCGGATTCTGGGAGGAATCCCCATTTCAGGGGGCATAAAGTCGCCGAGAGTGCGGGATGACGATGACACCGGCGGAGCGCGTTGCTTCTTCTTATGTCATCGCTGCTTGCCCTTTTAGGAAGAGGTCGGCTGTGAAGACGATGCAGAGGTACCGGCTACTTCTTCTGAAGGTTTCGGCTACTTCAGGCACACCTGGATGATACCATGGGGACAAATGATGGTTTTTCAAGCCATCCAGTCGTTGTATTTCTGGGATCCGCGGCTGGGAACCTGCTGCCACTCGCTTTCGCTGTCGCTCCCGATCTCTGACCCCGCAAAGACACCCATCACTTATGTTGGTTCCGGGCACAACCTGACTATGTTGTTGTTGACATGGTCTTGAAGAAAATCTTTAAACACATATCATTTCTTGAGGGTGTGCCCCAGAATCCGATGATAAGGACAGTAGTTGGGGTGATTGGTGAGATTCGTCTCTGCCGGCCTTCTGCACTCGGGCAGGTGCA
Organism: Viscum album; assembly: GCA_963277665.1. Taxonomy (NCBI): domain Eukaryota; kingdom Viridiplantae; phylum Streptophyta; class Magnoliopsida; order Santalales; family Viscaceae; genus Viscum; species Viscum album. The sequence continues at coordinate 172,910,109 of OY728150.1, forward strand.
CAATCCCTTTCTCTAGAGAACATAAGAAGTAGCTAGGGACCTGATTTTAGTTGAACGAATAAGTCTGGTGCCTTCTTTCTGGATAGGGGGCCCTGGGGCCTGACCCTGATGAGGGGCCGGAGGGGCCTGCCGAGGAGGCGGCACCTGATTATCTCGCCTAGGTGGAGGTGGCGCATTGCGTGGGGGAACCTATCGATTCTGAGGCGGTTTCTGTTGGGCAGGAGCCTGTGCTTGATGTGGAGGACCTCTATGGGGTTACAGGGATGGTGCTGCTGGCAGTAATTCCAGTGGCCTAGGGACTTCTACTTGGGCCACCGCGGCGGGTTCGGCTCTGGCAGTCCTCCTAGATGGGATCATCGGGGGAAACGAACCTGCCTGACTAGCCTATTGCAGATCCTCCTCAAGGCGCTGAGCCTTATCTGAGAAATCTATGAACCCTCCAGGGTAGTTCTGGGTAATCAGGGAGGGTACCAACTCCGTTTTGACATTCCCCACACACATCTTCAGTAATTGCTCCTGAGTCAGTGGCATATCGAGGGAATATGTAAGTCCCTTCCACCGGGTGATGAAATCTGCGACTCGCTCATCAGGCCTTTGCTTACACTTGAAGAGGTCTGCAATGATGGTCTTCCGCGTGGTGGAGCTGAACTGGTATAGGAACTGCCGGCGGAGATCCTCCCAACCGGTCACCAATCCGATAGGGATCTGGCTGTACCAGACAAATGCGGGACCTTCCAATGTCTGTATGAAACATCGGAGCTTGGCGGCTTCTTACTGGGCCGGGGTCCCTAGCATGGTGCAACACCTGGAAGAAAAATGAGCCAAGTACTGCGGCGGGTCCCCTGTCCCGTTGAAGGGCGAGAAAGTGGGGTTCCTAAAACCCGGGGGTGCGGCCATATCATCCACCCACACGGGATACGGCTTTCCATCCGGTTGGACCGCCACCTTCCACGTTTCCAACACTTCGAGATGGGCTATGAGTGCCGCTATAAGATCATCCGGGTGGGGGTCCCTATCTTGACTGGGATCCCTAATCACAAGTGTGTTTCCAGGATCTTCAACACGGTAGATGGATTCAGAATCTCGTGGATTGACTGGCGGAACGACCTGTGGGGCGCTTGGGGGAACCCGAACTGGATTCTTCAGATTGCCCCGTCGATCGGGGGGGTTTGGTGATATGTATCGTGCCCTCTTGCCGTAAGTTCCGGCTTCTGTCCTGTCTGCGGAAGTAGCATGATCAGGGTTGCCTGGAGGCATCTCACCGGGGGGAAATTGTTCCTGCACCTACTGCCCCGGCCTGGGATTACCATAGTCGGGTCACCAATCTGCAGCGCGCTCAACCAAGAGTTCGTCAACCAGCCTCTTCTGCTCAGCAAGCTGCTGGCGTAACGTGGACTTTTCGGGATCTTCGTCAGTTTTTTTCACAGAGGAAGACGGGTCGGAGTGCTTGACAGTTCTGACATGATCCTTACCCTTGCCAGTATTTTGACTGATTACCAGCGACTCAGTGGGTATAGGGAGGCCTAGCAGGTTCCTCTGCTGATGGGTAACCCTCCCTGATGGGTCCAGCAGTGGCGGTATGCCCTAGGGGGGTAAGTCTCTGTCAAGAAATTCAAGCTCGTCTTCCTTGTCCACTACATCATCCATGTGGACCGCGACCCCTCTCGAGGGTATGTCCTCAATGTCGCATAACGAATCGGGCTACCGTCTGATAGGGTCGAAGAGGAGAGCGGCATAGTGTCCCCAACCACGGACTTGCACATGGGGGGTAGCTTCACTGATGACTCTGCAGAGTACTTTGAAACTCTGATCACATTTCCGTTGAAGGGCACTTTAATGGTCTGGCGACTCAGGGTGCTGGGCCAAAAGGAGTGTGGCGAAATCGATCAGGCGACTTTGCTCGCCGATTTCTTCGAAGTGCTCTCGACTTCTGGGGTACACCACCCGCTCGTAACGAAGGAGGAAGTGTATCGCCCATATGGTTCAACAAATGCACCCCACTTCTTAAGGGGTAAGGGACTCTGGTGTGCGAAAGTTCAGCGCCGCCGTCATCCAGAACTTCTCTGGGAAGTAATCCGCTACGTGAATGCTCCAGAAGCTCCTGGGTTCGGACTCGGGGTCTGGCCCTGTATTGCCCCACTCATCAACCGGGGGTGGATGAGGGACCAGTAGCGGTACCGAGGCAGACCTCTGGGATAATAAACTTAGAAGCGGAGAATTCGGTGAATGAGCTGTCTGGACGCCGAATTTCGGGTCATCCTCTGAAGAGTGAGGTGACCTGGCCACGATGTCACGATACGACGGGCTGATAGCCACAGCTTCCGACACAAGAGTCGCGGCTGCCGGCGATAGGTCATGTCATCGCTCTACCGTCGTTGGCCCCCAAAATAGCTCTCCGTGATCACTGGTAGATGTAGAGGGCACTTCTGGTGACAATGGTGGTGATTGAACGGTCGAGACCTACGGAATTTTCATAATTTCTTCCTCCTGGATGTACCTGCGGAGGGAGATGGGAATCTGGTGGACCTCATATTCTAGGAGAATGAGGCTAACGCACCTGGTTCTTGCCCCAGTCCTTGATACATATGAGCGGGGATAAGGTTCCATCGCTGAGTCGCATTCCGATTCAGAATTTGAGAAACGAGCCGGATTGATCTCCACCCGGGCCTTACCAGGACTCTTCTTGTGGCGGCGACGACCCTCTCTTCTACCCCGGGGTGGCTCATCGGGACAAGGTTGATTCTTAATAGGTAGTCTTGGGGCGGCGATGGCACCATGGCGGAGAGGACCCCCGCTCGAGGTGTCCGGGGTGCGAGGGGCACCAGGGCAAATGTCGAAGGGTACATGGGGAGGACCTCCATGGATGTTGTTGGCGGAGCAAGGCTGACCTTCACTCCCTAAGTTGCCGGGGCGAGGACCTTCGACAGTTGTAGAGAGGACGTAGGGAGGGCCCCCACGTTGGAGAAGGACTGGATGGACAATGCCTTCAGATCGGCGGTCGGGGGCAGGAGGATGGACTCCATACCCTGTATAGTGGGCGCGGGAAAGGTTTCCGCACCGAGCGTCACTACCGCGGGGCAGGTCTACCTTCGGGATGGGGGTAGCACGAGGCATACCTCCATGACGATCTTTGGAGCAGGGAAGGCCCACGCTCTGTGGAGTAGTGTTACGGGAGGGCCTCTGTACGGGGTGACATCACCCTGGGTTAGTTCGCGGCGATCACCACTCAGGCCTGCAACCCGGAGAGTAAACCCAGCCTGCCCGTGGGGCGGTTGGGGTCTCGATCCTAGTTGGGTGAAGGAGTGACCCCGCTCAGTGTACGAAAGGACTCCATGATGCACGTCGGTGGTGGATCGGGCCACTGTAGCTGTTGACGTCGACGCATCTGGGTGAGCGTCCTCAGCCCGGGCCCGGCGCTGACGTCGGGTCAAACGAGCTGGCGTAGGTGGTGCAGGGGCATGGCCTGCCTGCTCTTCCTGCGGAGTCGGACGGCGGTGCTGACACGGCCGGACGGGAGCCCTTGCCTGGAGCCCTTAGGTCGGGACCCTGAGTGGGCCAACCCGGACACCGCCTGCCTCATCAGCCTAAGGCGAGGAGTCGTCGAGGCGTTCCAGGGACATGCTCCCGAAAAGGTTGAACGTTGGGGTGGGGAGCAGGGGCTCCCTGCACGGCCTATTAGGGTGGCATTGACGATGGGGCCGGGATGCCTCTAGGTCCAGGTGGGCCATATCCCTAGTTGGGATGACCCCTTCCTCCTCGTACCTGCATACGAGGTTGTTGATCACCCTTTGCTGGATGATCTCTGATGGGGAAAGGGGACGTGGGCACCCCGTATTCTGTGATGTAGAGGCCGTCGTGGAGGTAGCAGAGCCATGCGGGGTGGCTATGCCAGTGTTGCCCCTACCCCTGCGTAGGTGAGCGGGTGGTGATCGTGTCTCCTCAATAGCAACCTGGTTCCTGGGGAACGAAGGGATCAACTCATCAGCACTGCGAGGAAAAGGATTGACAACCAGTGCCCCAATGTCCTTCCATTCTCCACGTCTGTAAGAAGGATCCACGCCAACACGTTGTAGAACAGAGTGCCCCACGTTCTACTGCCCCGACATCCGGTGAGTTTCACGATAGGCCTGCTATTTTCTTGGCGGGACCAAGCACCGGATATCTGGATTCGGTGACACGTCAATATACTGGTGTCTCGAACGCTACTAATATCCACATTTGAGGAGAAGAATTTCACATCGGGTTCACCATTTCTGTTTCTGACGCTTTCGTTGGGGCGCGCACATCCGTCCGTCCGCGGAGGAGGATGCACTGCACTGTTGCCCTGCATTCCCACTTTCCAAAGGCAGGCAGCATTCGCTCCTTATTCAGGGACGTCTGCTCCTTGATCGAAATGGGATGATGGGATGTCGGTTCTTCCTTCCGTGGATTCCTCCTCAGAACTCGTCTCATAGTCCGAGTCTCCCTCATAGATTTAAAATGTTGTTCATGAAACTCTTCCCAATTCCATGTTTCCATGGATGCCGGTTAATTACACTGCTTCTGTCGGGACATTCCAAAGGGTCCGGTCAGGGCAGCAACCTTCAGTCGGGGAAGTAGTCACGTTGAGGCATCATTAGCATGTCTGGATGCTGGGGAACCGGCATGTTTGTCTATTATCCCTGGTCATAGGGATTCTTGAGGGCGTGGAAGCCCGATGCATCCCAAATCGAGCGCAGGGAATTATATTCCATAGACACATATCTGAGGTTTTCCTCAGCTTCCTGTGTTTAACACAGGGTATGCCGCGAGTTTAACATCCAGCGGAGATGGATCAGCCCGATCAGAGCATTAGCTAGAATGGATCGGATTGAGGGATTTCCCTTGAGGGGGTGCCGATACCGGGACCAGCCTATGGACGACTGTGAAGAGGAGCGGACCAGAATGGTCTCACCGGGATATGACGGTCCCGACAAGAATTAGGTTGGATGATGGATGGATGAATTAAGTGGAGGGGGGAATGGTAAGGGACCATCGCAAGGGCGATGATGAAGTTGGGCTTGAGCCTCAAAGAGACCTCCTACGTATCCTCGTGGCAGGGAATCAAAGTCCACGTAGTTTGGAATGGTGCCGGCGAGCCGACATGAAGGTGGACCTTGGCCTGATGGATGTCGTCAGCGAACCAACGTAAAGGTTGTCAGAGTGACCAGTAGGTGGTGGGCTTGAACCTCTGAGAGGCTTCCTACGTACCATGCCGTGACATGGATCAAAGACCACGTAGTTCAGGTTGGACATCAGAAGGCCGACATGAATGAGGACCAGGAGGGTCCCAGTGGTGGTGGGATTGGACCTCGTGGAGGCTTCCGACATACCATGCTGTGACATGGATCAAAGACCACATAGTTCAGAGGGGCTTCGTCGGCGAACCGACATGAAGGTGGACCTTGGTCCGATGGGTGGTGGTCTTGAACCTCTAGAAGTCTTCCTACATACCATGCCTTGACATGGATCAAAGACCTTGTAGTTCAAAGGGTGTCATCGGTTAACCCACATGAAGGTGGACCTTAGTCCAATGAGAGATGGGATTGAACCTCGGGGAGGCTTCCTATGTACCATGCCTTGACATGGATCAAAGACCTCGTAGTTCAAAGGGTTTCATCGGTGAACCGATGTGAAATTAGACCCAGGGGTCCACTAGTGGTGGGATTGAACCTCGTGAAGGCTTCCTACATACCACGCCTTGACATGGATCAAAGTCCTCATAGTTTGGATTGGTCACAACGGCTTGCCGTCGGACTGGAATACAATTTCACTTCATGCTGGACAAGAGTGAACCCTGACGTGAATAAACGACAGGCAGTGGGTGTCGGCGAACCGACGTGAGAAACAGACCTCGGTCCAATGGGAGATGGGCTTGAACCTCATGGAGGCTTCCTACGTACCGTGCCTTGACATGGATCAAAGTCCTCATAGTTCGGGTGGTCACAACGGCTTGCCATCAGACTGAAATGAAGTTTAACATCATGTTGGAAACAAATGGGACTCGATTTGAATTAGATGACGGGTGGGATTGAACCTCGTGGGGGATTCCTACATACCATTCCTTGACATGGATCAAAGACCCTGTAGTTCAAATGGGTGTGCAGTTTAATGTCATACGGGACAAGGGCATACAGTTTAACGCCGTGCTGGACGAGGGCATACAGTTTAACATCATGCTGGATGAGGGAATGCAGTTGAACGTCATGCTGGACGATGTATTTTCATGGCCAATGCTGACTCTAAGCCCACGTGAGTCATGATCGATGTGAGAAACAAGAGACAGCAAAGACCTGACAATCACGCCGCAAAGGGTGCGTCTGTGAGAAGCAAAGAGGGGCTTATGCGTTAGGTGGCCCATTAGTGCTGAGACATACTCCAGGGTGGAGGCCCAAAGTGCAACAAAGCGCAGCGAAAGAGGGATTTGGGACCAATTATGGAAGGTGCATCGTTCCCTATCACGCCCTCCACTGACCTTGGTAGTGGGGAAGTATGGAGATGTAGGGGTGCAGCCATCCGTTGGGGAACTGGGGTCGCCCTTCTCCTAAGAACATACACCACTCCAATAAGGAGGATATCATCCCTTGTGGAGGGGTGGTTCCACTCCCGTGGAGACGAGTGGTGTAAAAAATGTTCGAGCTGGGGGGACCCTTCGTGCGAGGCATGAGGTCGGGTCACAGTTTAACGTCATGTGTTGAGGACATGATTCTTGGCAGTTTAACTTCCTGCAGCTCGGACGAGGCGGGTTCACTCCACACCCCTAGGACTTACATAACTGGTACCCTTTGCTCCTTGGGGGAGGGAAGGTACCAGTAAGGCCATGGCCAAGGGGGGTTGTAGAGCGAACCATTGAGGGGTCCACGTTAGCGTGGCTATGCGAAGAAGCAATAGCTGTTAGCGTACCCATGCGAAGAAGCATTAGGCGAAGCAACGCTACGAGTAGTATTGTCCGTGGGACTTTGAAATCACATTGTGCAAACCTGGAGGGTCGCACGGGGAGCAGAATTTCCAAGAAAAGGAGTGTGCTTCGCGAAGCGGAGTGCCTTGGCCTTATCATGGGGAATATGTGTGAGTGGAAGGCTCTTCGTGAAGTAGAACAGCATTCACGGAGCACTGCCTCGCGAAGAGGAGGTGCCTCGCGAAGCAGGGTGCGGCGAAGAAGTGTGCTTCATGAGGTGTAGCGATCCTGCCTTAGCATAGGGATCACTTGTACATGTTGGGTGTTTTGCGAATCATAAACGCTCCGCGGCTGCACGGGTTCCCTTGGGAATCCCCCTCCTTCGCGAATGCCCTTGAGCTTCGCGAAGGGAATCCCTCTCGGAAGAGGGGCTCAAAACGAGACAAAGCAAAGGCGTCACACGAAGTAGAAGTACCTCGCAGAGCTCATGATTCCCGGGGGCAATGAATGATTCGTGATTCCGGAGAGGAGAAGCCGAAAGGTCAGATTGTCCATCTCTTGGACTCAGGGGGAGCCCAGTATTTATAGACAAGGGGCACTGTGAAGCTGAACTCCCAAGCCACCTTAGGTGCTTCGCGGCGTGCTCGCGAACATTAAGGTCGTTCGCAGAGAGGTACCACCTCCAGAGCTTCGCGGTGGGCTCGCGAACGTCAAACTCGTTCGTGGAGATTTACAGCCTCCAGAGCTTCGCGGCGCGCTCGCGAACGTCAAGGTCATTCGCGGAGTGGTACCGCCTCCAGAGCTTCGCGGTGGGCTCGCGAACGTCAAATGCGTTCGTGGAGAGGTACCGCCTCCGGAGCTTCATGGGACCATGATTCTTGTGGTGCTTCGCGTCGGTGCTTCGCGAGGCAGCGTCCGAGCCGTCTTTTTCATCCCTTTCATTCGTGCAATATTTTGGCGCCAACAACCTCGTATGAAAAACGACAAAAGATTCCTTTCATATATTTTAATAAAAACTCACCTAAGGGTAAAATTTGATTCAAACAATTGTATGAGGAAATAAATAATATCATATATTGAGGAAACATGGATGTGGATGATAAATATTCCCCAGTAAATTCTGAAGTATAAACAATCTCGGATAAAAATGAGATTGCGAGATTTTCCCTTACCTTTGGTCCGATTTTCTTCGTACGTGTCCGAACCTCTTGTATAATGATTTAAATAATGTTATTGACTTATTTCCGAATCGTACTAATTGTTATGATATCATATATGGTCATATTCTTAACTTCTTATTATTAATATTTCATTGTTACTTGTTATTCGGGTGTTTATTGCTTTTTGTTCTTATGCGTGTTTTGCCTAATAAATTCTTATTCTTCTTTTTAGGTTATAGATAACTCATTTCCATAATGGTATTAGTGTAATATATATATAAATTTTTTTTCATTCAATTCATTTATATAATCATTATGCAATGAAGATCATGTAGAACGAGTCACATCACATTGTGGAGACGGTAGGCCATACATATGCACGAGCGATGATATCATTACCATGATCGTGGAATTGTATTGAAGTGTATGTATACTATTTCATAATAAATATAACTTTAAAATAATCATATATATTTATTATTTACACCATTATACCCATACAAGTAAGGTGGTGGTGGAAAACAGATTACACCACAGCATGGAGACAGTATTCCGTACGTACGCACGCGCGGTGATTTCGTTTTCCGAAGGATGGATAGAAGGTGAAATAGGGTTGTTTCAAATTTATAATAATATATCAGTATATGAGTGATACTGATGTTATTACTTCATAATAAAACAACTAAAGAAGAATAAGTAGAAGAAGAAATAAATTTGAAAGAATCGGTAACAGACATTACCTCTTCTTTGAAGCGCCTTTTCTTAACCTCCTCTTAGGGCACTAAAGATGGTCTTTGAAGAAGACCAGGAATTATAGGATGTTTCTAGGTAAGTGGAGAAGAGAAATTGGAAGGGGATGGCCGAGCTTGAAGTCTCAAAGTGGTGTGAGGAAGAGAGGGAGGAGGTGCCCTTTTATAAGGGAGGAGAAGGGCACCTTAGGAAAAACTTAAAATATTATTTTATTATAAAGTCATATTATGTTTTTAATAGTTCCAAATTGATATATTTCGAAGATAAGGTGGGTATGGGTTGAAATAATCTCATCCAATAGAATTTAGACAAGTTTAGGTTACTATTTTAACCATATCATGTAGATTTAACTCTATGTTAAATAATTTAACTTTTACCATGTCTTCTAGTTTTCTTACACTATATGGTTAATAAAAATACCATAACAAGACAAAAAAACCCCAAGTTGTTTATTATTAATATATATATCCTTATCTATGTCATTTGGACAATCCTTAGATTTTTATGAATTAAATAACAATTAATAATATAATACCTGTTTTAAAAACTATTTTATATCAATTTTGACACTATTTGGTACTTGATTTTTGTGAAAATCATAGTAGCATGATTAGTGCGAAAAACATTAATTAAATCATTACTAATATGTCATATCAAGCTATAAAATTAGTTTAATTCTTTAAAAGGCTCAAATTACATTTATTTGGGTATTTATAATATCAATTATGTTAATATTTCCTTAATAAGGTAATTACTGCATCATCATCATGTCATAAATAAATTAACTTATTTAAAGTATAAAAATTATATAGAAAATACCATTATGTAGGAAATATTTTTATCTTTCTAATGAATATTTATAGTAGAATTTATCTTATCTATAACCCTATATTAAAAATGTTTTAGTTATTAAACTTTGATTTTAACTATTTTAACTCTTCTTTAAATAAAATAATATTAAATGTCCTAATCTAATCCAAGTGGACGTAAATGGTCATCTTTTATTCCTAAGGTTGTTTTCGGTCGAATTAAACTTATCCAATAGAATTAGGAAATGTGTTAGGGTAATAATAATACCATTTTTACCCTTAATTACCCTATTTACTTTTAACCGTGGTAAAAAAAGTAAAAAGTTACTATTCACCAAAAATTATTTTCATCTCATTGAACCACATTTTAGTCCTTGATATTAACAGTGTCTCTTGGATTTTCGAAATTCCACTCACAGAAGTGGTAAAATTAAGTTTTATGTAAATTTTCAAATTCTCCTAGGAGGTGGGTAAAAGATGGTGAAAAGTTCAATAAAATTTTTATATATCTAAAATTATTATAAAATGACTCCAATGAATTACATTCAACTTATATAGGTATTATGTATCAATTTTGACCTAAAATAAATTTAAATAAAATAAATTATTATTTAAATAAAAAGTCGGTTTTTAAATAGTAACCCAGTGTTTTCACTATTCATCAAAAATTGAAAGTTTTCAGAAAAATACCAAAATATCACCCTAGGCAAATTTCGATATTCCAAATCCAAAATTGAAGTCCCTTTTGAAATAGAAAATTTATAAAATTTCAAATAGTGGGTATTACTATTCATAACGACTAGTTTTAATAATATTTTAATAGCATATCGTTGTTTTGTGAAACTAGGTATTGCATACAACGCAAGCTATCGAGGAAGGTCGCGATTGCGTTTAAAGAAAGCCAATATAGTGTTGTGTGTAGTGAATGATTCCTTTGATGATGTATATAACATAAAAACAAAATATTTCTCATAAAAAATATCGGGTGTTACATTCTACCCCCCTTAAAATGAATTTCACCCTCGAAATTCGTCACATTGTAACAAACATATGAGGATACCTCTCCCTCATCATATCCTCAAGCTCCCATGTGGCTTCTTCTAATTGGTGGTTCCTCCATAAAACTTTCACCAAGAGAGTGGTTTTGTTCCGTAGGAATTTTTCACTATGATCCAGAATCTCTATCAGCTATTCTTCATAAGAATGATCTTTCTCCATCGATACAACTTCTGAGATGAGTACATGTGAAGGATCAGGTATGTACTTTCTCAGGAGAGATACATGGAACACATCGTGAACTTGAGAGAGATTCGGTGGAAGCTCCAATCGGTAAGCTACCTTCCCAACACAATCCGATATTTCAAAAGGACCGATATACCTAGGGCTCAGCTTTCCCTTCTTTCCAAATCTCATTACTCTCTTCCAAGGAGATATATGTAAGAACACTTTATCTCCCACTTCAAACTCTAGGTCTTTTCTTCAGTTATCTGCATAACTTTTTTGTCAACTCTGAGCTGATCTTAAGTGTTTTTGAATAGATCTGACCTTTTCTGCCATCTCCTCAACAAGATTAGGTCCTAATAGCATTCTTTCCCCAACTTCATCCCAACAAGTTGGAGTCCTACGTTTCTTTCAATAGAGATCTTCATAAGGATCCATCTGAATACTGGAGTGAAAGATATTATTATAAGAAAATTCCACCAAAGTTAGGTGTTGATCCCAACCACCTTTGAAATCCATTGAGAAAGTTCGTAACATATCTTCTAGAGTTTGAATTGTTCTCTTAGATTGACCATCTGTCTGAGGATGATAAGCAGTTCTGAAACTCAACTCTGCATCCAGAATATGCTGAAGACTTCGACAAAACTTCGAGGTAAACCTCAGATCCTGATCAGATATAATGGAAAGTGGCACTCCATGCAATCTAACCACTTCCTTTACTTATATACTGGCAAGCTGATCCAGCGAGAAATCCTCTCAAATAGAAATGAAGTGTGATGAATATTAAGACAATCAAATATGACCCAGATAGCATTATTTTCTTTGGATTTTTTCAGAAGTCCGGTGAGAAAGTCCATAGTGATGTTTTCACATTTCTATTCAGGCATGGGTAATGGTTGTAACATCCCCTTAGACTTCTGTCTCTCAGCTTTAACTTGCTGACAAACCAAGCATCGAGAGACATCTTCAGCAACATCTCTTTTCATGCCATCCCACCAGAAGTACTCTTTTAGGTCCCTATACATCTTCGTGCTTCCAAGAAGGATAGAGAATGAAGAACTATGAGCCTCATCTAGAAGCTCCTTCTTTAATTCGGGGATGGGAGGAACACAAACCCGATTCCTGAACTTTATTATCCCATCACAATCAAGGTTCAATTCATGAACATTTATCACCTTCTTTTGTAACTCTACATCTTCTTAATGTGCCTCTTTAATCTTCATATGTATAAATGGTTGAACATTCATTTTAGAAAGATAATATTTTTCGCCTTCCATTATAATTCCAAGATCTATCCTTTGTAAATCCATAAATATTGGATCTTTTGTGATCCTTATCATGGATAAGCTAGCATGGTCTTATCGAATTAATGCAACTGTCACCTTGTTTTCTTTCCCAGGGTGATAATGAATTGAGCAGTCGTAATCCTTAATCAACTCCAACCATCTTCTTTGGCGCATATTCAGCTCCTTTTGTGTGAAAATATACTTTAAACTTTTATGATCAGTATAAATTTCACACCTTTCACTATAAAGATAATGCCTCCAAATCTTTAATGCAAAGATTATCGTAGCTAACTCCAAATCATGAGTTGGGTAATTTTTCTCATGGATTTTCAACTGTCGTGAGGCATAAGCTATCACCATATCATTTTGCATGAGAACACACCCCACCCCCTTCTTAGATGCATCACTTTAGATCAGAAACCTTTCTCCACTACAAGGCAGTGTGAGCACAGGTGCACTGCAAAACCTTCATTTCAACTCCTTTAAATTCTATTCACATTCCTCTGTCCACATAAACTTAACTCCTTTTCGAGTCAACCTGGTGAGTGGATTAGATAATCATGAAAAATCTTTCACAAAACATCGATAATATCCAGCCAAACCAAGAAGACTTCAGATCTTAGTTACTGTTGTTGGTCTCGACCATCTTTTGATAACCTCTATTTTTTCTAGGTCCACAGATATCCCCTCTTTGAGATTATGTGACCCAAAAATGAAACTTTATGAATCCAAAATGCACACTTGGTAAATTTGGAATAAAGATTATCCTTTCTCAGGGTCTTCAATACAATTCTCAAGTGATCTTCATGTTATTCCTTGCTCTTTGAATAGACTAGAATATTGTCTATAAAGACTACCAAAAACTGATCAAGATAGTCTCTAAAGACTCTATTCATTAGATCCATGAAGATAGAAGGGGAATTAATAAGACCAAATGGCATCACTATAAATTCATATTGTCCATACCTTGTATGGAAAGCCGTCTTTGGTATATCCTCCCTTTTGACCCTTAATTGATGATACCCAGAACGAAGATCAATCTTGGAAAAGTATTGAGCTCCGCGTATTTGGTCAAATAAGTCTTCAATGCGTGGAAGAGGATATTTGTTCTTGATAGTGATCTTGTTAAGTTCTCGATAATCAATGCAGAGTCTCATTGATCGATCTTTCTTCTTAACAAATAGAACATGTGCTCCCCAAGGTGACTCACTAGGGCGTATGAATCCCTTATCAATATTCTCTTGGAGTTTCTTCTTCAATTCTTACAATTAAATTGGTGTCATTCTATAAGGTGTCTTTGAAATAGGCAAAGCACCCGGTACGACTTCTATTGAAAACTCAACTTCACGATTTGGTGGAAGACTCGGCAATTCCTCCGGAAAGGCATCATCAAACTCTCGTACAATGTGAATATTCTTAATCATGAGTTTCTCTCCAACCAATTTAGATAAATAACCTTCATTTAGTGGAATCAAAACCCATAAGATGGAAGAAATTTCCACTGGAAGGTTATGTTCATCCTTGCATCGGTATACGATCGTAGATTGATATAGAATATGAAATATGACTTCCCTTATTTGGAAATTGATATAACCTCCATATAATGAAAGCCAATCAATGCCAAGAATCACATCAAATTCCACTATAGGAAGGATCACAGTATTTGCAAGAAGAACTTTCCCACAAACTTCAATCGCAGAAGGATTGTAAACTTTTGATGCGACTGTTGTGCCATTAGGGGTGGTCACAGCTAACTCAATATCTAACTGCTGAGGTAATAAGGCGATACCCTTAGAAAATTCTTCAAAAATAAAAGAGTGGGTGGATCTAGAATCAAATAAAATATTTTCTAATTTAGAGTGGATGGTAAGTGTACCTTTCACCACTTCGTTATCGTACTCCACATCACTGATAGAAATTTCATGTGACTTTCCTTTGTCTTTAGCCTTAAGAGTTTGTTGACATCGATCATCATAAAAAACCATTAGATTAGGGCATTGATTAGCATAATGCCCCATTTCCTTGAACTTGTAACATTAAAGTGCATGAGGTGCACTCTGTGTAGCATTTTCTTTGTTTGCATCACTAGACATCTTCTTCCCATCATTGTGGCATTCAAATTCTCGATGACCTTCCTTTCCACATTTGAAACATTTACTTGTCCCTTTAAGACAACTCCCTCCAGGTTTTATTCCACACTTTGAGCATAAGGGAAAACTCATCTTCTTTTCAGTGTGCTTTTTAGATTTTCCTTTGAATTCCATTTTCCTCTTCTTATCAAACACATATGACCGATGGGTTACTCCAATCGCCATATCAACCTTGAGATCACATAGAATGATTTCCTCATAGCTATTGAAGTCCCTTATAGCTAACTCCCTTCGAAGACTTGGTTTTAAGCTAGTAAAGAATCGATCGATCTTACTCTCAGGTTGTATAATAATCCCAGAAGTGTACCTTGCAAGTCTTGTAAAATTTTCTTCATAGGTACCAACAGATTAATCATCCTTTTGCTTTAGTTCAAGAAACTTCTTCTCCATCTTTGTTCGAATAATGCGAGGGAAGTACTTATTGAAAAATAAGTTCTTGAACTCGTCCCATTCCATGGATTCAATTTCATCCCTTTGCCTCATATTCTTGATAAGATTCCACCATTGATCAGCTTCAACCTCCAAAAGATATACTGCTAAGATGACTTTATCATGTTCAGAACATTGAAGAATTGAAAATATCTTTTCAGTGGTACTGATCCACTGTTCAACCACTAATGGATCAGTAGACCCGCTGAATGAGGGTGGACGCTGCCTCATGAAGGATTCAACAGAATATTGCTCCTTACTTTGATCGTTTGGAAGTCCTGCATGATTCATATCTTGATAAAGTTGTGTGAGCATGGCTACAAGATTTTTCATTCCATCTCCCATAACATTTGGTTGCTCAGGGGGACAATCATTACATTGACCGTCGCATTCCGCATTAACACGGTTCCTTCGGGTTCCAGCCATTGACTAAAACCAAGAAGAATAGTGTGAGCAACACTAATTATAATAGGAAAACCACATAATAAAGAATAAAATTTCACACTTAAGGTCTTATCATAGGTTGTTCATGGCCATTTCTAAAACACTATGATTTTTTTCAATGCTTAGACATATCCTTAGGGTTCTTACTAAGGCTTTCACATCCAAGTTTCCAAAGGTTGACTATACCTTTCCTCTAATACCGACTATAACGACCCATACTTTACATACATTATTCATACATTAAAATTGAAGCACACTTATTACAACATAAAACAAAACTGTGAAAGGAACGTATAGGTAGAGTGTCTTTAGAAATTGGGAAACATAAACAACTAGTTCATAAAGCATCTACATTGTCTCCCATTTATTTCATCATATCTAGAGTCCCTTTTGGAATATCCTACTTAATAACTTTCTTCCTAACCTGGGGAAAGAAAACAAACAAAAGGGTGAGCTCAAATCCTCAGTAAGGGTAAACAATGGAAATATCATATTCACAAGAACATAGCATTTCGAAAATCATAACCTGCAAAAGAGATCATAATATCATATCATGGGATAAATCATAGTAGTGAAATGTAATCACAATAATCATACCACAAAACATGAAACTTTGTGGCATACACACATAATCATAGAGAATCATTTATTAGTAGTCAAGGATCATTTCCAAGAATATCTTAGCGGTCAAAGTCCATTTCTAAACCCAGTTCACTCCTCGTTTCAGTCCTGTTTTGCTGAACTGGATTAACCAGCCATTCCAGCCATATCTATCTCATGAGATATAAATCATTACCCAATGCATTGGAGGGAGATATAGGTCCAACCCATCTCATAATAAAACCATTATTATCTGTACCACAAAATCATAAATCATACATCATAACATAACCCACGTAATAAAAATTGGATTCTTAAACATCATGCCATCATAACATAATCCATATAAGATAAAATGACCTTATAAAAATAATTCCATCATAACATTATCAAATCAATGTAAAAATAGGGATAGAAATAGAACCCTATATTATCTTAGATGGGAAATATATTTGATAAAATGCTTGAACTCCATTCTTGAGGAAAATATCTTTTCTACTTCAAAAAAATTTTCCTTTTTAAAATGTCATATAATATTAAACTAAAAGAAGTTGATTAAAAATAAACTTGAAAAGTTTTAAAGGAAGATTCATGGAAATAATGTTCTAAAAATCCGTTCATGCCATATAAGTTGAAAAAACATTCTTCTCATACTTTGGCCAGAAAAGACAAAAAGTACCTCGTACGAAAAATGAAAAAAGATTACCTTCATATCTTTTACTAAAAACTCAAAAAAGGTTAAAATTGGATTTAAAAAATTATAGGAGGATATAAATAATATTACATATTTAGGAAACATGGATGTGCATGATAATTATTCCCTAGTAAATTCTGAATTATAAGCAATCTCGGATAAAAATGAGATTGCGAGATTTTCCCTTACCTTAGGTCCGATTTGCTTCGTATGTGTCCGAACCTCCTGTATAATGATTTAAATAATGTTATTGACATATTACAGAATCGTACTCATTGTTATGATATCATATAGGGTCATATTCCTAGCTTCTTATTAGTAATATTTCATTGTTACTTGTTATTCGGGTGTTTATTGCTTTTTGTTCTTATGCATGTTTTGCTGAATAAATTCTTCTTATTATTTTTAGGTTAAAGATACCTAATTTCCAGAATGGTATTAGTGTAATATATATATCATATTTATTCATTCAATTCATTTATATAATCATTATGAAATGAAGATCATGTAGAATGAGTCGCATCACATCGTGGAGAAGGTAGGCCGTACGTACGCACGAGTGATGATATCATTCCCATGATCGTGGAATTGTATTGAAGTGTATGTATACTATTTCATAATCAATATCACTTTACAATAATCATATATAGTTATTCTTTACACCATTATAACCATCCTAGTAATGTGGTTGTGGAGAACAGATTACACCACAACGTGGAGACGATATTCCGTACGTACGCACGCGCGGTGATTTCGTTTTCTGTGGGATGGAAAGAAGGTGAAATATGGTTGTTTCATATTTATAATAACATTTTGGTATATGAGTGATACTGATGTTATTAATTCATAATGAAAAAACTAAAGAAGAAGAATTATAAGAATAAATAAAGTTTAATGAATCGGTAATAGACATTACCTCTTCTTTGAAGCACCTCTTCTTAACCTCCTCTTAGGGCACTAAAGATGGTATTTGAAGAAGACCGAGACTTCTAAGACGTTTCTTGAGAAGTGGAGAAGAGAAATTGGCAGGGGTTGGACGAGCTTTAATGCTCAATGTGGTGTGAGGAAGAGAGGGAGGAGGTTCCCTTTTATAAGGGAGGAGAGGGGCACCTTAGGAAAAACTTAAAATATTATTTTATTATAAATTCATATTCGGTTTTTATAGATAAATATTGATTTATTTAGAAGATATGGTGGGGATGGGTCGAAATACTCTCATAATATATAATTTAGACAAGTTTAGGATACTATTTTAACCTTATCATTCAGATTTAACTCTATGTTAAATAATTTAACTTTTACCATGTCTTCTAGTTTTCTTACACAATATGGTTAATAAACATACTATAATAAGCCAAAAGAAACCCAAGTTGTTTGTTATTAATATATATATCCTTATCTATGTCATTTGGCCGAACCTTATATTTTTAGGAATAAAATAACAATTTGTAATATAATATTTATTTTTAAAAACTATTTTATGTCAAATTTGACACTATTTGGTACTTGATTTTTGTGAAAATTATAACAGCATGATTAGTTCGAAAACAATTAATTAAATCATTACTAATATGTCATATTAACCTATAAAATTATATTAATTCTTAAAAAGTCTCAAATTACATTTATTTGGGTATTTATAATATGAATTAGGTTAATATTTCCTTAGTAAGGTAATTACTGCATCATCATTGTGTCATAAATAAATTAAATTATTTAATGTCTAAAAATTATAAATAAAATACCATTATGTAGGAAATATTTTTATATTTTTAATGAATATTTATAGTCTAATTTATCTTATCTATAACCCTATATTAAAAATGTTTTAGTTATTAAACTTTGATTTTAACTATTTTAACTCTTCTTTAAATAAAATAATATTAAATGTCCTAATCTAATCCAAGTGGACCTAAATGGTCATAGTTTATTCCTAAGGTTGTTTTTGGTCAAATGAAACTAATCCAATAGAATTAGGACATGTGTTATGGTAATAATAATATCATTTGTACCCTTAATTACCCTATTTACTTTTAATCGTGGTAAAAAAGTAAAAAGTTACAATTCACCAAAAATTAATTTCATCTCATTGAACCAAATATTAGTCCTTGATATTAACCGCGTTTCTCAGATTTTAGAAATCCCACTCATAGATGAGGTAAAATTAAGTTTTATGTAAATTTTCAAATTCTCCTAGGAGGTGGGTAAAAGACGGTGAAAAGTTCAATAAAATTTTTATATATCTTAAATTTTTATAAAATGACTCAATTAATTACATTGAACTTATATAGGTATTATGTATCAATTTTTACCTAAAATAAATTTAAATAAAATAAATAATTATTTAAATAAAAATTTGTTTCTTAAATAGTAACCCAGTGTTTTCACTATTCATCAAAAATTGAAAGTTTTCATAAAAATACTAAAATTTCACCCTAGGCTAATTTCGATATTCCAAATCCAAAAATAAACTCGATTTTAAAAGATAAAATTTTTAAAATTTCAAAAAGTAGGTATTACTATTCATGACGGCTAGTTTTAATAATATTTTAATAGCATATCGTTGTTTAGTGAAACTCGGTATTGCGTACAACGCAAGCTATCGAGGAAGGTCGCGATTACATGTAAATAAATCCAAGCTAGTTTTGTGTGTAGTGAAAGATTCCTTTGATGGTGTATATAACATAAAAACAAAATATTTCTCATAAAAAATCTCGGGTGTTACAAATGTGGTTCAATAGGATGAAAATATTTTTTGGTGAATACTATCTTTTGAATTTTATTTATCACAGTTAAAAGTAAATAGGGTAATCAAATTTGAAAATAATATTAAAATTATCATAAAACATGTACTAATTCTATTGTATAAGTGTATTTCGACGAAAATAAAACTTAGGACAAAATTATGATCCTTTTTAATCCAGTTGGATTATATTAGGACATTTCTTATATTTTATTTAAAGAAGAGTTGAAAGTGATAAATTCATCTTTTAATAATTAAGTCATTTTTAATATAAGGTTATCCATAAGATAAATTTGACTATAAATATTCATTAGTAATATAAAAATAATTTATAAATCATAGTATTTTTTTATAATTTTTATACATTAAAGAAGTAAATTTATTTATGACAAAATGATGATGCAGTAATTACCTTATTAATAAAATATTAACATTATTGATAATATAAATATTAAAATAAATTTATATTTAACCTTTTTATGCCATACACGAATTTTATAGGTGAATATGACATGTTAGAATTAATTCAATGTATTTTTTTCGAAGAAATCATATTTTTACGACTTTCACAAAAACCAAATACTAAATAGTGTCAAAATTGTCATAAATGAGTTTTTAAAACAAATAAAATTTTAATAAATGATATAATTTTACAAAAAATATAAGTTTCAGGTAAAGGACATGAATAATGTTATATATTTCATTATTGAACCACTTGAGGTTCTCTTGTTAGTTTATAGTATGTTTATTAACCATATAGTTGAAGAATACTTGAGGACATGGTAAAAGTTGAACTATTTAACAAAGAGTTAAATCTAAAAGATAAGGTTGATATGGTAACCTAAACTTTTCTAAAACCTATTTTTTTAGAGGTTTCGACACATCCAAACATTATCCACTAACTAAATCCTTTTTTAGCAATTATAAACTGAAAATGATTTTAAAATAAAATAATATTTCAAACTTTTCCTGAAGTGTCCCTCACCTCTCTTATAAAACGGTACTTCCCCTTCTCTTAACTTCACTCCACCAAATCAATTTGGATCAGAAAAACCCAACTAAAATATTCTCCCAAAAACTCTAAGTTTAACATAGATACTTTAAATTGATCATAAATCTATCCTAATGAGCCATTTTGTTCAAATCAAAAGGAAGAACCCAAAGAAGAGGCAATTACTTCATCACCTCTTTCAATATTCTTTTCTTCTACCACTTCCTCTTTTTTTATCGATTCCTTACCAAAATAATAACTCCAGTATCTTATATATAATTAGATGTTATTATAAATATGGTACAACCATATTCATTATTCTATTCATCCTATGAATGAAAAAGTCACCATACGTGCGTATGTATGACTTACTGTCTCCACGTCATGGTGTAGTTTATTATTCAACAATTCATTTTTTAGATGGGTATAATAATAAGTATAATTGATGTAAATAAAAGATATAACGTTTTAATGATTATATATATATAATATAATGTCCAATTACACACAATTTCACCCTCAATAGATTGATATTGTCGCTCGGGCGTATATACGACTTACCGTCGCCACGACGCGATGAGATTAATTTCAACGTTCACCATTCAATGATGATTATAAATATATATTATTAATAATAATGTAATATATGACATAATAATTATACTTGATATATATTTATATATATGTATGTATTTACATATATCTCATTCGTATACTTCTGGTCAATACGTATGAAAACTGAACAACATTTTTGCGAACGTACGACCTACCGTCTCCATAAACCATGTTTTCCATTACATAAATATATCTATTATACATATTTATATTGTAAATATATGTGATACATAAATAATTTTTTATATTCCAGAAGTAATTAAATCATGATATAAGTAATACGATCAATAATAACAAGTTAAAACACATACTATAAAGAAAGCGATTATTATACAAAATTTTATTTTGACATGGAAATTATTATTAAATGGGTTGTATAAAGTAATAAATGAATCATGTATGATATAATAAATATGAATATGGTTATGGAATAATTTAGTAACATACTATGTTCATTATATAGGAGGATAAACTTACCCTTGACCAAAGGAAAGTACATGGTAAGGGTTAATTCTTCCATCTCATTATTATCCGAGATTGTTTATGTGTATGTTTTTACTGGGACTTATTTATTATCCATGTCCATGTTTCATAAAAGAGTTTTAAAAAGTATTCTTGTTAAGGTAATATTTAACTAAAACATCATTTTAAATGTTTATATATATATATTCTTCTAAATTATTTTCAATAATTTCCATGTTTTCAAAATAGTTTTAAGGACTTATTTATATGGACATGAATTTTTTAAAATGTTAATTCCTATCAAACGTTTCAAAGTGGTATGGAAAACTTTTATTAAAAAAATTTCTTTTAAATGTATTCCTTTCTAAATTATGTGACTTTAAATTGATTTCATGAAAATGTAAATTTCTCTCAAAGAGTTTTACTGATCATTTTCAACTATGTCAACATCCTTTTCTGGATATTATTCACGATTGAGGTTTATTTATTATAATAAAATATTCTATATTGTATTGAATGATTTATAATATGATTGACTATGGATGTGATATTTTTATACCATTCATGATTTATGGTTAATGTATTGAAATTTCATATTCTAGTTTTAATACGAATGTTTATGTTATGTTTCACCCTTTTCATATAAGGAATTCATTGGACTTAGTATGTGACAGGAAAGGCCCTCTTTAGCCCCTCAATGCATCAGTAGGTATCATGAGACAAATTTGTGACTTGGAACAAGGATTTGACAAATTTTTTATTTGTAGTCTTGGAATGAGGCCTGGACTACGTGGTTATGATATCCAGCATTATGCATTCCCTCTTTATGAAATTAGTTATTACATGTAATTATTTGAATAGTTGAATATCCATGTACATGTTTATATGGTAATGTTAGATTTATTTTTTCCAAATTATGTTCATGTTTATGTATTAATGGCTGTATTTTTATTACATGTCTTTCCTTAAATGTTTATAACTTCTGCTAAATTATTTACCCTTACTGAGCATCTGAGCTCAACCCTTTCTTAAGTTTTGTTTTCCCAGGATTCCAATATGTGTATTATGGTTGATATGAAGGTTTGATCTGGGAGAATAATGGTGTTATCAAAGGATTATTTATGTTGTGTTTTATGTTTTAATGTTTAATGTTACATTATTGTATGTAATGTATTTTCCAAGACAGCTAAACTAATCGGTCCTTTAGGACATGATTTCTTGTAATCATTCCAATGTATTAAAATAATTCACCGACTCTGGGATTCTAAGGTTGGGGCGTTACACTTTGATAATTTTGTAGTATAGGAAAGAAATTTAATTCTCCCATTAATCTAATGTCAATGTCAAAATTAATCAAATAGAAAAATCATTAAAAATCATATCACCAGATGAACCAAAAACTATATCATCAAAATAAATATTTATAGTTTAAATATCACTAGATGTTATTTTAATAAAAATTGTATGACCAAAATTACCTTTCTTGAAACCGTTATTTAATAGAAATAATTAGTGCCTTTAATACCAAGCATGAAGTTTTAGTTAGAGACCATATAAATATTTAGATAATTTAAAAACACGAGTAATAATGTTTTCATATTCAAAAGAAGTGGGTTTATAAAGATAAACTTATTATCCTATAAAATCAATTGGGAGTTCCCTTTTTTACATCCATTTTATATAATTTAAACATTGAAATTAAGAAGAATCGAACAAGATTATAAAATCCTCTATCCTAGAAATAGGTGAAAAATTTTCAATGTTTATAC
Source organism: Viscum album (assembly GCA_963277665.1). Taxonomy (NCBI): domain Eukaryota; kingdom Viridiplantae; phylum Streptophyta; class Magnoliopsida; order Santalales; family Viscaceae; genus Viscum; species Viscum album. The sequence goes on from OY728150.1 coordinate 172,933,148, forward strand.
AATATTTTTAAGAGTGTCCTTGAGAAACAAGACTGGATTTATTTTTGATAGTCTATCCAGATTCATCTAGTTTGTTTTTAAAGAACCATTTAGTTTTGATTTCCATATTATCCTTAGGAAATTGTACTACAGACCCAAAATTGTTTCTAGAAAAATGATTAATCTCATTTTAAATCTAAATAACATTTTTAGCATCCTTTAATTAATCATTATCATTATTAGGAAAAAAATCATAAATAAAAATAGAATTTTTAGAAAATTTTAAACCAAAATTTCTAGATTTAATTCCAGAATCAATCTTACCAGTATAATTTTCAACAATATGATCATTATTAATCTTATATGACCCTGTATCAGGTTCATAAGGATAATGCTCTCCATTAATATATTAATCCTTATCCTATATTTTTTTCACAAAAAGTAAAATCTCTAAACTCAACATTAAAATATTATAATTGTAATTTCTTTTAATATTATTTTCATAAAAAAAAGATCATATTCTTCTAAAAAAATAGTTTTTTTATTATAAAGTCTATAATATTTTACACTAATATAATAACCAAGAAAAATACCTTCATCACATTTTTTGTCCAATTTTTATAAATTCTATTTAGAATTTAAAATAAAAACTTTACAACAAAAAAATCTTAAATAACCAAATTTTGGCCTTTTATTTTTAAAAAAATCATAATGATTTATTAATAATAAAGGTCTAATAAGAATTCATTTTGAAATATAATAATATTAAAAAATGTTCTCATCCCAAAAATATATATGAAATTTATATTCACTTAACAAATTTTTTCACATTTCAATAAGAGTTCGATTGTTTTCGTTCTACAACACAATTTTGTTGTCGAGTTCTTGGATTAGAGAAATTATAAAAATAACCATTTATTTTATTGTTTTTTCAAAAATGATGGTCCAAAATTCACCTCATTTATCACTATGGATATTAAAAAATCACATAACATTTTACATTTTGAACTAAATTTGAAAAATCAGTAAATCGAGATAAATTTTCAATTTTATGAGAAAGAAAGGAATCCCTTGTAAATCTAATAGGATCATAAAAAATAAATAAAGAATATTTGTGTCCACTGAGGATAAAATGTTTAATAGGATCAAATAAATCATTATTTAGAAATTTAAAATTTCTATTAGTACATAGCCGATTAAATTTTCTAAAAGAAATTTTATGTTATTTCCCTTCACTTAATGATTTAGAAACAGGGAGTTGTTCTTTATGAAATTCAGGTAAGTGAAAAACATTCTCATGTTTAGAGGGATTATGAAATATTATGAAACTGACATGACCTAAACATTGATGCTAATGGATGATATAACTCTACACAATATTCAACCACTTAACATGTGGGACAATTTGTTTTAAAAAATCAATAGCATTAATATTATCCATTTGATTTTCATAAAATAATAAAACATTATCTTTAAAAACTAAATATTTATCATTTTAAAATTATAATTCCATTAAATCATTACCTTATTTTGATATAATAATTAATTTATGTTTTAATCCTTTAACAATTAAAACATTATAAATAAAAGTATAATTACAAATAACTACTTTACCAATTCATTTTACTTTGCATTTTGAATTGTCTCCAAATATAACTGTTCCACCATCACATGTGTTGTAAGTTATAAAATTTGATTAGTATCTATTAATATTACTTGATAATTCATTATCCATAAAACATATGTCATTATTGATACATCCAATTAATTTTTACTATTAAAATAAATTACATGATAATTTTGGTAACAATTATAATTTGGTTCCAATAGGTGTAATAATTAAATTTTTAGGTATGCACACAGAATTTAAAAAAGTATTTTATAGTACTCTAGATAACAATGTTTTATAAATATGAGTTTTTATTAATCCGAAGGAATATTTTAATCTAAGGGAATAAACCTTTTCATAGTGACCTTTCATGGATCATTTAAAACTACTAATAGTTTAAGTAAAACCATTTTTATTTTAAAAACACGAGTTATATACATTTGACATAATTTTCTATCTTGGAAAAACCCATCTTTTTATTTATTTATTTTATTTAAATACCTCATTATATGATATTTTTAACAACCTTGAATAAAATATGACCAAATTTATTTAAGACTCTCAAGTTCTTTTTCAATTTTTCTTTCAAATATTTAGAAGATATCAAATTATCACAAACTGTAGAATGATAATTAGAAGGAATATTCCTAAATTTTTTTTGTAAAATTAATTTATTCTCACAAAAAACATTTCAAATTATTTTCTTTTATATTATTATATAAATAAGTAGTTTTGAAAAATTATTCTCTAATATATTATTTTATTCATTTAATACATTAATTTTTTTCAGAATAACATTTATAATTATAACCTCTAAAATAAAAAGATAAATCACTAGGTTATCCAGTGATTCCATAAAGCACCAGATATGAGATTCGTACTCATTTCTAGATTGTTCATTGGAGCATGATTCTTCTGTACAAATCTAATAAGTTGTTAAATACATTATATACTTCTTATTTCATTTATCATTATTATTTAGTTTTGGATAGTGATGTTTGATATGCCTTTTCTTTATGCACTCAAAATAAGTTGCATCTAAATAATTTTAATTTGAGATTATTTTATTTTCTCCAATGAATTAATATTTTTGAGGGTTTATTCTAAATCATTTCTTGAATATTTTTTTTATTTTGTAAAATCTAGTCAAAATCTAAGCCATATCTATTTTTCACTTTCCTATAGATCATAATCAAAAAAGTCAGTAGAAACAACATTACAAATTTAAAAGTTACACATTTTTTATCTCCTCTTGGCCTATGTTCTTTTATCACAGTTCATACTGAAGAAGTGATCCAATCAATTAATCAAGAGTGTACTTTTTTTTGTTATTTCTCTAGTCAATTTAAACATTCTTAGTATTCTATTTATTCATTAGTTCATATAGGAATATTTAAACAGGTAACAGGGTTTCCAATTCTTCACTAAGTGAATTATTTCTATAAAAAATGCTTATGATTTGGTGAAACATTTGATTTACTATCTCATCTTCACCCATATTTATGTTTTGGTACTCAGATCTTATCAATCCATTTCTGGCTCAAATTAATTTTTCTAAGATAAAGTCAGTGACTGAGAAATATTCCAAATCTCATTAGCCATCATAGCTATAGAAACATGAATAAAAACAATTATTTTAATAGAAAAATAGAAATTATTAATGTCTTTGTAATCATAAACAAATTTAATATCATCATGTATAGTATATTTATCTGAGTTAGATTCTGGTAGTGTACACTGATCTTCCATGATGGACTAATGCTCTATATAGAATTGATTGTGGTATTCTTCCATTCAAAATGACAAACAACCATAATAATTTCCAACAATGTGAGGTGGATTATGAGGAATCAAAGCATCATTTGTGTTCAATACTTCTATTTTATTAGATATTCATTCTTAGACTGTGAGATTTAGAAACATGATAAAATAATGAAATATAAACCAAAAACTATATATAAAGATTGGAAAATTCCAAAAGGAGAAATCTATAATACAAATTTTTTGGTATCCAGAAAATGAATAACAGGTCTAATCAATCCTTAAATATCTTATCATGTGATACTAACAGTTATGTCCGATAGGGTAATGTTAGATAATCTGGGGGGGGTGAATGGGAATGATTTAAAATTTAATCAAATAAATTGAATATTAAAATTAATTTTCAATGTTAATTATTATAATTATTAATAATAATAAATAAAATAATGAACACATGAATTTTTATATTAGTTCAGTCCAATGTGGACCTAGTCTAGTCTCATACCTCTCTACTCTACAAGATACACACGTTCACAAAAATGATATTTGAGGGAGAATCATAACTCAATTAGAAGATCATTTTCTAGTGAAGGGATAACCACGACACACTATCTTTTTTATGGGGAGTCACAACCCAATTTCAAAACATGGATTTAGATACCGAGAGTCACAACCCAAATGGTCTTAACATTAGAATATGGGAGTAAAGACTCGAGGAAGAGAAGAAAAGACTCTTTTTATGTAAAAGAATAAATAAAAAATAGAGTGTGAATGAAAGGTAATAAGTAGTTTTATAGACTCAAGAAACCAGTCGAAGTGGATAGAATAAAAATAATAACACAAATATTTCTTATCGAGTATTGGATCATCTCTTCTCATAAAGGCACTAGAGGTTGAAATGAATTTAATTTCACATTTGAGAGATTGTCCAGATGATGAGACCGAGTATCACACATGACATTATAGATCGTACAACATGTTGAATGTTCCCATTTTATGTTAAAAACAAAAAAAAATTGAGTATCAAATATGATATCTAGTTTCATACATAAAGTGAGTCCTAAAAGCTTTAAATAATATCTTCAAATCAAAAATAACATAAATAATCTTTCGATAAAGAAATTAAAATTCAAATAAGCTAATTATCCCGGAGATAGAACCAAATTCCCACAATAATCGAAAAAATAATAGTTTGAATTTAAAACACAATGAAAAATTCAAACCAATTTGAATAACCTGTTAAATCATTTAAATAGGTTATATAATAGCATGTGAAACATAATTTCAAATAAATAGTTTAAACTGAGTCAAATAATTCCTTGAATATTGCAATCTGATTGGCTATAAATAAAAACTTCAAAATAGAATTTGTATATATATATAACATAAAAGACATATTTTTCAATATTTTAATACATTAAATCTTTTTTAAAATATTTAAAAATATTTAAAAACATTATAGATACAATTAAAATAGTAAATATGGTTGGTAAAAAATATTTTTCACAAATTTCATAGCTTTCTATAGACAGTGAAGTATCATTTAAAACATATATTATCACTAACTCGAATATTTTAAGATTACTTTTCCCAACATTCATATAATATATATGAATTTTATGAATTCTTAAAAAAGATAAAATAATTAAATTAAAATCGGTAGATAATCAAAATATTAAAAATGTTGAAAATAGAGTATTGAGTTTTTTGAAGATAATAAATTTTTTTGATGGTAGCATAATACTTTTACACCTGGTGATAAAATATTTTAAAACTAATGATAGAAAAATAAATATACCTAGAGGTATAAGTAATACTCTTCCATTGCGGATCTACAATTATAGGAATAGTAGACCTACCATTATAGATATACCACTATAGGTAGATCATCCACCGTTGATGCATACCATCCACCATTGATACTATAGGAAGGGATCTACTATTGAGGTGAAATGTAGATCTATCATTGTAACAAAAAATAATCTACCATTATGTTGAATATGGATCTACCATTGGTTTATACAAGTGATATACCATTGGATTTAAATCTATAATTGTATTAATAAGTGATCAACTGTTGGCATTAAAACATGGTCTACCGTATTCTTAAAACATGATCTACTATTGATGGAAACTAATTTACCATGTTGGCAAAAAAAGTGATATAAAATTATAATTAAAAAACCAATTAACATTGAAAAAATTTTAACTTCTATGGAGTCTCTTCTATGATGCAGGTCTTACAAATTCATATTGGATAAGCTAAAAGTGTATCTCTAGAAGTAAATCTATACACAGATCTTGAAAAAGAAGTATAATAGTGCATTATCTTATGTGCCAACTTGACACTCAAATTTATGATATTTTTATCCCTTTTAATGATATAATCAAGAGTTGGTCCAAGATAATTAAATGAATATAAATTTTAGAGAGTTCCACAAAATCAAGAAGTACTTCAATCCGACATGTACATTAAGAGATATGATCAAAATACCATGAAAATCATAAAATAATTTTTTGGAAAAAGTGATTGAAGAATTTCATAAATTCATAAATTTTTTAAGGAACATAATTTATATTTTTATATTTTCATGTAGTTTTATTAAATGTAGAAACAATAATTAGTTATATAACAAAAAACACCAAGTTATTATGATGTTTAATTGAATTAGATATCAAGGAAATAAAAAAGGTTGTGAATTCTAAAAAATTCAGAATTCAAAAACTGTTTAAAGATACCCATCCATTTTTTGTATCACATAAAAATATTTATACATCCATTTATTATAATGAAATGTATATAAATATATTTTATCTCCAATGGAACATGTTTTGTAATAATACCATCAGTATAGCTCATTCTATAATATAATAAAGACAGAAATATATAAATAAGTTTAAACTGAAAATAATTCTTCCAAAAAAAAAGAATGTATCAAGTTGTGGCTAAAATAAGAACATGCTAGAGATAGAATTACACTTTATCATAGTTAAATAAAATTAATATTTACTTCTTATATTTAATAAAAAAATGAATTATAAAATTCCAATCACCATAACTCATGTTATAATAAAAATAAAAAGAGATATTTAAATCAAGTTTTTAGAGAAAATAATAAGTGGGTTGTGGATTATTAAAAAACCTATACTAATATGTTATCAAGGAACACAAAAATACATTATTGAACATGGAAAATCATTTTCCATGTTTTTTAACAATTCATAATTTACCAAGAGTATACTTAGGTTAAATTTTAAAATAATTTACCATTCCAATTTCTATTAGCCACTGGAGAATGATATTAATTATAAGTGTTGTAAATGTAACCCCACATAACATTTATCAACTCACCAAATTACTCAAAACAATATTAATTGAGTAGATGAAAGCATATAATCAAAACAATCTATCCATTTCACCATGATACTGTCAAATTTGGGCGGCACTTACACACTCAAAAAATTTTAAAATGTGTAATTTTAAACCTCTTGATGGGGGAAAGGGTTTTTGTAATTACTGAATAGTTTTTAATGATAATCATTTAATGAAATTGTGTGTTATATTATTCAACACAAAACCACATCTTTTAATGAAGTTAATATAAAGGGAAATGTGACCATGTGTATTCAACCATTATATGACTGTTGGTCAATTAATACCATTGAGAACTATATGGTTGATAATAATTTTACTATTTTAATTAGAGTTTTAAGTAAAATATTGATAAAGGATAATTGATACAAGAAGAAGAGTTGATTTCCTCAACAAGTAGAGTCATTCCATTTGAAACCCATTTTTTAGATATTGAGAATGAGGTTTCACCACTGAGGTTCTCCCTTGAGAACGCCCAATCCGAACATCCACAAGTGATGCTTGAATGAAATCTCCTACATGAGAAGTTCAAGTTAGTGGATATTAGCACTTGTTCTATGTTATCTGAGGAACCACATGAAAAAACCACCATAACACATATTACTCTTAGGGTATATATGGGTGTAATAATTGTTTACGTTTCCTAACCTTAGTGAGTAATTTATTTGTTTTAAAAAAACCATCCCATCATTTCATCTTTTAGAAAAGTTTTTCTTAATAAAATTGAGGTAGAATTTGATAAATTAAATTTTCAAAAATAAATTTTACTTTCCAAAAAATATATAAATAATTTTAATAAACTATAATGTTATGAATAGTAATTATCTAAATGAAATAGTATGATTAAAACAAAATAATTTAAAAATAAATGACAAAATAATTTTTTTTGAAGTGTGAGAAAGTTTGCTATGCATTTCTATCCGCTATTATTTTTAATAAAAATGGATTTTTATATTTAGAAGATAAAATTATCATATTTGGAGAAACATTATGATAAAATAAATATAAATTTTAAAATCAGCACATTGAGATAATGCTAGGGTGAATTTATGAGAATTTTCTATAATACTTTATTTTGTTGTGAATAGTAAAAATAGAGTTTGAGTTTTTTGGTATGTTAATGACATCATAATTATAGAATAATTATGTAAAAAATAATTAACCAAAATAAAATAAATAAATTTTTTTTAAATATCAATACTTTTAATATATTTTAATCAATTTCCAGGTATATAATTTACATTCAAAGTTTAAAATTGAAAATTAAACTCTAAAAATTATATTTTGTCAAAACTAAAAATTTTATTTCCAAAATATGTAAACTAAATTGATGGTAGACTATTTTGGATTAAAAAAACTAATAGGTGTCCCATGTTTCGAATAACATGATAAAATACCTTTGGAAATCCCATGGTTTTACATTTACTACTATCATTGAATCGAAGGCCTTTATTTATAAATTAATAAACAAATCCACCAATTTTTCTATAAATACCCACCTACTACTCCATTTCCTTTAAATTCAATTTCATACTCCAGAAGTATATGATACTTTTAACTCCCAAGGATTTCTTCCATGGTTTCCCCAATCCCCCAAGGTCTTGATCCTGATGTTTTAGGAACTACTCTTCAAGGTAAGAGTAATTTACACTTATATTTTCCATTCATGTTCCCAATTTATGTGGTATGTATTTCCAATTTCCAAAGTAAGTCATTTTGTCTAATTTATTTTATCTCTTTACTATATTATGATTCTTTTATAAATGGGATACTCTTTTACCCTCTCTTTTTACCCTTTTCTAAGACCACATTTTATAGCCATTATCCTACCAATTCTACTTCTCAAAATTTCTCTCTTCTCCTCAAGAAATTACCTTTTATTTTCATTATATAAATACACAGTCATTTTTATTTTCTATGGGAATTTAATATATATATAACTAATTTAATTTATTCTGTTATTGATAACATTAAAACTCTCATTACCTTTTTATGGGTTAGAAATGTCATAAAGATCTTGTCTTTAAGAACTTTCTAAAATTATATGGTTTTTATATGAAACCAATTTAATTTATTCTCCAAGAGTTTCTTATAATATTTTTATTATAATATAGGTGGATAAAATTAATAAAGACATATGAAGGATATTCCTTGATAGTTCTTTAATTCATCGGGTGAAGAAATTAATCTTTAGAGATGACATGTTTTATGATCCCTTGGTAAATAACCTTGATAATTTTTATGACACCTCGGTGAACAAGATTGGAGATATACTTATCAGTGTCTCATTTAAATGTTTTATCCATATTTCCCTATTATGATTCATGTTTTTTATTATGGTATTCCCTATTTTTCTTCGATCCTGCCTTTATGATATTCTTCACATTCTTATTTATTTTCCTCAATATCACATGTAAACAATTTATCTTGTTTTCCCTTATTGGGACTTATGCTCATCCCTTCCTTTTATGTATGCCCCTAGGTTATGAGATGAATTAGTTATACTTGGGATGAACTATGTAATAATCCTTTCAGGTTGTATGATGGTATTATGTACCTTCTGGCCATTGGATGAATGATGGTATTATGTACCTTTTTTCCATGGAATTAAACATTAAAATATCCTTTAATTGTACCATGTAAATGAAAAGTTATCTAATTAAAATGAAGGATGCCTTAGTTAGTATAAAAATAATTTTTAGTTATTTATGGAGATTAGGATTTTGAAACATTACAAAGAACCTTAGGGGAAAGTTAAAAAATAGAAAAAAATTCTGGTATTTTGGTAATGTATTATGTAATTGGGTTCGAGAAAAAAGAAATCCCTATATGGATAATAACAAGTCAATGTGGCTCTGACACATATATATCTGGGGTTAGAATTCAAAAAAACTACTTTGGGATAGACTGAAACAAGAACTAGTAAATGATAATTGGCCTTGCTGCACTCATGGTTTGACAATCCCAAGGAATATGTTTAGTTAACTAAAATCTTTTTATAAACCATTATGAAGGGTTTATAGAAAATGAAATTGTTGTTAATGATTAACATAATTAAGAATTATGTTTTAAGTTATAAAATTACATTACTGTTAACATATTATTAAAATAAACACACTTCTCACTATTTTTTATTCTTTTAGAAAATGGTGGGAAATAAAATGAACTGTATAAATGTAAAGTGAAAAGAGAAAAACCTTCCATTGAGTCCTTTATTCATCAACGAACACATTCTTTTAGTAAATCTACCAACCCATTAATTTCTGAATAATGATCTTTTATGTACTCTATTTTTTAAAACAAGAGAAATTCCCCCTGGATGTGTACCTCTTAGAGGGAGAAGCTGATCAGTGGTGGAAACTAGTTAGAGAAACTAAGAAAAGAAGAAAGAATGATGATTTTGGGTGGGGAGAGTTCAAGTGTTCAGTTTTCAATAAATATTTTCCACATTCGATGAGAATTAAAATGGAGAAGGAATTCCTAGAGCTGATGTAGAAGGAAAAATAATCTATGGGAATCAATGAGATGATTTTTTTTAATGATTTCCCACTACAACTCTAGATTTTTCATGGTTTTTAATGGAAGGGTTGATATATTCTTTGGTGAATTAAGAATCCATCTATGGCAGAATCTATAATATTGAGACTAAGAAAGTTATGAGTAGATTGTGTGAAGTGCAATGAAGGTTATTCTAGAGTTAAGAGAGATGTAGTGGTCCCTTAGATCAAAGGAAAATAAGATATCTTTGGAGGCATACATGGGGAAGAACTTTAATCATGGTAGAGGAGGAAAAAAGTGAAACTTCTCACATGAAAAATGTGAGAATAAACATTTAAGGAACTTGTTTCTTAGTAGTGGGAAGTCTTACAAGTGTTGAAGAGATGACCATATTTGCTCATAACTATTGTAGTGAGGTGAATCCTCAACTTATCAACACTTATGAGAAAGGAAATATGGTTCTTACCAGTTTTATGTAAAATGATTCAATGATGGAAAACATGGGAAATTTTACAATCATGATCCAAATCAGAAGTTAATGGAGGAGAATCTGGATCAAACTCCACATAGTCTAAGGGATAATGTTCTGGAATTTCTTATCATGATAGTTGAATCTGAGGTTCTAAATGATTTAGTGGAATGTACTATTGTTGTTCCCTCAAGGCTAGAAAGTACATTGTTTGATAATGGTTATATTCTTTACATTATTTCCTCCATGTTTGAAAAAATAGAATCAATCCCTAAATTATAAGAAGTAGATTTTTCAGTCAAGAATCCTTGTGGGATTATCCAGGAATTAACTCTTAATAAAAAATCTAGTATTCAAATTGGTGAGAACAATCTCACTTCAAATCTAGTAGTCATTACCATGATAGAATTCACCATTATACTAGGGATTTACAAGATCTCAAAGTATAATACTAAGATCAACTTTATAAGCAAGGAAATATTAGGTGTCTTGAATGGAAAACCGACAGTTGTTTTCGAAGGAGAGATATCTCAGCCTGAGATTTTTCTAGAAGAACCTCTTGTAGCTTCATTATGGAGATGATCGAGGAAGATGTAGAAGGAAATAAAAGTTCACAAATAGAAAATATCCCCATCATTCAGGAGTAAATTTACATATTTCATGAAGAGTTTCCTAGAGATCCCCCAGAAAGAGATGTAGAGTTTTCCATTGAACTCATATCTAGATCCAACACTTCAAAAAACTAGTACATTAGAGGGGGTTATTTAGAGGGGGTTATGATCAACCCCTCTAATTTCATTTTCTATATAATTAGAGGGGGTTCTAAACAACCCCATCTAATCGTTGAATTTAGATGGGGTTATGAACCCCCTCTAAAATCGTTTTCTATAAAAATTTGAGGGATTATATACAATACCTGCTAATCATCAAATTTATAAGGTGTTATAGAGCCCCTTAATTTCTTAAATTAGAGGGGGGGTTTTGAAGCCCCTCTAAAATTTTTAACAGTATTTTTTTAAAATCTAGTTGGATTTTAGAGGGGGTTAAAAACAGCTTATAATGTATTAAATTAGAGGGGGTTCAAAACCCTCTCTAATGTTTTAAATTATATGGGGTTCGAAACCCCCTCTAATGTCTTTAAATTAGAGGGGCTTCAAAACCCCCTCTAATGTCTTTAATATAGAAGGGGTTGAAAACCCCATTCTAATATCATTAATTTAGAGGGGGTTTAAAACCCTCTCTAATTTAAGATATTAAAGGGGTTTCAAAACATCACTTTTTAAAGGAAAAAGAAACATCCATAATATATAAATAAATAAATATATAAATATATATAATTAAAACGCATTACATAAATTTATTTAAATACATTATATGAACCTACTATATAAAATATTTATATGGTTTTATTTAATTATATATATATATATATATATACATAAATATAATTTTATAATTTTACGTAAATTAATATATATTTATTTGTATAAATTATATTTTATATAATATTTGTTATTTATAATATAAAAGCATAAACATATTATATAAATAAATACATAAATATAATTTATTGAAAAAATATATCATATAAAAACTCAGGCTTGTAGTTTTTATAAATTATATTATAATAATAACAAATATATTATTATATAATATCTTTATGCCTTTATATTATATATAATAAATATTATATGAAATATAATTTATAAAAATAAATTTATATCAATGTACATAATATTATAGAATTATATTTATTGAAATACTAATATATATTAATGTATATAATAATAAATCAATGTATTGTAATACATTATATATATATTTTTATAAATTTTATTTCATATAATATTATTTGCATATAATATAAAATTCTATTTCATATAATATTAGGTATATTTTTTTATAAATTGTATTTCATATAATATTGATTATATAGAATATACATATTAATTATATATAATATAAAATTGTAATTCATAAAATATTGATTATAAATAATACACATATTAATTATATATAACATAATATTAATTACATATAATATTAATATTTGTATAAATTTTATTACATATAATAAAAATATTATATTAATTTTATATAATTTTATAAAGTTTATACAAATATATATAAATTAATATAAAAAATAATAAATATATTTATTGAGAGGCATTATATTAATATATTTATAAAGACCTTATATAAATTTATTAGATAAATAATTATATATATATATATTAAATAAATTAATATTTATATAATATAAATATGTATTTATGTATATAAATAATTGACATAAATATATAATGAAAATTTATTTAATATAACATATGGTAGATATAAATCATAAAATAAATGTGTATTTATAAAACCAACATATAATTTTTATTGATTAAAAAGTAGATGTAATAATAATAATAATAATAATAATAATAATAATAATAAAAATAACAATTATCACACACAGACACACAAAAATACTTGTGTACTATATTTAGGTGATATATAAATATATAATTTAGAATATATAAAATTTCATATACATATAAATATAGTAAATAAAATATATATTATTTTTTAAATGTATTAAATATATTATGATAATAATCTTTATTATAACAAACAGTCAAATATATATAAATATAACCATGTGTAATTTAAATAGAAAAAAATATTTTCCTTAGTGGTATGCTGGTTGATTTCTGGCGGTGTTGGTTGCTGGTGGTCACCGGTTAGATTTCCAGCGGTTCATGTTTTGTATATATCGGAGGTAATCTGTGTGAGGGAATTGGAGGCGCTGGCTGTGGAACTGGAGGATGAGGGGGAATTGAGGCGATGGCTGTGGAACTGGAGGGGAGGTAGGGACAGGAATGGAAATGTACGAACTGGAGGTGGGGGCGAGAATCGAAAAGTTCGAACAGGGGAGGTGGGGTTGGGAATGGAGAGAAGTACGAATGGGAGGGTGTGATGGAATGGGGGATGTGAAACATGAGAGGGACAAAAATATAGTGGGGCAGGTCTTTATAAAAAGATGAAAATCATTAGGGGTGGTTGTAAAAAACCGGCTCTAAAGTAACCCATATTAGGGGCGGTTTAAACTGCCCAAAAAACCATTCAACTAGTACCAGTTCAGGTTTTTGGGGAATTCTACTGAACATTAGAGGAGGTTTAAACCCCTCTTAATGTAACCGCCACTAAAGTCACCATGATTTTACCAGCGGTTACAAAAAACCGCCACTAATGTAAGTAGGCAGCCACATTAGCGGCAGTTTCTCACAACCGCCGCTAATGTCTTTAGAATGGGTTATAACCCCTTCTAAAGTCAAAAAGAACCCCCTCTAATGTGATCATTTTTTAGTTCAAGTCGATATCAAAGAACCCATATGGAATGTAAAATATGCATCTTGAGAAATTAAAGAAACAACTCCATGATCTTTTGGAGAAGGGGTTTATCCAACCAAGTGTGTCACCCTAAGGAGAAAGTTTTCTATTTTTGAAGAATAAGGATGTATCAAAGTGGATATGCATTGATTATAGATAACTTAAAAGGATCACAATGAAGAAAAAAATACCCTCTCTTAAGGATTGATGATTTATTTGACCAGCTTTGTGTGGCACAATTCTTCTCCAAGATTGATCATTGATTTGGTTATCCTCAATTGTGGGTGAAGAAGAAAGATATTACAAAACCTGCCTTCTGATCAATATATGGGCATTATGAGATTGTTTTTATGATCTTCGGGTTCCCTAATTCTCCTACTATATTTATAGATTTGATTAATAGAGTCTTTAAAGACTAACTTCATTACTTTGTGGTAGTTTTTATTGATGATATTATAATACATTCTAAAAGTCATTAGGTGTATGAGGATCCACTAGGTGTTATTTTACAAACTCTTTGGAAGGAAATTCTACTTGTAATGTTTATAAAATGTGGTTTTTTGTTACAACAAGTTTCTTTTTTGGGTTACATTTTAACCAATGATGGAATATCAGTCGACCCTTATAAGAAAAACCATTACGGAGGAGTGGCCTTATCCTAAAATAGTAACTGAGATGCTTAGTTTTATTGGTTTAGCAGGATATTATAGGATGTTTTTTAAAATATTTCATGAATTTATAATCCAGTAACTATGTTAACCTTAAAAGGTCCACTTTTATCTGGACTATGGGGTGTGAAGAAAGATTCCAAGATCTGAAAATTATATTGGTTACAACACTTTTGGTTTATTTCTATCATATACCAGAGAAAAATTCATTATTTATAGTGATACATCTCTAAATATGATTTGGTGGTTCCTTAGAAAAATACAATGTGATTTCATATGCATCACGATAGTTGATACCTCATGAGAGGAATTATGCTACGCATGACTTGGAGTACACTATGGTTTTTTTGCTCTGAAGATTTAGAAGAAATATCATTAAGGGGAGAAATGTGAAATACACACAGACCACCAATGTTTTCAGTATATTTTCACGCAGAAGGAATTGAACATGAGAGAGAGGAGATGTTTGTAACTTCATAAAGACTATGATTGTTAAATTAATTATCACCCTATAAGATCAAATAAAGTTATCGATTCATTAAGTAGGAAAGACCCTGTTTTGATTGAAATTATTAGTATTCATGGAGATCCTTTGATAAGGGACCTATTAATATTAGACATGGTAATCATGAGGGCAGGAACATCATCAAACCTATCCTAAATTATTTGTCATCCACCATTACTACAGAAGATCAAGAAATATCAAATATAATCATCTTTATTATAGAAGAAGATAGAGGATGTAAAGAATGAGTACTTTCATGGGTTCAATATTGATCAAGAAGGTGTATTTAAATTTCATACAAGGCTGTGTGTTCTATCTATTTAAAAAATAAACAAGGAGTCGATGGATGACGACCACAGATCTACACTCTCTATATATCGTAGAAGCACTAAAATGTATTAGGACCTTCTGGATCATTATTGTTGATATAACATGAAAAGTTAGATTCATGAATACACAATAGGGTGCCTAGTGTGTCAACAATTAAAGGAAGAGAGACAAATTCTTAAAGGGTTATTAAAAACACTACCCATATGAAAATGTAATTGGGACAATATCTCTATGGACTTTTCACTGGTTAACCGAGAACATCAAAAAGAAATAATGCAATATGGGTTATAATAAACTATATCACCAAGACTTCCCATTTTATCTCTACCGAGGATGACATATCACTTGATCATCATTCCAAGATTTAAGTAAAGGAAGTGGTGAGGTTTCATGGAGTGCTACTTTCTATAATTTCTAATCATGATCCAAGGATCAAATAAAAATTAAGGAGAATTATTCCGCATGATCTGATTACCAAATTAAATTTATGTACAACCTATCACCCCCAAACTAATGGCCAATCCGAAAGGACTATTAAAAAACTTGAGTACATATTGAGAACATGCTCAAGGAAATTTAAAGGTGGATTAGATCATCATCTCCCATTAGTTGAGTTCTCATACAAAAACAATTTACATTAAATTATTCAAATGGAAGAATATAAAGCTCTATATGGTAAGTGAAGTAGAACTCCTAATTGTTGGGATGAATTTGGTGAGAGAAATATTCTTGGGACATGTCTTGGGCAAGAGATGAAAGAAAATGTTCATTCCATCAAACAACACTGTAAGGTTGCTCAGGGTTGATAGGAGAGCTATGATGACAGCCATCGAAGGGGCTTGAAGTTTGGTATTAATGACAAAGTGTTTCTTTAAATATCACCATGGAATATATTCATGTGGTTTGTGAATAAATGGAATCTTATCCACAGGTACATTATCCCCTATGAATTCCTTGATTGTATAGAAGAGGTTTCCTATCAGGTTTCTCTTCTTCCAAATCTAGCTCAAGTTCATGATGTATTCCACATATCTATCTTGATGAGGAACATACCTAACCCTTCACATGTCTTGGATCCTGAGGTGGTATATCTAGAACATTACCTATCTTTTGAGGAGCATCCGGTGGAGATATTGGACCCTAGAGACAAGATTAGACACAACAAGACTACCCACCTCATTAAAGTGATGTGGAAGATCCATATATATATGAAGAAGCAACATGAGAACCAGAAGAGAAAATGAGGCAGAAGTACCAATACCTTTTCTCAAATGAAGGAACGATTTGAAATTTAGATTGAAAAATTTCTTAAGGGTGTAAAACAAACGATCCTATGTTTTTGAATGATAATTGTTTCTAGAAATTTTGTGTTATATTATTCACCAAAAAAAATTTAACGAAGAAAATATATTTGAAAATGAGACAATCTAAATTTAATTGTTATAAGATCGTTGGTCAATTATGACCAT
The DNA here is from genome assembly GCA_963277665.1 of Viscum album. Classification (NCBI taxonomy): domain Eukaryota; kingdom Viridiplantae; phylum Streptophyta; class Magnoliopsida; order Santalales; family Viscaceae; genus Viscum; species Viscum album. Next base: position 172,950,187 of record OY728150.1, read on the forward strand.
TGGACAATATTACAATTGGGATCTGTAATTTTGATAATTATTTTAACTTTTTCATTATAGTTTATAAGTAAAATAATGAAAAAGGATAATTGATATAGAAAGAAGAGTTGATGACCTAAACCAGTAAAATCATTCCATTTGAATCTTATTTTTCAGATTTTGTGTGGGAGGTTTCATCCCTAGGGTTCTCTCTTGACCATGTCCAAACTGAGCATTAACAAGTGAATCTTGAATGAAATCTCATATGGGAGAAGTTCAAGTTAGTAGAGATTACCAATCAGTCAATGCTTACTGATGAACCTTAGTAAACTACCACCATCAGACACCTTTCTATTAGGGAATTCATGGGTGTAATAAGGGGTTACATGTCCGACATTAATGTGAAATTTCTTTGTATAAGTATAATTTTTATTCCATTACTTCTGCTTTATAGATAAATTTACTTATTAAAATTGATGTAGAATTTGATTAATTGATTTTTTGGACAGAAAATTTACATTCCAAAAATGATTTAATTTTTTTAATAAACTAATATATTATCAATAATACTTATTTTAATGAAATAGTATGACTAAAAACTTTAATTTAAAAAAATGATAAAATAATTATATTTTTCAATGTGTTATAAATTTTATTATGCATTTTCTATCTGTTATTATTAATAATAAATAATTATTTTTATATTTAAAAGTTAAAATTATCAAATTTTTAGAATTATTATGATTAAATAAATATCATTTTAGAAATCAGTTTGTAAAAATTATGTTACACTGAATTTATAATAATTTTCTAAAATATATTATTTTTTCATGAATAGAAAAAATATAGTTTGATTTTTTCGGTATGTTAACGACAAAATAATTATGTCATAATGATGTAATAACTAATTAACCAACATCCACAACTTAAAATATGATATTTTTTTATATTAATTATTTTAGTATATTTTAATCAAATTTCAAATATATAATTTACATTCCAAATTCTAAAATGGAAACATTAACTTTAAAAATGTTATTTTTTGACTACTTTAACTTTCCTTGAAAAAATAAGTAATATAAAATAATGGTCAACTCTTGAATATTAAAATAACATAATATTTGTCTCATATTTAAAATACCTTTGGAAAATATCATGGGTAAGACCATGGTTTTTCATTTACCATTACCTAGGTGTCCAAGGACTTTATTTAGAAACTGATAAAAAAATCCCCCACTTTTTCTATAAATACCCACCCATTTATCCATTTTATTTCACTGTCATTTCTTCCTCCATGATTATATGAATGTTTCACCTCCCAATAATTCCCTTAAGGTGTCCTAAAGCCGACAAGGTCCCAATCCTTAAGTTTTAGGAAGTAATCTTCAAGGTACGGGAAATCTTCACTTCTCTTTTCAATTCAAGTTATATCTTAATGTGGTATGTCTTTATAATTTACAAAATATGTTATTCCACCAAATTTATTTTAACCCTTTAATATATTATGAGTCTTTTATGAATGGTCTCTCCCTTTACCCTCTCTTTTACCCTTTTCTAAAACCACATTTTAAACCCTTTATGCTGCTAATTTTACTTCTCAAAATTTCAATCTTCTCCTCAATAAATTACCTTTTATTTTATTTATGTGAATACGAAAAACTATTTATTATATAAGGGTATTAAAAAATATTTTCAAATGAATTATTTTATTCTATAATTGATATACATAAAACCATTATTCCTTTTTAATGGGTTATACATGACAAAGATCTTATCCTTAAGTACAGTTTAAAACACCATGATTTTTATATGAAACTAGTTTATTCTATTCTCTGTCGGTTATTTATGAAATATTTTATTATGATATAAGAGGATCTCATTAATTAAGACATATGATTTTTGAACCCTGATATAACTTATTTTCATTGGGTACAGAAATTAATCTCTATAGATGACATGTTTTATGATACCTTGGTGAATAACCTTGGTAATTTTTTTGACACATCGATGAAAAACCTCGGGGATATTATTATGAATGTATCATTTAAATATTTTAAAAATATTTACATGTTATTATTCAAGTGGTTATTATTATTATATTCCCAATTCTCAATTTCTCATGCCTTTGTGATATTCCTCATGTTCTTATTAATTATTCCTCAAGATCACATGTAAACTATTTCTCTAATTTTCCATTTATGGGAATTATTATATCCCTTTCCATTGATGTATATACCTCGATTATGAGGTTAAGTAATGGAATATATGATGAAATAATGAACAATCCTTTGATGTTTTTATAAGTATTATTTATGATTTCATGTATTAAGTACGTTTTTCCCCAGAAACAAAACATTAAAAGATCCTCTGTTTGTACCATGTAAAGGAATGTTATGTAATAAAATTTTGGGGTGATATAGATTCCCTCTATTAATATTATTTGATATATAACACCTGACACCCACATGAGGTCAATCTTGATAAACCCAACTAACAGGATATCGGTCAAACACATCATTCACTACTTTTATAATAATTTACATGTGGCATGCAAGATTACTTCCATAAACTCAAAGATATTATTATTATTACTATTATTGGATTTATGTTATTTAACTTTTTATGGGTTGTGGTTGATTCCATTAATAAAACTTTGGAACAACAACAAATCACATTCGAGATACAACTCTTCAACAATGAGAGACATAATCTCAATGATCACATGGTTTTTGAAGTTAATGAATATAAATTGTCAATTTCTCAGTCTTCATTATGAAATATATTCTTCTTAAACAACTTTTAAAACATTATTTTATAATTTTAAAACATTTTTCAACAAGTTATATCAACACTCAAATACATCAATCAATAAACAATACAACCAAAAGAAACACTCAACATTTCAAAGTCATTACCATTGAAACATCATGCCTTGCATTTAAATAGATATAATATGTGATAAAGTTAATGAAAAAAAATTTCACATGTATTATCTTTTGTATCATACTTAACATTATTAAACAATACATACCAGGTTCATCATGTTACAGATGAAACACACTTCCAACATTAATTGAAAATTGGTGCATGCTAGGTTCTTATACTCAATTCGAATACCTTGTTACATATACAACATGATTTCAAAATTATAAAAATTGAACTTTATCTAAGATCACATATTATAAACTAAATTTGTTGTATTACTTTGTTTCATGCTTACTATGCTCGAACTAGACATTTTTAAACATTTCATTTCTTATGGAAACATGATTATATACTACAATAAGTGTAACATGATTTAACTTCCATATTTAGATGAAAAATGATAAGTAAATAACACGATATAATATTCTAAATTAAAACATTTAAGCATTACACTTGGTCAAGGTTCACAAATATGAAATTTTACAATTACTAGAAAAAGGTTTTAAATATTAGACATGTTTTCCATAAAAAAATACACATGTATTAACAGATGAGACAAAATTGTTTTGGAGAAATATATTTACCTCTCTAGAAATAATAACTTCAATAATTTTAAATTTTAAGAGTCTCAAAAGTTTATAAGAAACCATTATTATAATTTTATAATAATTCCAAACAAAAAAAGTGAAGCCTTAATATAAATTCCTAATGCATGAAAGCTACATATAATGATTATAAGGGAAACAAATGAAATGAAATTTAAATTTTAATATTTAATAAAAAAAATAATGTCTCATAAAAATGTTTTTAACAATGATTGGGAAATGAGAAAAAATTTGATTTAAAGAACATTCAAATTTATAATAGTTTTCACAAATATTTCTTATCATTTTCCAAAATTTAGAAAAAAATCCCAAAAAAATTTCTATCCTTGTAATAAATTACCAAAACATGTTTACAACACTTGAATATATTAACACTATAGAAATATGATAATTCCAAGAATTAAGGATAATGTTATTAATATAAATGTTTTAAATTTTTTAAATGAAATATCAACAATAATGCTACTCATTTTTATTGATTTCAAAATTTAAATGTAAAAAATTTTGTTTTAGAATAAGTCTATAACAAAGGATGTCGATAAATTATGAAAGAAAATAAAATCATGGAATATCAACTTTCATGGGAACCACAATATTCCAAATCATTGTTTCAAAATAATCTTTCATCCAAGCAGTATAAAATCTAATTGTGGTAGTAAGATTCATAAGGCTTTCAAAATTATACAACTATTCATGGTAAAATACACACTGTATGCTTCACTAAAAATCATAATCATTAAAAAAATAGGATTTCATGTCATTGATTTTAACAATTGAAAAGAAAATTAAATTCTGGAAGAATTATGATATAATAAGAAAGGGAAAAACACATTCAAGTCTGGACAAGGATTCAAAAAAATAGATCTTGTCAGTTAATAATAATTTTACCATTTCTTTTTAGGTTATATAAATAATATAGTAAAAAGTTAGTATTAATTATAATCTAATGAATGATTAAAATAATAAAAACATGTATAAAATTTCAAGATTTATTCAATTAAATTATGTTTAACCTCTCAAAAACCCACACTCAATCACATGTTTAAACAATCATGATTCATGTACCTTTCATAGGCCACCATCCTGCAAGAAAAAGCCCCGAACATGGTCATTTGGTAGGCTTAAAGTCCTTACATCAGATCACAGTGGGCCATAGAATCCCATTTCTAAGATTTTATCCTTATAATAATCATCCACCTAGGTTGAATGGAACCGTTTCCCTGCCAAACCATGAAATCCTAACATTTACTAACTCCAAATTATATATTATATCTTATCCTAACCCTTTGACGAAAGTTTTTCATGATCCCTTTATCTAAATGTTACCCACATGGGATTATAATGGAGAAAGAGATATAATGATCCCTGAGTCCCACCTCCAGTAGTCCCAATATTGGTGACTAGCACCAACTGAATAAAGAAAGTCACACTTATGGGAGGCATTACCGTCAAATAAAAAACTTGGATCAGGAGATAAGGAAACAAAAACCAAACAACTCCATAATATAAGAAAAAGTAATAACCCAAAATATCCCACAATTCATGTAATTTCCTAAAAAATGAAATACTCTATGTAAAAAAGGAATGAAAGTACTAAAGTAATATCTCATCGTCAACTCCAATGCCCAATATAGCAACCTCCAGCTCAGTACCCAAAGTCCTCCTAGAATCCTGAAAGAAAATTTATATAAATGTATAATGAGAATAACATATATACTTTATAGTATCATACCTAGGGTCTCTCATGAAGATATGGGATGAGCATACTTGTTCCTTAATAAAAAACAACTAGATCAACCGATCTGGTCAATTAGTCTAAAATAGAACTAACTCTCACTCACCAAATAACGAATCTAAGTATAGTAATATAAGAAGAATAATATCAATAAAAGGGTTCCCCACACCACTTTCACACTAATTTTCTACTCTCACACCCAAAACATCCTATGTATTTGGGTTCCCATATCTTTCACAAAATCCTACCCAAATCCACCAAGGTAACTACATCATGCTAAGAACCCCATGTAAAAATACTTATCAAACCCATCCTAAAGACACCTAAGAAACCATATCATACTGAGAACCATGTGTGAAGCTGGTCATCTCATCCACACCCCATCATAACCATTACTATGTATCCCAGATATTAAGGTGTAATGAATATGAAGGACATCAACCTCATGCTCTCCCCCTACCATGCATGATCACCACTATAAGACACCTCATTAAGATTTTAAATCCCATAATTAGTGTCATTTTAAATTTTAGCCATCACAAATTGTGAATATAAATCTATCTTGGAAGATAGAAGGGGAATAGGTGGTACGTAACCATCTATGTCACGACATATCCTCGGGACCCGTGTCATGACTACATCAAGCCCTCCTTCCATAGGCCAGGGGCTGGCGACTGTGCATAAATCCCTAAGCTGGGAAGGTATTACCTTTATAAAAATTAAACACACACAATCAGAGTACACAATTGGAAGGAAAACACTAAGTAGAAACTATAAAAAAAAGATATGTTGGAATGTTAAATGGGACAGAAATACAAGCCCAATAGTAAAGTACAAGGAAAAGACAAACAAGTACAACTAAAACGACAAATAGATGGATGGTGTCTAGAATCTCCTAGATCATCCACCACAGATCCTACCTGAAGGGTAGGTACCAATAGCCTCTTCAGCGCTCCACGTCCATCCATCTCCTCTTGGTACTGTCTCGTCGTGATGTCCACCTCCGCGCACCATCTAGTTCTCATACACTCTACCTCAGTCAGCGTTGTCCCTCATATGCATCCAACACAATGAGGTGTAGGCAAAGCCTGTGCAGGGGTGAGTATAAAGATACTTAGTAGGGACCCCGAGACCCTCATGGTCTCACAATATCCAACAAGGATAAACCACAACTTAAAGGAAAAAATGTTTAACCATTACTTAGGTATATGCCCATACATATACCTAAGTTATATAGTAACCCATCTCAATTAAGAGGAAAACCCAAAGGTTATTGACTCAGATCAAACCAGGATTTTCATTATCGAAACCACGGTTGCTGGAGAACTCCTCCTCTTTCGAGAACAGTGGGCCTATCACGACACCAAGACACTTATCACTAACCTTGGACTTTTGAGGTACTCCTACCGTTGAGTACCATAGGTCTTCCACAAAATACCAGGCACTCCACTGATATGGGTCTACCGCCAAATACCTGGCGCTTCCCCTAATAGCCTGCATTGGTACTCATCCTATCGAGTACCGCGGGTCTGCTGCCAAATACCAAGCACTCCTCTTCCATGGGTCTGCTTCCAAGTACCAGGTGCTACCCACAGGGCTATTCAAATCACTCCGAGTCAATCGGTCAAGTAGTCGTCGGGTCTGTCAGCTACTAGGTATTCGCACTCTATCTGATCATCACTGGAAGGATCCTCTCCACGAGCTACTGGGAAATACTCCATCTGTTGCGAAGTTCCACAAAGAAGTATCTCAAAAGTCTTCCACATCATAGTGGTCTCAATTCAATAGGCAGCGCATTAATCGGACGCCCGGTCTGTGAGTTATTAGCCTTTTAGTCCTGAGGGCCCTGTTGGTTTTGTGTACGAACCAACCCGACCGTATCTCAAATATACCCCAAACTCTAGTAGGGTATTCTCAAATGGGAACGTCTCTACTCGAGATTACCAGCGCCATTGACGTTTCATCAAACGGATGTCCGGTGCAAAAGATATGGCCAAAGTAAGCAAAGGGTCGGTAGTGGGCCCGGGTCTGGCCCGACCCAGTTGGACCGACTCTTCCCAACCCAATCTGAGCCGACCCGGTCTGGGTCATCTCGGACAGACCCAATGGGACTGACCCAGCCCGTTTGGCGGGTCAGCCTGCTAAGTTAGGCCCCGTCTGCTGGGCCCGACCCAGTGGAATACGAGGGTGGTTCAGCCCACTATGTTAGGCTCGGTCCATTGTGCTCAGCCCAACGGACTAGGAGGGAGGTTCGACTAGCGTCGCGAGGGGTGCGGCTCGGGAGGCTGGCCGTCGGGAGGCCAGCGGCAAGTCGCGTGGGGCGTGAGCATGCTGATTGGACATTGAGCAGGCCGCAGGTGCACTGGGCAACGCGCCAGGATGCTGGGCAGACTATGGTAGGGGGCCGCGGGGGCACTGGGTAGTGCGCCGGGGCAGTGTGTTGGAACACGGGCATCGCGTCGGGGTGCCGGGAAGATCGCGGCAGGGGGCCGCAAGGGCGCCGGGCAGGGCTCTGGGTGGGCCGTTTGTAGGGGCCGGGCAGGCCGCTGACAGAGCGCGGGTGCGTCGGGCAGGCGGCATGGGCAGTGCACCGGGGCGGCGTGCTAGGGCATCGGTGGAGCACCGGGATGCCACGGGGGCGATGCGGTTCACGGAGGCCGTGGGTAGCGCGGCCTTTGTTCGTCGTCTTATTCTTTATCGCCGCATGTACCACCTCCGTCATCATCAAATAAGAACAAGAAAAGGGGAGGGTGGGACCATGTTTGTGCATTCTGAGCCCTCCTCATCGTGGTGATAGAATTTGGTAGCAAAGTTCTAAACAAACAATTAATAATGGAGGTTTATACTCATATATAAAAATAACTCAAATTTCCCTGACCTCATTTGTCATTCGGTCATCGTTGACGGATTTTCTGTGGGGCAGACGTCGTCGTTGGCAACATTCTTCGTGGGTGGTGTCTTCTCTTTTGACGCAGATGAAGAAGGAAGAAGATGGTGTTCTTCTCATTCTTCATGTGTTTCGCTAGATAGGGTGAACTTCTCCTAATTCTCCCAAGGCTCCACCAAAAATAAAGTTGCCAACCAAAAATAATAGACTCACTAGTATTTTAGTGGTTGAAAGGAATTCAAATGGATTCAAATAGGAGTTAATTAATAAAATAGATTGGCACAATAAATTAATTGGGGGAAGGTGGATAGGCTCCCCAATTATTTGGGAGAGTTTTCACAAAAATTTATGGATAGATGGTTGGTTTCATTAACTCAAGGGAAGTTTGGGGGGTTTGTAGATCATGTGGGTCGCACCTAATAATATCCTCCCACGGGATATTATACTCGGGTGGGCCCCACCACCAAAACCTTCCATGGGAGGTTGGGTGTGGTGACCCCCACCTCCTACCTCCCCTTGGAGGTTTTAACCACCCAAATAAAATAGAGTTAATACTTTATTTTATTTAATTTAATTAAAAAACCCCTCAAAAACTATCTTCTAAACTCCTCAGAATGCAACTGCGGTGAAGGTCTCACTAAGCAATCAACAATGCTACGAGTTCAACGGTGCCATCATATTTCAATTCCGAGCACCAGTTCAAAAGATATAAAATTCCGCTCGTACGTTTACTGAACGTACCCGAACAAAACTTCAAAAATTTATTTCGGACACACCGGGCCTCAGAATCTAGCGTTGTCAGAAACTAAGGACTCGTAAAATTCCCATGTATTTAAGAAAAAAAAATTTACACAGAAATTTTGGGTCTTTACATTCTTCCCACATCAGGGCTTTACATCCCCGTAAGCTACAACTCGAACTAAGGGATCAAATGGGGGTATTGAGCACGCATCTGAGAATCCCTCTCCCATGTGCTCTCCAGGATATTACCATGCTGCCAACAAACACGCACTAGAGGTATCAACCATCCACATAGGACCCGGTGCTGTCGATCCTCAATCTCCACTAAAACCTCCGTGAAAGTCACCCCGTCAACGATGTCTAGCTCCCCGTGATCGATAATGTGGGATGGGTCGTGCACGTATCTTGTCAGATGATATACGTGGAAGACTTGTTTCACCCGGTTCAACTGAGGTGGAAGAGCAAAGAGGTAACCCAACTCGCCTACTCTGATGAGGACCTATAATGTTCCTATGAACCGTGGAGATAACATGCCGCCTCAGCCAAATTTCCGCAAACCTCGTCGAGGTGAGACCTCTAGAAAGACATGGTTTCCATCCTCGAACTCTAGAGGTCTCCATCTCCTATCAGCATACGACTTCTGTCTGATCTGTCCAGTCTTCATCCGCTCCTGGATGATCTGCATATTTTCCGTGGTAGCCCATGCCATCTCTGGTCCCACTAGTGCTGACTCCCTTGGGTCTATCCAGAACAATGGTGATCTGCAAGGCTAACCATACAAGTCCTCAAAAGGTGCCATACCTATGGTGGAGTGATAACTGTTGTTGTAGGAAAATTCCACCAAAGTCAAGTGATCCTCCCAACTGCGACCTAAGTCGAGGACACATGCACATAGCATGTCCTTGAGGGTCTGATTGGTCCTCTCGTTCTGACCATCTATCTGAGGATGGAAGGCGGTGCATAGACGTAGCTACGTCCCGAAAGCCTCCTACAACCCCTTCCATAGCCGGGAAGTAAACTGTGCACCTTGGTAAGAGATAATCAAGGAAGGTACTCCATGTAAACGCACTATCTCATCCACATAGAGGAATCCCAAGCTCTCAACTGATCCCTACTCTCTGATCAGTAGGAAGTGGGATGACTTGGTGAGTCAGTCAATGATCAACCATATCGAGTCGTGACTCCTAGATGTATGTGGAATACCCATCATGAAGTCATTGGATATCCCATCCCACTTCCACTCTGGGACTTCTAAAGGCTAAACCAAGCCTGCTGGTACATGGTGCTCTACCTTCACTTGCGGACTAGTGAGGCATCGTGAGACAAAATCCGCTACTGCCTTCTTCATACCTGGCCACCAATGCTGTCGTCGAAGATCGTGGTACATCTTCGCCACTCCTAGATGTACCGCTAGAGGGGAAGTGTGGAAATCCCTCAACACTTATTCGTGAAGTGAAACTAGTACCAGGGTATGTTCTTTGAAGATGATGAAATGCTCCCCACCATTAGAAAATCCATCAGGTGCCTGCCCTGTGGATTTCTGAGCACATCACATCTCATAGTCAGCGTCGCCATGCTGCACCTCCCTGACTCGCTGAATAAGTGTAGGTGTGACTGTAAGAGAATTAAGATAGGATTCTCCATACCTATCCACAAAAGGATATCTGTAAGGTAGCTAGCTACTCTATCGCCTCTCCTAGTAGCTGAATGTCTGATCTCCTGCTGAGAACATCCACAACAACGTTCCCTTTCCCAGGAGTATAGAATATCTTGAAGTCATAGTCCTAGAGGAATTAAATCCTATGCCGCTGTCTCAGGTTCAAGTCCTTCTGAGAGAAGATATACCTGATACTCTTGTGATCAGAGTACACGGTAAAATTTTCACCCATAAGATAGTGCCACCACATCTTCTAGGTGAAGACTGCTACTGCTAATTCTAGGTCATGGGTAGCGTAGTTCTTCTCATGCTATATAAACTTCCGAGAACCATAAGCAATCGCTTCTCGCTCCTGCATCAGTACACACCCAAGTCCATTCCCTGATGCGTCGCAGTAAACTACATACCCTACGACCGCCTCTGGAAGCCTCAAGATGGGGGCACTAGTCAGTCTCTTCCTCAGCTCTTGAAAGCTCAGCTGGAATCTCTCCAACCACGCGAAGGGTTTCCCATTTTTCGTCAAGGATGATTGTGGTATTGAAACTCTGAAGAAGTTTGAGAGAAATCTCTGATAGTATCCAGCAAAGCCCAAGAAAATCGGTACCTCCATCACACTCCTGGGTGGCTCCTAAGAAAGTACCACCTCAATCTTCGCTGGATCTACTGCCACTCCAGCCTCCGAGATGATGTGTCTTAAGAAGTGAACCTCTCAAATCCAAAACAGGAACTTCGAGATCTTACCATAAAGATGGTGCTCTCGGAGTGTGTCCAGTACTTCCTGCAAATGGTAGGCATGCTCCTCTTCAGTAGTTGAGTAAATCAGAATGTAGTCAATGAAGACCATGACAAAGTGATTGAGTTAAGGCTGGAAGATCCTATTCATGAGGCTCATGAACACTGCTGGAGTGTTGGTTATGCCAAAGGGAATAACCAAGAATTCATAGTGGTCGTACCTACACCTAAAGGCCGTCTTCTACACATCCTCGTCTTGAACTCTATAATGGTGATAACCTAATCTGAGGTTCATCTTCGAGAACCATCGTGCTCCATTTAGCTTATCAAGGAGGTCTTCAATCCTCGGGAGTGGGTACTTGTTATTCATAGTCACCTGGTTCAGGCGACGGTTGTCGACGCAGAGCCACAAGCTCGCATCCGCCTTCTTGGCGAATAGAATCGGGGCTACCCAGGGAGAAACACCGGGCCAGATGAATCCCTTCCCCTGCAAGTCCTCTAGCTATACCGTCAGCTCGTGAAGCTTAGTAGGAGCCATTAGATATGTTGGAGTAGATATCGGTGTCTTCCCGGGGTATAATTCTATGTTGAAGTCCACCTATCTGTGAGAAGGTAGTCTTGGGACATCGTCAGGGAAAACATCCGCGTACTGGTCCACCACTACCAGATATGTTGGACTTTCCACATCAACTGCTCCGAGGGTAAGGCAAGCCAACTGGTGAGTGATCGGCTACACCCTCCTCCGAGTAAGTCCTTCCTACACTGCAATGGTTCCCTTATCACCGGTGAAGGAGAACCTGGTCCCATCCATGCAGACACACCACACTTTGAGCCTAATACAGTCGATCTATGAATGGACTATAGATAACTAGTCCATACCCAATATGACGTCGTAAGGCCTCGACACCGCTACGAGGAGATCCCAGCAGAAGCTCTTGCCACCTAGAGTATGCTCACACTACCGGCACCAGTGCGTAATTGTCGAGTCTACTCCCATAAGAGTCTCCAGCTGTAAGGATCAAGCCAAAGGCTCCGTTGGAATCTATGAGCTCCAAAAGAGGGCAGTGGAAATGAATGAATGACTGGATCCTATGTCTATAAGAACTGCAGCTAAGGTGGAATAGACACGGATCGCACCTTGAATCATCTTCGGAGCGCCATGGTCATATGCCTCTTCTACCTGAAGCTGAGCTCTCCCCTATCTACCTGCTCCCTGTGGTCGGGTTGGACCTCCTGGTGGTGGTTGTGGTAGCAAATTGTAACGTCGACTGCCGCCAGCTGCTCCACCAGCTCCTCTTCCATGTCTGCCTGTACCCTGTGGACCACCTCGATCGAACCTCTACCTCTGTCCGGGAGGTCCCTCAACTGTCTGCTGATCATCATAACGGCGGTTCAGACAGTCATGAGCCATGTGACCAAGCCTTCCGCATGAGTAACAATGTATTCTCTTAGCATGTATGTCTCTGTCTCCACTCCAGGTACCCCACAAAACCGATCCTGAGTCGTGCGGTCGTCCACCTGTAGGTCTAGTCCTCTAGGACCTCTACAAAAACTGTCTACTACAAGCTGAAGAAGACTCTACTGCATGTCGACTAGTAGTAGGTCTCACTGGTGGTGACTACTCAGCAAGGAAACTCTCTACAAGGAGGGCTCTCTCTAACACCCCCACGTGCATCAGGATGCTGAGGGAGATCATCGAGGCTTTGATCTCTCACCTGATTCCCTACTCGAAGGTCCGGTACCCGATGAATGGGTCCTGTACCATATCTGTGGAGTAACGCAAGAGGTCAGTGAACCTCACTGAGTACCGTGCTACTGTCATGCTGCCCTGCTGAAGATGAATTATCTCCTGTATTTGCACTGCTCGTAGGGTCACTGGAACAAAGTCTTCCCGAAATAGTCTATAGAAGACTTTCCAGAGTAGTGCTATATCATCGTGGTCCAGGAGAATCAGGATCCACCATCTACCTACTACAGTCTGAAATAGGCTAGCAACAAGGATCACCATGTAGTCTGTTGGTGACCCTACTAGCCTGAAGATTCTCACCACAGCCTCTAGCCAATCCTCAGCTGCCTGTGGGTCCTTCTCTCCCTGTAACCTGGATGGAATCTGTCTCTGGAACTCGTGCAGCGTGCTCAAATAGCATGCATCGTCTGCTATTGGGGCTGGTGGCATCGGTGTCCCAATGGGTGGTGGTACTGCTGGTGCCTCCGCTGGTTCCTCTACTAGAAAGGGGCCCTGAACTGAGGCCTCGTCACTCGGCGGGCTGTCAGTGCGTACAACTCTCGAGGTTCTAACTGGTCGTCCACAGGGAGGCATCCTGAAAGAAACAAATGTGACACAGTCAAATGATTATACCTAGTGAGATGACCTGGCTGAGATGACCTAAAGAAAAACTTTTGAAAGACACATGCAATCAATGTTTTCATGCACTAAGTCGAAAATCAGTAGTCATGGTCCTGGTGTACGGATACGTCAGCCGCTGCACCAACACTGGACTCCATGAACTGAAAACCACACTCGGTACCATTAAAACAATTTCTTCACAGAAAAGAAATATCAAATTCCTATGTTATACAGTATAAATGAATCCTTTGATACCAATTTGTCATGACCCGTACTCAGGATCCATGTTGTGACTACCCCAAGCCTGCCTTCCATAGGCTAGGGGCTGGAGACTAGCACCAAAGAAGTATATCCCGAAGCTGGGAAGACATTTCCTTTATAAAAAATAAACACACACAATCAGAGTACACAAATGGAAGAAAAATACTAAGTAGAAACTGTATAAAATAGATAAGCTAGAAAGTAAAAGGGGGAGGAAATACAAGCCCAATAGTAAAGTACAAAGAAAGGACAAACAGGTACAACTAAAAAGAAAAACAGTTGGAAGGTGTCTAGCAGCTCCTGGATCGTCCAACACAGATCCTACCTGATGGGTAGGTAAAAATAACCTCTTCAGCGGTCCACGACTTTCTGTTTCCTCTGGGTACCGACTCTTCATGAGGTCCACCTCTGGATACTGTCCAGTCCTCGTACACTGTGTCTCGGTCAGCATTGTCCATCATCTGCATCCAACACAACGAGGAGCGGGAAAAGCCCATGTAGGGGTGAGTATAAAGATACTCAGTAGGGACCTTGAGACCTTCAAGGTCTCACAATATCCAACAATGATAAACCAAGAAGTTAAGGAAACAAGGATTTACCATTACTTAGGTATATGCCTATTCATATACATAAGTTATCTAGTAACCCATATCAATTATGAGGAAAATAGAATGGTTATTGACTCAGCTCAAACCAGGATTTTCATTATCGAAACCATGGCTGCTGGAGAACTCCTCCTTTGTCGAGAACTGTGGGCCTGTCATGACACCATGGAGTTTCTCACTAACCTTGGACTTTTTAGGTACTCCTCCTATCGAGTACCACTGGTCTGACACCAAATACCAGATGCTCCTCCGCTGTGGGTCTCCCGCCAAATACCAGGCGCTCCTCTACTATGGTTCTGCTTCCAAGTACCAGGATCTCCCCACTGGGCTAGTCAAATCAGTCCGAGTCAATCGGTCAAGCAGTAGTCAGGTGTGTCAGCTACTAGGTCTCCGCAATCTGTCTTCTTGTCACAGGAAGGATCTGCTCCCCGAGCTACTGGGAAATACTCCAATTGTCACGAAGTGCCACAAAAAAGTATCTCAAAGGTCCTCTATATCATAGGGGTCTCAAATCAATAGGAGTCGCGTCAATCGGACGCCCGATCTGTGAGTTATTAGCATTTTAGTCCCGGTGGCCCGTTTGGTTCTGTGTACGAACCAACCTGACCGTATCTCAACAATATCCCAAACTCTAGTGGGGTATTATCAAAGGGGCCATCTCTCATTAGTATTACTAGCTCCATTGACATTTCGTCAAACGGACGTCCGATGCCAAAGATATGGAAAAGTAAGCAAAGGGTCGATAGTGGACCCAGGGTTTGTCCGACCCAGTTAGACCGACTCATCCCTACCCAATCTGATCCGACCCGATCTGGGTCAACTCGGACAGACCTAATGGGTCTGACCCATCCCGTTTGGCGGGTCAGCCTGCTATGTTAGGCCCAGTCCACCTGGCCCGGCCCAATGAACTATGAGGGCGGTTCAGCCCAATATGTTAGGCCTGGTCTGCTGGATCCGGCCCAGCGGACTATGAGGGCGGTTCGTCCAGCTCCACGAGGGACGCGACTTGGGAGGTCGGCCACCGGGAGGCCAACGGTTGGCCGCACGGGGTGCAGGCAGGTTGGCTAGACACTGGGTAGGCTGCGGGGGCACCAGGCAGGGCATCGGACAACGCATCGGGGTAGTGTGATGGGGTGCAGGAAGTGTGCCGGGATTCAGGGTAGACCACGACAGGGGGCCGTGGGGGTGCCGGGCAGCGTGCCGGGGCCCTGCATGGGGGCGCGGGCAGCACACCTAGTATACCACGACATGGGGATGTGGGGGCTCTAGCGAGGACGTTGGTAGGGCGTGGGGGCGCCGGGCAGGTGGCGCGGGCAGCACGCCGGGGTAGTGCTCCAGGGCCCGGGTACTACCCCGGGATGCCGCGCGGGCGGCGCAGTTCGCGGAGGACGTGGGTAGCATGGAATTTGTTCACCGTCTTCGTCACCATCGGCGCGTGTACCGCCTCCTTCATCATCAAACAAGAACAAGAAATGGGTAGGGTCGGACTGTGTTCATGCGGTCTGATCCCTCCTCGTCATGGCGATAACATTTGGAAAAAAGTGCTTAACAAATGACGAACAATTGAGGTTTATACTCATATATAAAAATAAGTCAAATTCCCCCTACCTCGTTTGTCGTTCGGTGATCGTTGACAAATTTTCGGTAGGGCGGACGTCCTCGTTGGCGACATTCTTTGCAAGTGGTGTCTTCTCCTTTGACGCAGATGAAGAAGGAAGAAGATGGAGTTCTTCACGTTCTTCGCTGGAGAGGGTGATGTTCTCCTAATTATCCCAAGGCTCCACCAAAAAGAAATTTTCCTACCAAAAATAATAGTGTCACTAATATTTTAATGGTTGGAAAGAATTCAAATGGGTTAAAAAATTAGTTAATTAATTAAATGGATTGGCACAATAAAATAATTGGGGGAAGGTGGGGAGGATCCCCAATTAATTGGGAGAGTTGTAACAAAAATTAATGGAGAGAGGGTCGACTTCATTAACTCAAGGGAAGTTGGGGGCGTTTAGGGGGTTTGTAGCTCCTGTGGGTCCCACCTAATAATATCCTCCCAAGGGGGGTTATACATGGGTGGGCCCTCCCACCATAACCTCCCATGGGAGGTTGGGTGTGGTGTCCCCCACCTTCAACTTCCCCTTGGGGGTTTTAACCACTCAAATAAAATAAAGTTAATACTTTATTTTATTCTATTTAATTAAAAAACCCCCAAAAACTATATTACAAACCCATCAGAACACAACTGTGGTGAAGGTCTCTCTATGAAATCACCGAATTTTTGAGTTCAACGGTACCCTCAGATTTCAATTCCATGAACTGGTTCAAAAGATATAAAATCCCTCTCATACGTTTACTGAAGATACCTAAACAAAACATCATAAATTGATTCCGGACTCACCGGGCATCAGAATCAAGCGCCGTCAGAAACTGCAGACTCGTAAAATTCCCATGTTTTTATGAAAAAAACCTTTCTAAGGAACTTCCGTGTCTTTACAATCTATACTGAACTTTTAGTATGTTGGACCTCCACAATATTTGGGTGGTGAAACAAAGTGATCGACATTGGTGAGGTGTATATTGAAATATTAAGGGGAAAAATAAAATAAATAATAGTTACAAAAAATCCCAATCTATGGATATAAATAAACAGTTTCATGTAACCACTTAAAAAATATGTATCACCACTATCAAAAATCAACATCACTACCAAAAATAAATTTAACAGACAACAAAAATTAAAAAAAATCCATACAAATCCCACTTTAATTATATGTTTCCATTATTTCTAGAATTATTGAGTTTTCTGGAACTCACATTTACGAATACATTCCATTTCATATTAACACAACCCATTTTTTATCTATCAATTATTTTAATCTAAATACTAGTCATCATTTTTATAGTTCTCATTAAGCCACATTCATTTCAAACCATTTTAACATTCAATTATCATCTTTACATAATAAAATTAAACATCATTATCCCACTTACCATTCCATTATTTTCATCCCCAACCAACACTCATCACAAAAAAACCTAATCCAATCCATCATCATAATATGACCATCTCACTAGAACAACCACACATCACGACAACCACACATCATCCGATATCAACACATAACAACACACCAAGTCTTCTAAATCCACCATAATCTTGTTTTAGGGATTTAATAATATCACAAAATCTTTAGAAAGGGGTATTATCAGATATATCCATATTTATATGTGAAAAATATTCATTATCCATATATAAAATGTTATCCATTTTTAATTATTAGGGAGATTTATCCAAAAACCACACCAAGGGTCTCATAATCCACAACAATCAAAACACAAAGAAGGTTCCCAAAAATAATTATTTTTAATAAAATAAAAACATGGTTAATACTATAAAAAATATCCCAAACAAGTAAAGGAAAGTGAGAAATCAATTTTCATGAAAAAATATTAATTATCTACAAGTGATAATAACTTTCTCTTTATTGATATAGGGTCCAAGAGGGTTACAAATCAAAATAAGAGAGAAAAACCTAAAAACTGGGTAACAATCATTACCTATACAAAGGTATATTGAACTACATAATCGTAACGGGTATCAAATTTATATCTTTATGAATTAGGGTTTCCCTAAATAAATTGAGTAATTCCTTAAGATATTAATCGAAATTACCTTCACAAACCTATGAAAATCCTGGCCCTTCCCTAACGTGATGAAAGTTTGGGCAACCTTCACATAGTAACCAGCTTCTACATAAAGGTAACTTCATTTACCTTTACAAAATAGATGAAATTCATGGTTAAACTTTCATAACCTATGGAAAATAGTGGTTAATATTATAGAGATTTTCAAAAATCAATATTTCCTTTCTATAGCTAGTAGGTCCAATGTAAGGGTATGTTTTTATTTTAAATTATTAATTTTCTAAAAACAATAATTAATTATAATGAAATGTGTTTATTAATAAAATAAATAATAATAAACTTTCTAAAACATTTTATAATTATTTTGATAAATTTTAACTATTTTGTATAAATACACACAAATTAAATACTTATTATTTAAAAAATTCATAAAAAACTTCTAAAATGTTATAATCACTTCAAAACTATTAAATAAATTTATCAAAAAAACTTTTACAATTTTGAGATTACATCTATTATTTTAAAAAAAATTAAATATACTTTATAAATTTAAAAAATTAAATTCAAATGACTTTAAATTTTATAGAACCAATCCCAAACCACCAGACACCACAGATTGACAAAGGTAAAGTTTGGGAAAATCCAGACCCTTATACAATGCAAGCATCTTTTGTGGAAGGAAATAATGTGTAAACATGAATAAATATTTTTTACAAAAACTTCACTATATCCTACTAAAATTAGATGCGGGATATGGAAACTTGAATATGGGTATTTAAAGGTCAATATTAATGGATATAATTTTGGACGTGTGGTCGATACAACTCCTACAATCACATGTATACTGGGTGATAATATGATTTTAGAGTATTTATATATTTTAATGAAATTTTGATTGTTTATTTCAGAGATATTTTTATTATTTTTGAATATCACATAGAGAATTCAATTAAATTTTAAGATACATTTAGGTTAAGCTTATCTACTATCCCAATATGAATATCTTTTTTTTATATTCTATAAAATTTTATAATTCTCTCAAGCTACAGGAATGTGAACCAAACCTCATATGGAATACTATATGAATTTTCATTTAGCCATGGTGACTGTTTGATGCTGATTTTATTGGAAAATATAAGAAGAATATGGGAATAGGATGAGATGATTTTAGTGAGATAAATTCCACATAAGAAGATACCACACTTCAAAAATGTTTAAATTGAATAACACCACATTGTAGTGAAATTATTAAATATTTTTAGTTATATTTTAGAGGTGATTTTCTACCAAATATATAAAAAATGTTAAATTACCTAAATCTAAACTACCAAAAAATATAGATTTTTTATAACTTTAACTCCTTGAGTTTTGAGATGTCAAAATTCAAACAAAAGGAGATACAAAATAATGCATATTTTATTGTACATCATGCCTAATATATAAAAGGATTAATAATAAAAAAAATTCAATGAGATGATAAATAAAGAAAAATTATATTGGTTATTTTAACGAAATATAATAATGATAAGAATATATTGAGCATGATATAAGAGTATGAAATAAATTTAGTTAAAAACAATTAGAAGAAAAAAGTAATACATTCATGGTATATTTTAAGAGAATATATTTTTGACGAAAATTAATAATTTTGAATGTGGAGACTCATCAACATAGTTTTTTCATGAGAAAGGAATTGAGATCATGGGAGACCACCCACATATAAACCTTTAATCAAATAGGTATAGTGGACACACAATTTGTTATAGGGATATTATATATATTGAATATGGGAATTTTCATTTCTATGTGACCTATTTATTTAATAAAAAACATGAAAGATAGGAGGAGTGTGAGAATCTACGATCTACTTTGTGATGTGTAAAAGTTTCATGAAAACTCTTTAAGTAGAAGATAAGTACGTAGATCCTATTCATAAGTTGATAATAATATCGGTATTGAAGTTAAATATGAAGATGATTTCAACCAGTATTTACTAATTAGTGTGAAGAAGTTGAGAATTATAATAGGGATGAAGAATATAAGAGGGACATAAACTCTTATACTATTATTATTAATTTTCTAAATCCTTTTAGAATATGAGGAGATACTAAGATTAAAGATTAGATGAGAATTGTGATATTAGTAATCTTTTTAACATGTTATGAACAATTTCTATGAATATGTGCTACATGAAGTGATTGAGTTTATGTTATTGATCTTAATGAATTATTTTCATTCAAAGAAACTACTCTAAGGAAAGAGATAATTTGTTTTGGGTGAAACAACAACCCATGTATAGTGTTTTTGATCAACATAAAATGAATAAATAAAACAAGAAAGGGAAATAGTGGGATTAACTTATAAGGAGGCTTTCACATGTGTAATATTTGGGATAAAATACTCATATTTTTAATTTTTTGAATAAAAAATTTTTTCAATATGGTGTGCTTTTGTTTTAAGATGATACCTAGACCACTCCAATTTTATTAATGATAATATTGTAGTGGTGAATATTCATAATGGATATCCCAATAATGAAAATGGGAATTACATTGAAGGAAACCCTGTAAATAATTTATATATTTTTAATTTAAATACTATATTGGATATAAAAATTAATTACCAAGTTAAAATATAAAAATATAAATTTAAACAAAACGACAATATCAGTTAAATTTCATATATGATAATTTTTTTGGAATTTGGTAAAAATAGGAAACACTTTATTCAAACCTTATGAAGTGACTAAACTAATCCTAATGTAAAAAGGAATTTTTATCAAATCACAGGGTATCCTAATGTTGGAGATATTTTTGAAGATCCATTGAATTTAATTGGTGTTGTAATGGTGAAGATTTCCCAATTTATTTTAAGTTGAGCCTAAAAAAATATTACTATCCAACAATTACACAATTTGAAATCAGATAAAAAAGTATTAAAAATATAAAAATAAATGAGTCCAAGAAGCTGAGGAAAATATCATTAAATAGAGAAGAATCAAAACTAGTTAAAAGAAATAAGGGTGGTGTTAGTAGTTCTTTTTGTGGTGATATCAATGGGATGAAAGCTAATGAAAAATTTTATTGTGAGGTAGGAAGTTATTTAATGAATTTTCATATAGAAATTATTTCAAAGTTATTTGTATTTATTCAAGAGTAGGAAAATAAAAAATCACAAAAGATATATGATGTTGATTCTATGAAGAAATCATTGAAAAGATAGTTGAGAAAATTAAACCCTCTCATCTAGGTGATTAAAGATAATTACTAATACTTAAAAATTAGCACAATGAAAATTTCAATGGGAAAAGAAAAATTTAAATTATATGATGATGAGAAAACTAAAATTAGTAATATCATTGATGAGAAGATCCATGCATGGGAAGAAATACATAAAGCTATTATGTGATTCAAGGAAGCCTAATTTTATGTTAATGAAAATGGATTACAGATATTGATTATACATTTAAAAAAAAGTAGTGAGATACATAGAAAAATGTTTCAAAATAGGAAGAGTTAGTGGGAGACATGATAAAATCTATAGGGACTCAAAATAATACTATCTATTGAATTTTTCTAATGGTTGATGTAAAAGTTAAAAATTTCAAAGTAACACAACCTGGAACTTCTCATGTTTCTGAAAAACATTATGACTCTCAATTTTCAAAGAAATATCATCCCTTAAAAGAAACTACTATTTTTAGTAAATAGTGTGTGATAGATGGAAGACAAACGTCCACCTCGTTATCAACCAAAAAAGATACCCACCATCCAGTTAAATATGCTATCACAAAATCTAGTTTTCTTTAAATAGGAGGAATAAATTAATGTGTATACAAATTTTGATGAATATTATTTTCCCAAATCTATAATTACATCAAGGGTTGATGTGTTAAATCATAGAAAGGGATGTTACTTAGTAAGATCCAAAAGTAGTGGAAGAATAACCTAAATGATGAATGAATAAAAATCCCGATAGACTGAGCCTACAAGAACGAGAAAGTGATTTTTTCGATACTATTGGAGTTTCTATAATTTTTTATATATGACCATATATTATGGGAATAACAATACAATATAATAAAGTTAGATAATTACTAAAAATATGGGGATTAGAGATGGAAGTGGTAAAAACCTTCTAGAAAGAAGTAGTTTTCAGAAAATAGGTTAGATCATTCTTGATAAAACATATTTGATTACAAAGTGAAGTTTTATAGTTATTAAAATATTTTTAGATACTCATATGATGAATTTTAGTATGTTCTATATAATGAAAAAAGATTTTGGATCTTTTAGTTTGGTTCTATCTTCAACGAAATTAGTCACACACAACACAAAACTAACACAACACCCTATTAAAATGAACCTATACATATTAAAATTTAAAATATTATATAGTCATTAGTAAATGAAAAATAATATTTAATTAATATAATAACACTAAATTATTTTTCTTTTATTATTATTTAAAAAAAAAAAATCTGTTTATATAAGCATTTTAAAAGGGTATTGTATTTTAGATTACTAATTTAAATTGGTCATAGTGAAAATTTTATCAAAATATGTAATATTTTGATTTTAACCTAACAAATAAATATTTATTTTTTTTGAAATATATTTGAAATAATATTAAATACACTTGATGATTATAAAGTTAATTTTTTATAATTGAAGTTTTCTAATATATTGTATCTTTTATTAAATGAAAATTTATAAATTTTAAATTTTAAATTTGAAAAAAATAACTTTTTATTAGGTTTAAACAGGTAAATATTATCTTAATTTTTATTCTAAAATGATTATTTATTAATAAATATTAAAAACTACAATTTTTAAAAATAACATTAATTTTATGTCATTATTAAAATATTTGTTTTAATTGAAAAATAATGAATCCTTTTTGTAAAATAAATATGCATTTTCATGTTATATTAAATTTTATAATTTGTTTATCTAATAAAGCCATATTTTACAATTTATAACTGGAGTAATATTTTTCAATTTTTTAATAAATATACATTTAAATTTTTAAAAATAATTTTTATCAGTAAAATAAATTGAATTAGAAATTTTTTTCAAATTTGAAAATAGTATGTCCAAATTTTGTAAAAAGTGAAAAATTCTTTTGTTCATAAATGTTATGTTACTATTATAGAATGTAATTATTACAGTGATCAATAAATGGTAAAAATGAGTACCCTCAATGATGAATGTCCAAAAATGTTTAAAACATGTTTTTGATTGAGTGTATGTGGTGTGGATCGATCTTATATTTTATAAACACCATTATTTATCAATTTTTGAGCCAGCTATATTATTTTAATGTTTTGGGAATTTATAAAAATTCCATTCCTTTTAACTCGTAAAGGAGAAATCCTCTCCTCATTTATCATCAAATCAAAATATATTTATTTCCAACCATAATCCAACCAATACAATTTTAAACACTCTTATACAACTTAAGGAGGTTATGGTATTCTCAAAAGACCATCCCTCAAAGGTTTAATACCCTTCATAAAGTTGACAATAGAAGAAGATCAGTATAACGTCTTAACATCTCTGTCTCTTATATATTTGTTAATGTGATCTTAGTCTTCCTTAAATATATTTTTACTTTATTATAATGTCATCATTAAAATATATATTATACTATTATGTTTTTATAATTATGGAACACGTGTTACCCACCATCTACCTTTCCCTTAAGTAATAATGAAAAAATGAATCTTGCATTTTGTGGACTACTATCTCCAAGACAAACCATGTTTTGTTTTTTTTCAACACCTTGTGTGGGTGTTCCAATTAGTTATGTTAGTATATGATTAGAATATTTATGAAACATTTGTTATTATTAAATTATAGGACATATTTATCCTTTTACCAACTCTATGGAAAATGAAATATTATTCCTTACATACACATAGAATATTGCCTCAAAGGAACGATCAATTTCGATTTTTCATTTCATTATTGACTTATATGGATGGTCATGAGAATGGTTTCAAAGGATAAATATGATTTTTATGATATGAAAAATGTAATATTTATACTAATTGAATAATCATCCTAATTATATGAATGGTAAACAATAATTATAAAATTAAATGTCTTAAAAAAGTGAACTATGAGGGAAAAAACATATATATACAATGAAATTATTTCATATCCATCCATTATACTCACAATTCTTCATAATTATAATATATCAGACTAATAAATATAATATGTTATTATTATTTTGTTCTTATAATGAAATATTTACTTAATCACATCACAATCATCCATTAATCATGGTAGGTTTATGTTAGGGTCGAGTTGACTACCTACTTAACAATGTAATGAAATTATATCATAGATGATTATAAAACCATAATTACTAGTTTAAAATGATATTATTATTATTTTAGTTTTTTAAAAATATACATCAATATTTCACATATGAATTATGAAAACACCCTTCGTAGGTTAAAAATCACCGAAAAAATGTTCATTATCGATTTCATCTTCTAGGATAAAGGATAAAGTACCCATGAATGTTAATATAAACTTCATAAGTAATTAAAACCCAAAAATTAGAATAAATGAAATTATCAATAAATAATTATTTGTGTGAGAATAATTAATAAAAACACTACAATTACAAAACTAGTTGAAAATGTGAAAGACTACCCACACTCGATATAAAAAATATTTAATAAATGACTCATATAAAAATAGAAGATAATATTAAATGAAGTTTATAAAAGGATGTTTTAAGAAAACTATTATTCAATAAGTGATTAAATTTTTTTTATATTCAATATCTTATAGTGCATTGAACTAAGCGGGGAAACAATGTAATGAGGTTTGTTTCTGAAATTCCTACCTTTGAAACATGTTTTTTAGCATGAACCTAATTTCATTCATGTAGTTTATATTCTATAAATTTGATATATCATATCATTAATTATATTTTTTTCATGGAATTTTATGTTCAATTATAATTGATTTATTTCAAGGTGTTTTTATTAAAATGTTATAGAATTTATAAGGGTTTTTTTGTCTCAAATTATAATTACTTGATTCATTTTTATGTTATATGTCATGTTTTATTTTTCATGGTTAATGTAAAACACCTTATAATTTTGTAAAATTATTTACATAAATTTAACAATGTTCTCTTTTATCGTTCTAGGGAAAATTTATCTTTTGATTCGAATATTAATATTTGATTTTTCTCTCATATAAAGGTATAAAATTATCAAAAAAGAACCTATATATCTTAATTATATCTTCGTATCCAGTCTGTATTTTACTTCCCACCAATGTTCTAATATATTTTTGTTAAAGATAATATGAATTATTTTCTATGAACATAAAAATTTTATTTACACATTTATAAAAAGAAAAATTCAATTATATGTTTAATATGTGGGTTATCAAACAAAGGTATTTCAAAATATTTTCCACAAAAAATTTATTTTAATAATATTCATAGTTTTTGAAGTATTCAATTTTGAAGTCTATTTTTCAATAGTAAAATTTTTCCAATGTTTTCACTTAACATTTTTGAAACAATTTAAAATTTACCCCGAACCTCAATATTTTATGAGTACTTAAAAATGATATATTTTATTATTTTACATGGGAATAAATATTTCCCCTTCCATTGATAATTTATTTGAAAAATTATCTCTATTCTTTCATTATTTATGAATGAAAAATAATTTTTCTACTAGGTCTACAATATATTTCTTTTGAAATTATTTCACAATATCAAGGAAATTTATTATTTCCATAGTGTTTTTTTATATATCTTCAAAAACGTTTTTCAATCTAATTTATTATCGTTTGATACATATTGTAGTTCCTCAAGGATATTATTCAAATGATTCTATCAACCTTATTTCTCTGGATGGATTAAGAATGCTATTTTATATCATGGAAATTATCTATCACTACCTTTGTCTTTCCTAACCATCTATTATATCTGATCCAAACATTTAAACCAATGCATTACAATTGTGAATGAATTTTTTTGATTTAATTGATTAAATGGGGTTCACCCAGATTCCATTAATCAATTGATTTGGAGAAATTATTAACATAACAATATATCAATCACTTATATGATGTAATTATCATATACTTCAATTAATTGATTTTATGTAAGTTTTCTAAAAAGTTACATCATTCCATTGGATCACAATTAAATTTTATGTTAGTTTATAATTTTATGATTATTGATGTAATTATTGATGATTTACTTATGCGAATCCATAAAAAACCATTTTTATTCCATAGATTTTTTATGATATTTTGAATCACACTATTTTATTTCCATGGTTTCTTTATGCAATAAAAGTGAATGATTTTGATTTTAAAATTATTATAAAACCAATTTTTTCCCATGGATTCTTTATGATGTTTTAAGTGATTATTTTTAAGTAATACTCATATGTATGGATATTGACGGGTGGTTCTATAATAAACCAAATAAAGGCGGTAATGTTAAAAACAAATGACCCCTTGTTCTGTTATAAACCAAATATTGGTAGTTATATTAAAATTTTTAGATGGGTGGTTCAATTATAGTCTTCCAATGCATTGGATAAAATTAAATAAATCATGAGATAATGTATTGATGAGTACCTTTTGGTTGTTCATAATAATGGTAGCTGATATTGTGGATCATGAAAGTAATTTTCCCTATAAAATTTTCCATAGTTGAATGATGTTTAATAGTTTTTTCTTATTGTCTCGACTATGTTAAGCTCCCATGGATCATGTTTGTTGAATCATGTTTCCACCCACTTTTGATTCTTGTATTATGTTATTACATTTAATATTCCATTATTTCCTATATAATCTTTGTTGGGGATGATTTTATTATGTATCTTGATTATAACCAAATGATTATACTATCCCCACTTATGATCACTAATCGTTATGTCCTATATTTACCCTTACTAATCATCCAACCAAACCACATTTTTATATTACCATTTCCTAGGTTATGTAAATATTAATAGTATATAACATATAAAATGCTTTATTATGTGTATAAAAATATGGGTATAGTTGAAGAATTTTTATGAGTTAAGTAGTTGTTAATATAATGGGAGAATTTCCTTTAGTTTAAAAATAAATAGGTTTATTTATAAAATATTTATCCTAATTATCTAAAACTGAAAACCTAAAAACCTAAAAATTCATAGTAATATTTTCTAATGAAATATTTTCTTTAAGTTATGAAAATAATAGGTGATTTTTTATGGGATATCATATTTAACAGTAGAGTAGATTTTAGATAAATCTTAAGATTAGAATGATATTAGTTAAAAATAAATTGGGAATTAGAAATGTCATCAAATATTGGAATGTTAGGTCTGTTTATAATTGAATATGTATAGACATCCCATTTGTTCAGTTGGGGGTAATTTTATAAGGATTAAGATAATATAAATGTAGTGAAAACGTTAGGTATAAGTCTAGGGGTTAAATTATTGTATATTATAACATCATGAAATTTTGGAAAAGAAGATATTGTGTGGTTTTTAGAAATAATATACATTTATAGATACAAAAAATGGATTCAACTTTGGAATATATATACCAAGGGGTAATACAAATGAAGGGAAAATATCGGATATTAACTCAATATTTACCTATGTCTTGAAAAAGAGGACTAACTAGGAACCAGGTATGACAGTACTGAGGGACATACCTTGGTTAATAAAACTCTATTTACAAACCATTATGATGGATTTATTTAATACTACAATAATGTATTAGGTTAAGGAGTGTGATAAATTCAAATTTTACCTAGGTATAAAAAAGATAATTGTAACATCCCAAGTAAGTAATGAATAATAGATATTTTTATCTATGTCTATTAGTGAATTAGATAGTGTTTTAGAGGCTTAAAATGAAAATAAATCCAATCTTAAGCATGGAATACACTAATATTTTTAAAAGATTGTTTTACTGCCTTTTGATGGCAAACCATTTTTAAATCTATATTTTGACAATTTTATAATCTATGTGTGTCAAAATAAACTTATTCTTTATGATTGGGACATCAAAATTTACTTTGTGTGAATTTTTGGTATTTTTCTGACAATGTTCATTTTTTAATGAATAGTGAAAAATACTGCATTTTACATCAAAACTGCTTTTTAATCTAATTTATTTATATGATTAGATTATCTTTTGAATTTGTTTTGAAGTGAAATTAGAATATATTTTTACCATTTTATCCAATGGTGGTCATTGGAATCAATTTCACTTTGAAATTAGACTTAAACTGGTGTCAATCTTTTGATACTTATTGTTTTATAAAAACATGCTTTTTTGCTTTGACAGCAGGAATTAATTATTAAATTAATTAATGTGACTTATGTGTTTTTAATTTTGTAAAATAGACTTAATTTTTGAATTTGGAATATCAAATATAGCTTAGGGTGGATTTTTGGTAATTTTCTGAAAAACTTCAATTTTTGATGAATAGTGAAACCACTAAGTGGTACTTATAAAAACTGATTTTTCAGTTTAAATGAAATTTTTCCATCATTGTGTTTTGAATTTCAAAAATCCGACATAAATGGTTGTCATTAAGAAGTAAAATGTTGTTCAATGAGATTAAAATAATTTTTTGGTGAATAGTAACTTATTAAGTTTTAATCGCGATTAGTGGTAATTAGTGTAGTTTAAGGTTAAAATAATGCTTTAATAAACTAAGATGAGATTGACACATGTCCTGCCCTCCTTTTTTGTGTCATGGCCGACCAAGACAAGCCATGGGTCAACTTGGGGACCCCATGTATCAACTTTGGTTGGGAAATGACATAAATAACTTTTTATTTAATGTAAAAGTAAAAAATGACACAAACATAATATGTTTTACGAAAACAATTTTTACATGGGCTTATAAAGATCGGATTTTTGATTATAAATAGTCATTGGAAATCTAAAAATATTTCCTAAATCATAGTATTTTTTTTATAATTTTTAGACTTTAAATAAAGTAAATTATTTATGACATCATGATGATGCAGCGATGACCTCATTATTTAATGATTTAAATAAAATGGAAAGATAATGAAAAATCTAAAACCTACACTTGGACAAAACCAATTGGATGAGTGGATTTCTAAGCCTTATCACCTTATCCTATAATTATAGCAATGTGGGACCTTTTTAATGTGAAACTCTTTTTAAAATAAAGTAACTTATCTTTACTTTCCAAAAGTGCCCCTCCTCTCCTCTTATAAAAGGCCCCCACCTCTACCTCATTTCACACACTACTCAAGCCTTTGGCTCGGCCATCCCCTACCCATTTACTCTCTCCACATCTCTATCCTCATCATAGAGGATTCCCTTTGGGCAGAATCCTTTCAAAGGAAGCCTTTAGGCTCAAATCAAAAGGAGTTACACTTTCAAAGGTAATTCATTCTCTCTTGTTCATTTGTTTTATTTTGCTTCTCCAACCCCCTAAACTATTTTTATTTACTTCTTTTGTAACAACACCAGTATATTAAATATACTAGGATGTTGGTATAAGATTTATTCGAGCTACACTCTCACACAAATACATCAAATAGTTAAAGAACATACGGTTTCCGTGGATGACGAAATTCTGCCTCCCGAAACGATGATTGTTCAATACTCATTTAACACCTTCAAAGGTGGCCATTATGATGTAACTATTTTTATATATGATATATAATATGTTTATTCTTTCCTTAAGCTTCTGTATTTTTCATTTATGGCATACCATTATTGTTTCCATTATGGGTAAACACGATATCTTCATTTTTGGAAGTGTGGACTACCGCCCCCTGAAAGTGATTTGATTCGTTAATACCATATGTGGGATGTGTAATGGATAAAGTTAATGATATTACATATGTTATTATAATGGAATTATAATATACTCTTATATCATTATTATTCCATTCCCGAAAATACGAAATAGAAACGGAAGTAGCGTTCATGCGTACGTACGGCTTACCTTCTCCATGAACGGTGCATTTCATTTCTTACCTCTAAATGTGATGTAATATTATAAATAAATGTATATGATGAATATATATGATATATATGTTATCCAAATCATTAATATCATTCTGGATATAACGAACCTTTG
Organism: Viscum album; assembly: GCA_963277665.1. Taxonomy (NCBI): domain Eukaryota; kingdom Viridiplantae; phylum Streptophyta; class Magnoliopsida; order Santalales; family Viscaceae; genus Viscum; species Viscum album. The sequence continues at coordinate 172,980,426 of OY728150.1, forward strand.
ACCAAATTAACAACATGTAAGTGTAAGAAGTCTATTTTGGACTTAAGAACCAAATACCGACAAAATGAACATTATTAACATAAATGATTACATGATGTTAATAACATGGTATAAAAGTAATAATGAACTTGAAAAATGTTCATAAGAAATTAGAGACTAACTCAAGTTTATTATTCAGGAGATTAAATAACGGTCGGGTCAAGTCGGATACGAGGTATGGGACATCGTCTCAATCTCCTTTCATTGAGGCATATTTTATTTTATACACTACTTTCTTTTATACGGTGTATAAACCCCTTTGACTTTTACGTTTATTCGAAAGGAATCTTTTTTATACGAAGAGTTTACTAAACGACAAAAGGGAATGTTTTTGTCGTACGTATGCGGCGACAACGACTTCTCCGCCGCTGTGACCATTATTTGAGTTTCAGCTTCCTCTACAAGCCATACCTTCTTTTTAAAAGAAAAATAAATACCATGTTTTACATTTATTTTATTTTGGTATTGAAAATGGTTTTCATAATGTTTTTATATCAATGTTTTGTATTGATATCTTGTCATTGAAAGGTGGAAATGTTATGTTTCCTTTATGCATGTTTTATATGATATGATTATGTTGAGGTTCTCGGGCATTATTATGAAAACGGGTGGTTCCGTGCTAAACTAAGGGCGGGTGAGCCCGATATAGCTCTCCAATGCATTGGGTAACGCGAAGGAGTGAAACGTTAAGGTTTCTTTGAAGGGATTTAGGGAATATACTGTGATGGGTATTCCAAACGTAACCAAGAGGGTTACATCCTACGTAAGAATGTTATGAATGACTCAAGTTACCTTTATGTCTTATGATTTCTATGATTTATTCATGATTTGATGAGGTATGTTAAAGTGCTTATGTTTTATGGGTAAGTTATTATTTCATTCTTATGTATATATGTACCCATGTTTCCTTTCCATGTTTTGATAACCCATACTGAGCTTTTTATGGTCATGCCAAGTTTTTTTTGAAATGATTTTCACAGGTCAAGGGAAAGGTACAGGATATGATGATAGTGTCAAGGAAGTGTCAAGAAAGAATCCATGTTTTTTTTAAATATGTTTCCTTTGATGGGAATGAAGAATACTATCTTTATGTAACCACTTTGTTTATATGTGGAATGTAATGCAAGTTTTATGATCTAATTCTCTAAAACTCTAAACCTGAAAAGATCCTCAACATGTAATCTTGTGATAACTCAAGATTAAGTAAGGTTTAAGGCTGGGGCCTTATAGTTGGTATCAAAGGTCGGTTTAGATAACTTTAGTAGTTATAATTCTATTAAATGAATATCCAAAAATATTTTTTTGAAATGATATAGCATTTGAAGATTAATATGTTGCTTCATCTAAGACATGTTTTTTCAGAATTGTTTTCTGCAGAGGAAACAGGGAAGCAGTGCTAGGAAGGCATTCAGAAGGAAATAACCTTCCGAATCAGCATCCAGAAATGGTCAGAATTGGAACTGAACAGTTTCTTGCAGTAATGACGCAGTTGACTCAAGCGATAAATGGTGGTGGTATCCATGCACGAGATCAGCCAGATCAACCGCATAAGAACATTACATTGGTGGAACATTTCATGAGGCAACATCCACCATCATTCAGAGGATCATCTGACCCTGTGTTAGCTGAAGGGTGGATTAAAGCACTGGAGAAGATTTTTGATGTCATGGGGTGTTCAGGCAATCAAAAGGTTAGTCTTGCTATTTACCATTTGGAGGGTGAGGCAGATCAGTGGTGGTCTATGGTTAAAAATATCAGGGACGCTGATGAGATTGATGCTCTCGACTGGGATGAATTCAAAGGTATGTTTCTTGAGAAGTATTTTCCTAATGCTGTTCGACTTAGGATGGAAAAAAAATTCTTGGAATTGAGGCAAGAGGAAGACTCAGTGGCTGCCTATGAAGAAAGGTTCACTCGACTGGCAAGGTATGCTCCAAATTTTATCTGAGACCTTGATAGTAAAATCAATCGTTTTTACTCAGGATTAAAGCCAAAATATCGAAGGGCATTATCTTCTCGTGAGTTTAAAAGTTATGAAAAGCTTGTTCGATGTGATGAGAAGGTGGAAATAGAGTTTGCCGATTACCAAGTGTTCTATAACAACCAGCAGAAGAGACCGAGGTGGCAGGAGAAAGGTAAAAATTCTTCAAAAAAGTCTGATGGTAAGAGAACTAAGTTTCCAGTTTATGATAAATGTGGCAAAAGGCATGCTGGGGAATGTCTTCTGAATTCTGGAAAGTGTTACCGATGTGGTAAGATGGGACATAAGGCTCATGATTTCACTGAAAAGGATCAAGGTGAAGGTAAGAACAAATTTGATTTACAGTTAGTGAAATGTTATAAGTGCAATGAGATGGGTCACTATGAAAACGAGTGTCTGACAAAGATCTTGCGTGATGGGAAGCAGTTAGACTACAAGCGGAAAGGGGTGGTGAAATCCTTTGATACTACTTCAGTAGATGTCGGGCCATCAAATGAAGTTGTATCAGGTACTTTGTTTGTTTTTTCAGATTATGCCAGTGTGTTGTTTGATTCGGGGTCTACACATTCTTTCATCTCTGAAACCTTTTCTAGTAAAATGGAAATACCATCTCAAGAAATGACTCCTGAACTTGTTGTAAAAACACCGGGGGGAAATGTTGAGGCAAAAAGAATTTATAAGAATCTTCCTATCCCTATCTGTGGAAAGAACCTACTTGAAAACCTTATTGTTCTACCTCTAGTAGAGTTTGATGTTATCCTGGGTATGGATTGGCTCTCTATTTACCATGCTAAGATTGACTGTAGAGCTAAAGAAGTTTCTTTTCAGAAAGACTTTCAGTTTGTTTACAAGAATGAACTCTTACTTTTGATAACATATCAAGAGGACGAGAAACTTGTAAAATATGGAAATGAATGTTACCTTGCACACATCGTTGAAAATAAAGGAACTGTTTAGATTAATGATGTGCCAGTGGTAAATGAGTATCCTGATGTTTTTCCTGATGAGTTGCCCGGAATAATACCAGATCGGGAAGTTGAGTTTACTGTTGACTTAGTTCCTAATGCTAATCCAATTTCCAAACCCCATTATCGAATGGCACAAATTTAGCTTTTAGAGTTGAAGGAGAAATTGCAAGATTTATTAGAGAAAGGTTTCATTAGACCTAGAACATCACCATGGGGTGCTCCTGTTTTATTTGTTAAAAAGAAAGATGGTTCTATGAGACTTTGCATTGATTATAGAGCCTTGAATAACATCACTGTTAAGAAAAAATATCCTTTGCCTCATATCGATGATTTGTTTGATCAGATCTAGGGAGCTTAGTTTTTTTCAAAGATTGACCTGAGATCGGGGTACCATCAGCTGAAGGTAAAGGAGGCAGATATTACTAAGACCGCGTTCCGTACGATATATGACCATTATGAATTTGTAGTAATGCCTTTTGGGCTAACCAATGCACCTACTGTATTCATGGACTTAATGAATAGAATTTTCCATGAGTTCTTGGATAAGTTTGTGGTGGTTTTCATTGATGATATTTTGGTGTTTTCTAAAAGTAAAGAGGAGCATGAAAGACATTTAAGGGTTATCTTGAAAACCTTAAAAGAAAAGAAACTGTATAGGAAATTCAACAAGTGTGAGTTTTTGTTGCAACAAATTTCTTTCCTTGGTCACATTGTTTCTAAAGATGGAATAACTTTTGATCCTGCAAAAACAAAAGTTGTGGAAGAATGGACAAGACCCACAAATGTAACTGAGATTCGTAGCTTCCTTGGTTTGGCGGGCTATTACCGAAGGTTTGTTAGAAACTTTTCACGGTTATCTAGTCCAATGAATAAGATAACTCGGAAGGGTGTTAAGTTTATCTGTACAACAGAATGTGATGATTGTTTTTAGGAATTGAAAAGAAGAATGGTGAATGCTCCAGTTTTGGCACTACCTTCCAGGAATGGTGAGTTTGTTATATACAGTGATGCTTCATTGAAAGGACTTGGTTGCGTCCTAATGCAGAATGATCAGGTAATTTCTTATGCTTCACGACAGTTGAAAACTCATGAGGTAAATTACCCTACACATGATTTGGAATTAGCTGCTGTTGTTTTTTCTTTAAAAATTTGGAGGCATCATTTGTATGGAGTAAAGTGTGAAATATATACCGATCACAAAAGTTTAAAGTATATATTCACTCAGAAAGAGTTAAACATGAGACAGAGGAGATGGATACAATTAATCAAGGATTATGATTGTACAATTCATTAAAATCTGGGAAAAGAAAATAAAGTGGCTGATGCTTTGAGTCAAAAAAGTAATGCTTCATTAACAATGTTGCATTTGGAACATGATCCTTTGGTTAAGGATTTGATGAACTTTGGCATAGAAGTTGTTGGTGCAGGAATTCCTTCTGTTTTGTTTCAGGTATCAGTGAGATCATCTCTATCAGATAGAATCAAGCAAGCACAGAAGCAAGACCGTGAGTTGCAGAAAAAGGTAGAGCTGGTTCAGAAAGGTAAGTTGCCTGAATTCAACATTGATAATGATTGCATTTTGAGATTTGGGAAGAGATTGTGTGTTCCTTGTGATTCACAGTTGAAGAGAGAGTTGTTATGTGAAGCCCATAGTTCTCCGTTTTCAGTTCATCCTGGAAGTACTAAGATGTATAGAGATCTGCGGGAGTATTACTGGTGGGATGGAATGAAAAGAGATATTGCTGATTTTACTGTGAAGTGTTTGACTTGTCAGTAGGTTAAAGCAGAGCGGCAGTTACCGAAAGGGATGCTTCAGCCTTTACCAGTGCCAGAGTGGAAATGGGAGAATATATCCATGGACTTTGTTGTTGGATTACCGAAGACATCTCGAGGTAATAATGCAATCTGGGTTATTGTTGATCACTTAACCAAATATTCTCATTTCCTTGCTATACGAGATACTTTCTCTCTTGATCAACTTTCCCGTTTGTATCTTAAAGAGATAGTCAGGTTACATGGAGTTCCTCTCTCCATTGTATCGGATCGTGATCCCAGGTTTACTTCTAACTTTTGGAAAGGCCTTCAGAAGTCGTTGGGTACTGAATTAAATTTTAGTATAGCTTTTCATCCTCAATCAGATGGGCAGTCAGAAGGAACAATTCATACATTGGAGGATATGCTACGTTCTTGCTCTATGGATTATCAGGGAAGTTGGGACCAACATCTTTCTTTGGTTGAATTTTCATATAATAATAGTTTTCATTCCAGTATACAGATGGCACCATTTCAGGCATTATATGGGAAGCGGTGTCGAACTCCAGCTTTCTGGGATGAAGTGGGTGAAAGGAAGTTGATGGGACCAGAATTGGTAGAAGAGATGGCAGAAAAAGTTCAGCTGATTCAGAAACACATGAGAACAGCTCAGAGTAGACAGAAGAGTTATGAGGATAACCGGAGGAAGGATCTATCTTTCGAGGTAGGTGATCATGTTTTTTCAAGGTTTCTCCTTGGAAAAGTGTGATGAGATTTGGTAAGAAAGGAAAGTTGAGTCCAAGGTTCATTGGACCATACGAAATTCTGGAGAGAGTTGAATTAGTTGCATACTGAGTGGCTTTACCTCTGAGTTTATCTCAGGTACACAATGTTTTTCACGTTTCGATGTTGAGAAAGTATATGCCAGATCCATCTCATGTTTTGAGTCCAGAGGTAGTTCAGCTGGAAGAGAACCTATCTTATGAGGAACAACATGTCCAGATTCTTGACCACAGGGAGCAAGTGTTACGGAATAAGGTGATTCACCAGGTAAAGGTTTTGTGGAAAAACCACATGATTGAAGAGGCAACATGGGAATCTGAAAATGCAATGAGGGATAAGTACCCCCATTTATTCGATATGTAAATAAATTGCGGGGACACAATTTTCTAAAGGGGGGAAGGATGTAACATCCCAAGTAAGTAATGAATAATAGATATTTTTATCTATGTCTATTAATGAATTAGATAGTGTTTTAGAGGCTTAAAATGAAAATAAATCCAATCTTAAGCATGGAATACACTAATATTTTTAAAAGATTGTTTTACTACCTTTTGATTGAAAACCATTTTTAAATCTATCTTTTGACAATTTTAAAATCTATGTTTGTAAAAATAAACTTATTCTTTATGATTGGGATATCAAAATTTACTTTGTGTGAATTTTTGGTATTTTTCTGACAATGTTCATTTTTTAATGAATAGTGAAAAATACTGCATTTTACATCAAAACTGCTTTTTAATCTAATTTATTTATATGATTATATTATCTTTCGAATTGGGTTTGAAGTGAAATTAGAATATATTTTTACCATTTTATCCAATGGTGGTCATTGGAATCAATTTCACTTTGAAATTAGACTTAAACTGGTGTCAATCTTTTGATACTTATTGTTTTATAAAAACACGCTTTTTGCTCTGACAGCTGGAATTAATTATTAAATTAATTAATGTGACTTATGTGTTTTGAATTTTGTAAAATATACTTCATTTTTGAATTCGGAATATCAAATATAGCTTAGGGTGGATTTTTGGTAATTTTCTGAAAAACTTCAATTTTTGATGAATAGTGAAACCACTAAGTGGTACTTATAAAAACTGATTTTTCCGTTTAAATGAAAATTTTCCATCATTGTGTTTTGAATTTCAAAAATCCGACATACATGGTTGTCATTAAGAAGTAAAATGTGGTTCAATGAGATTAAAATAATTTTTTGGTGAGTAGTAACTTATTAAGTTTTAATCGCGATTAGTGGTAATTAGTGTAGTTTATGGTAAAAATAATGCTTTAATAAAATAAGATGAGGTTGACACATGTACTACCCTCATTGGTTGTGTCATGGCCGACCAAGACAAGCCATGGGTCAACTTGGGGACCCCATGGATCCACTCTGGTTGGGAAATGACATAAATAACTTTTTATTTAATGTAAAAGTAAAAATGACACAAACATAATATGTTTTACGACAAAATTTTTTAAATAGGCTTAGAAAGATCCTATTTTTTATTATAAATAATCATTGGAAAGCTAAAAATATTTCCTACATCATAGTATTTTTTGTATAATTTTTAGACTTTAAATAAATTAAATTATTTATGACATAATGATGATGCAGCGATGACCTCATTATTTAACGATTTAAATAAAATGGAAAGATAATGAAAAATCTAAAACCTACACATGGACAAAACCAATTGGATGAGTGGATTTCGAATCCTTATCACCATATCCTTGAATTATCTCAATGTGGGACCTTTTGAATCCGAAACGCTTTTTAAAATAAAGTAACTTATCTTTACTTTCCAAAAGTGCCCCTCCTCTCCTCTTATAAAAGGCCCCCACCTCTACCTCATTTCACACACTCCTCAAGCCTTTGGCTCAGCCAACCCCTGCCCATTTACTCTCTTCACATCCCTCTCCTCATAATAGAGGATTCCCTTTGGGCATAATCCTTTCAAAGAAATCCTTTAGGCTCAAATCAAAAGGAGTTACACTTTTGAAGGTAATTCTTTCTCTCTTGTTCATTTGTTTTATTTTTATTCTCCAACCCCCTAAAATCTTTTTATTTACTTTTTTTTGTAACAACACCAGTATCCAAAATATACTAGGATGTTGTTATACGATTTATTTGAGCTACACTTTCACAAAACTACATCAAATGGTTAAAGAACATACAGTTTCCGTGGATGGCGAAATTCTGCCTCCCGAAACAATGATTGTTCAATACTCATTTAACACCTTCAAAGGTGGCCATTATGATGTCACTATTTTTATATATGATATATAATATGTTTATGTTTTCCTTAATCTTCTGTTTTTTTTTTCATTTTGGGAATACCTTTATGGTTTCCATTATGGGTAAACACGATATCTTCATTTTAGGAAGTGCGGACTACCGCCCCCTGAAAGTGATTTGATTCGTTAATACCATATGTGGGATGTGTAAAGGATAAAGTTAATGATATTATATATGTTATTATACTGTAATTATAATATAATATTATATCATTATTATTCCATTCCAGAAAATACGAAATAGAAATGGAAGTAGTGTTCATGCGTACGTACGGCTTACCGTCTCCATGAACGGTGCATTTCATTTCTTACCTCTAAATGTGATGTAATATTATAAATACATGTATATGATGAATATATATGATATATATGTTATCCAAATCATTAATATCAATTTGGATATAACGAACCTTTGACCAAATTAACAACATGTAAGTGTAAGAAGTCTATTTTTGACTTAAGAACCAAATACCGATAAAATGAACATTATTAACTTAAATGATTACATGATGTTCCTAACATGGTATAAAAAGAATAATGAACTTGAAAAAGGTTCATAAGAAAGTATATATTAACTCAAGTTTATTATTCAGGAGATTAAAGAACGGTCGTGTCAAGTCGGATACGAGGTATGGGACTTCGTCTCAATCTCCTTTAATTGAGGCATATTTTATTTTATACACAACTTTCTTTTATACGGTGTATAAACCCCTTTGACTTTTACGTTTATTCCAAAGGAATATTTTTTATATGAAGCATTTACTAAATGAAAAAAGGGAATGTTTTTGTCGTACGTATGCGGCGACAATGACTTCTCTGCCGCCATGACCATTATTTGAGTTTCGGCTTCCTCTACAAGCCATACCTTCTTTTTAAAAGAAAAATAAATACCATGTTTTACATTTCTTTTATTTTGGTATTGAAAATGGTTTTCATAATGTTTTTATATCAATGTGTTGTATTGATATCTTGTGATTGAAAGGTGTAAATGTTATGTTTCCTTTATGCATGTTTTATATGATATGATTATGTTGAGGTTCTTGGGCATTATTATGAAGACGGGTGGTTCCTTGATAAACTAAGGGCGGGTGAGCCTGATATAGCTCTCCAATGCATTGGGTAACGTGAAGGAGTGAAATGCTAAGGTTTCTCCGAAGAGATTTAGGGAATATACTGTGATGGGTATTCCAAACGTAACCAAGAGGGTTACTCCCTACGTAAGAATGTTATGAATGCCTCAAGTTACCTTTATGTCTTATGATTTCTATGATTTATTCATGATTTGATGAGGTATGTTAAAGTGCTTATGTTTTATGGGTAAATTATGATTTCATTCTTATTTATATATGTACCCATGTTTCCTTTCCATGTTTTTATAACCCATACTGAGCTTTTTATGCTCATCCCAAGTTTTTTTTGAAATGATTTTCACAGGTCAAGGGGAAGGTACATGATATGATGATAGTGTCAAGGAAGTGTCAAGAAAGAATCCATGTTTATTTTAAATATGTTTCCATTGATGGGAATGAAGAATACTATCTTTATGTAACCACTTTGTTTATATGTGGAATGTAATGCAAGTTTTATGATCTAATTCTCTAAAACTCTAAACCTGAAAAGATCCTCAACGTGTAATCTTGTGATAACTCAAGATTAAGTAAGGTTTAAGGCTGGGGCCTTATAATAATTATAGGATTAAATTATTATAAAAAACATGAAATTTAATTATCATAGGTTCAAATGATGGTTTCATTGGAGGTGTCATATTAAGATTGAGCTTTCATATTAAAACACTATTATTCCTTTTTTATATGATCAGAACAGTTTTTGATTTAGTATTTTGTTAAAATAAGATCATGATGATGAATATGATAAAGTTATGCATAAAAAATGATTACATCTTATTACTAAAGAAGTGTGTTTATTTAAAAAGTTTATAATCATATAATATTCTTATTATGATAGAAAAGGTGAGTTCTATAGTTTTACTGAAGGTTGTGATGTTGATTCCATAATAGAAATTAATTTTTTTATAATTATATCTATTTTCATTAGTAAGTGATATTTATCAAAATTATTTTGGTATATTCTAAATGCTAATAGGGTTGTGTGAAACATTTAAGTATTTTTATTCAATGTAATTGTTTTATTGGTAATGAAATATATATTAAATAGAATAAATAGCCTTAAAAAGTTATTTTTTGAAATTTATATATTATTGGGAATTTCCATTGAAGAAAAGATGATTTAGGAATTAAAAATCTTAGGTTTAATATATATTTAATGTATAATTAATAAAGAGATGATTTATTTTTAAAAGGTATGTTAAATATTGTTATAGCTTTGATATTTAAATTTGATTCATGATATTTTAGGTAAATGTTATCTCTTTTTTCGAGATTATATTGACTAGTGTCTAAATTTATGAACTAGTATTTTAATATAAGAGTTAATTTTGGAGGAATATGTGATCAACACTATGGTTTAATTTATATGTGAAAAAATGATTTTGGTAAAGGTATACATTGGATAATATTAGATAATTTTATAAACATTAAATATTGTTTGAGGAAACATAAGAATATTGATCTATATTAAGGTAGATTTTATAATGGAAGTTATATCTAGAATTTTAAATATGTTATGAATAACCTATCTTACTTTTATCAATGGTAAATATATAAAATTTATAGAATGTAATTTATTTATGGGGGGTATAATTTAATGACCTATGATTTTGGCTGCTTTAAATTGATACTATCTTTGATAGATTTTGTTACAGGAAACACCAAACTAACAAAATTTCATACAATAAGGAACCACTACATATTAAAATTACCTAAAGAATATAAAAATTATTAAATACAAGTATACTAATTGATTATAATAATAACATATTATTAATTTTGTTAGATATATATTTTAAAAGAAATAAATAATTCAGAGTAATAATTTTACAAAAGAGTATTATATTTTTACCATAATAAATTAAATTTATTATTGTTAAAAATTAATCATAATAAGAAATATTTATATTTATAAAGTAACAAATAAATATAAAATAATTATGAAATTTATATTAAATAATAATAGAATAGTTGATGTTTAAAATGGTCATTTTTATAAAATAAGATTTTTTTAATAAATTATATTTCCATCTAAAAGGTATATTATAAATTTTAATATTTTAATTTGAAAAAAATAATTTCATTTTATCTTTTATAATTTCTAAATTATATGAAGATAAATGTTCGTAGATTTTTCTAAAAAATTGAATTTTTTGGAAAATGGGGAAAAATACCATTTTTATAGATAAGATATATTTAGGAAATTATCAATATATAATTATGAATTAGAAATTTTTGAAACAATTTTATAAGAAAAAATATTTACTTTTTATGTTAAATAGTTATTTTTGAAATTAAAATTTATTTGAGAAACACATATTTTTCAATTCAGAACATATGTTACATTTATTAAAAATTTTTTTTTAATATAATAAATAATTATTTTTATAAAATTAATTTTAATAATGTTTTTAAATTTAATAAAATAAAATTTATTTTAAATTTGGAATTAGTAGGTTGAAATTATTTAATATGGGCCATTTTTTTCATTAAATAAAAGTCACCCTAGGTAAAAACTAATTACCACGGGGAAAACTAAAATGATAAAGATGTTTAACATTAGAGATAAAGGACCAAATTAAATTAAAAGTTTTTATTATTAAGTAGAAGAGGTATGTATTGTAATTTAATATTATCCTCTCCATTTTTTCTCAATTTTTTATCTACCTTACTTGATAGGGAATTTCCATTGTTGAAACATTTTGGGTATTTTAAAAAACACTACCCCCTTTCACTTAAAAAGAGACACTCCTCTCATCATATCCACTCACCAAAATACCCAATTAGGGTGAAATAACATTCACCACAACCATTCATAAATTTTACTAGACACCTTAGGAGGTTTTGGTATTATTACTACTCCATACGTTAAAGGTTTAATTCCCTTCACAATAGAGATAATCCATGAAGAGATGTATAAGTTCCTAACCTCTATTTCCCTTTTCATTTTCTTTCTGTGGTTTAAATATTATATAACTTTTTTTGTACTATATTGCAATGAAAAAAACGTAAAAAAATTAAAATTTTATTTTATTTTAGTAATGTTACAATAATTAAACACCCCCCATATATTTTAAGAAAAAACAAACATTTGAAATCATGCGTTGTGCAGACTTCCGCCTCAATGTTGAAATGTGTTTCATTTTCAATAACCAGATTACACATATAGTCATAATAGGGAATTTAATATAGAAATATGATATTTAATACATATTTTATATTCATAAATGATAAATCATAATAATAATTTTACCTGTTATATAAAAATGAAATCTTCATACATGTATATATATGAACTACCAACTCCATAGAACAATAGATTTCAATTATTCATTTCATCATTGAATTTTATGTATGGTCCCTAGAATGGTTTTAAATGAAAAATAATTTATTATGATATGAATATTTTTCAATTAATAAAAATAGAATAATCCCATTAATTATATAAATGGTAATAAATATTGTCAAATAAACTATCTTAAACAAGAGAACTATGAGAAAAATAATTTATACATGATATGAAATTATTTATTATATATAAATTATCCTACCAATTAATTATAATATTGACATATCAAACTAATAAGACCCTAAATGATATCATTAATACTGTTATATTTATATTTAAACTTAATAAACCAATAATTATTAATCTTGTTTTGTTTATAATTGGGCTGACTTGAACACCTACTTAAACAATGCTATGAAATTATGTCATGGATGATTATCTAAAAATAATTAATGGTATAATTTGATATTAAATTTTAAATAATTATTTACTTTTAATTTTGGAAGTGATACATCAATATTGAACTGACTAATTAAGAAAACACCCTATATAAATTAAAAAGAACTGAAAAATCATTGTTCTCGATGTCATATTTTAACATAAAGGATAAAATACTCATGAACATTAATATGGATATAATAAATCATTAAAATAAATATTTTATATTAACTAAAATGATATTTTAAGGATGCTATTTTTGAGAAGAAAAAATAAGAACACAACTATTAAAAAACTGGTTCAAAATGTTCAAGGATACCCACACCCGACATAAAAAATAGGTAATAAATTGATAATACAAATGTAGATGAAAATTAAAAAATTAATTTATGAAGATTAAGTAAATGAAAATGGTTTTGAAATAGGTGGTTAATATATTTAGCATTTTTATACAAGATATAAGTCTACATTCAAATAAATGGGTAAATCGGGTAAGAGTTTTTCATCACAAATTCTTCTATTTGATACAGGTTTTGTATTGTAAATCTAATTTATTGAATTTTTATATATTATAACATTTTTTTGTAATATAATTAAATATATTTTAGTTATTTTATTTTATATTTAATTAAAATCCCTCTATTTTAATGGACATTGATTAAATTAGTAATCAGTCCGTAAACTTTTTTTGTCTCAAATTATAATTCCTAGAGAAATTTTTATTTTATATACCATGTTGTATTTTCATGTTTAAATTAAAACCCTATTACAATGTTATATCATGATTTAATTATATTTAATGATTTTCCATTATATATTTCTAGGGAAAACTAGTCTTTTGATTCAACGCTTCATACTTGATCGTCCTCTCACATAAATGCACAACATTTTCAAGAAGGAACCTCTATATCTTAACTCGATCATTGTCTCATCTCTATATTTCCTTTACTGAAATGTTATCCTATATTTTTGTGGGAAAATTATACATTAATTTTTGAAAAGGATAATTTAATTTTTTTATGATGTTTTTTTATTAAACAAAGGTGTTTGAAAATATTTTCCTCCACAAATTTCTATTGATAATATTTATGGGTTTTTAAGGAATCTATATTGATGTTTTTTTTAAAGGTAAAATTTTGAAAAGTTTTCACATAATATTTTTGATAATAACATTGAAAAGTTTCCCATAACATCAATATTTTATGAATATATTTAAAATGATTTCTTTTGATGTTTTTTATGGGAACACATCTTTCCACATCCTTGATAATTTTATTTTATCATTTTATATAAGTTTTCATGGTTTGAAAAAATAAATTTATTTCTATACTAGATTTATAATATATCCCTTTTAAAATTATTTCAAGAGATCATTGAAATACTAAATTTTAAACTTTAATTTTTTAAAACATCTAATTATTTTTTTTAATCTGATTCATTATACATTGATTCGTCTTATACTTGATCAAGAATATTCTTTGAACGATACCGTTCATATAATTTATCTATATGGATTAATAATTTTATTTTTATATCATTTGAATGATATATAAATGGTATTGAATTTCCTAATCAACCATTATTCAAGGTCATAATTTTTCACCAAGTTTATTTCCATTGTGAATATCCTATTTTCGGTTCATTTTATTAAAGGGTATTCACCCAGAAACCATACATAGATTAACTAGGGTAAATTATTAAGTTAGTTTTATACCCTATATATATAGTTTAAGTACCCCATTCTACATTGTATTGATTAAATTTTATTTACCTGGAATGTTACATTATATTTTTGGATACCTATTTATATTTCCATGGATTTATCATGTTATTAATTTTTATGGAATTATTAATGATTTGATTATGTGAATATATATGAGACTTATTTTATTTACATGGGTTATTTATGATATATTTAAGGGTATAAATTTTATTTTTATGGGATATTTATGATATAAAATTTATTTAATTTCATTTTCAGAGTATTATGGTATCCATTTTTTTTGAAGGGTACTTTATGATGTGATAAGTGATTGTTGAAACATGGAGATCATATGTATGAATTATTATGGGTGGTTCTATTATAAAATAATGAGGGTTTGTCTTGTTATAAACCAAGGATACATTGTTCCATTACAAAAAATATATGGATGGTAATGTTATAAACATGAGATAGGTGGGTCTGTTATAGCCCTCAAATACATTAAATAAATATCATTATCTCATAAGATAATGCACACATGAGTACAATTTTTGTTGATCATAATCATGGGAATGAATTATGAGGCTCAAGGAAGTATTGATCATTAAAATAATGTTCCTATAGAAACTGAATGATGTTTTATAGTTTTATGATTATTTTTTTTAAATTTTTGTAGCCCCCTCTCATTATTTTTTTAGCATTGGTTCTTTTCCCAATGGATGTGTTGACTTTGTATCTGGGGATGCCCCTAACCTTCACTTTTATAAGACTTAATTACTCTTTTCTATTACCTATTACATATAATTTTAATAAAAATTATTTTTTGGGTATCTTGATTATAACCATATGATCATTCAATTCTCACTTATTATCTTTTATGGGTATCAAATTATGTTTAACCTTACTTGGAATTATATCTTACCCATTTTATATGTTTCAATTTCCCCAGGTTATGATGATATGAAAAGGATATAAAATCCAGTGGAGTTTCTTATGTGAATAAATTATGGGATACGTTGAAGACTTTTTTATTGGTTAATTTTTTCATATAATTAAGAAATGTCATTTGGTTGAAAAATGCATCAATTATTTTAATAAATTTTCTTCCATAAAACACTATAACTAAAAACCAGAATGATCATGGGAAGTTTTTAGTGAAATACTTTCTTTATTTTATTTAATTAATTGACTATTTGGTATCAGCTATCATATTTCAACCCGCCACAACTCTTGTTCTCATGAGAAGTAATGTCCATAGTAGAAGTTGATGAAGAGAACCGATAATAAAAGGAAGTCTAAAATAGGGAGTTATATGTTAATTAATGGTGAAGAAACAACTCCCAAGTAGTCATTAGAGAATTATGTTGAATATTGTGTCACACCAAATAGAATAATTTTTTTTGTGGTATGATAGGATACATCATGAATTTGTTTTATCAATCCGTGGAATTTAATGTTAGAACGAGAAATTTAGAAACAAATAAGAAGTAAATAAAGGAATTTAACAAGAATATTGACATTGTGGAAGATATAATAGATGATGGGATTGGGAGGATTCCTAATATAGGTAACATAAAATCTAATAAAATTGTGTGTGGAAGGTGTAAAAAGGCATTCCAAATTTCAAATTTATGTATGACATGGATACCTGGTCTATAAGAGATGTTAAGAGATAAAGGGAAATTACACATACTAGTATAAAATCTAATAAAATTAAGGAGTCTATAGATAAGGAGCAGGTAGAGAAAAAACCTGATGAAATATTGATCATATGACTAGATCACATTGAAGTAGCTTGGAGGTTGGAAAAAGCACTAAAGATATAAGATATCATTCTATCATAATAAATAATTTATTTCCAGTGAATAAGATACGTTTAAAAGAAAATAAGTCCATGATTACCATAGGAGAAAAACTATGGAAATTTAAAGGGGATGTAAAAATTAAGAAGCCTAGAAATTTTATAGATTCGAATAAAAATGAAGTATGGTTGAGAAAAAAATATCAACCCCAGTTCTAAAATTAAAGAGTATTTAAATACAACATTATTCCGAAGCTTTTTTAATAATTCATTGTAGTGGTAAATATATTCGAATTTATGAGAATGTTTTGAATCATAGTGAACATAATTTTAGTTGGAATTAATTTTTAAGTGATATCCAGTTTCAACAAGTATCATAACTAATTGGTGACTATTTATTGAAGAAATTTTCACTAGTTATAAAGTATCCAGAGAACCTCTTTAGGCTGGTGCATCATAGATATGATGGCTATCATATATAGACATAACTATTACATGAATATAAAATCATAAATACCATATAAATAGATGATATTTTATTTATGAATATTAGATCCCCAGGTCAATTTCTATTTACGATAAATTTTTTTATAAATAGGAGTTATCATTAAAGTAAAAAATGTGGAATAAGTGTACTCAAAATTGAAAATTTTAATATCTGTTGTGAAGATGTGTTTATATTAATAATTTATTTTAAAAATTTGTTTTGTATAGAAAATAACATATTAATTAAATAGTTTAAATAACATGTGGAAAGTATATAGAAAACTTTGGTGTCTAAGTTATGAACTATTTTTTTCTTTATCATGATTTCCCATATATAATTACACATGCCAACTAATGGATAATTTTTAAAAATGATGTGGTGTCATCATTCTATCAAAATGAATGTAATGAATCCCTCAATAATGGGGGTATTATTGATGGTATGAAATCCAATGTGATAATATGTTTATACTAAAAGTATATGAGAGCATCCCATTCATTAAGGGGAATAAAGTTTCCCCTCTATTTTTATTTATTATCAATAATGGGGAGAACTTAAACATTTAATTTAAAATTTAATTTTTTATTAATTTTTTTTTAAATAGAGATATTGATGTTCCCTTATGGATTTTCTAATGAATATATTATATTTATTGTCAATGTTATTTATGAATGGTTATGTATGTTTAGAGACATGGGTGATGATTAAGCATCCAACCATTATAAGGATATTAAATGTGATTCACAGACATTATATACAATGAAGAATGAATTTTAATAACATATAACTTGAAATTATGTTATTTTTCTTTTGTAGAAAATGGATGTTTGAAGTTCTAGATTCCATGGAACATCTGGTTAGGCAGGTTCTAAAGGTTTCCCATAAATTCCAATGATTTTTTATGATCTTTATGAAATCAAGACATGTACTGAAAGAATGATTCCATATTTTTCTATAACAATCATAAAGTGGTTAATGTTCCTAATTCAATAATAAAAACATTAAAAAATTAACTATTATCAATGTTAAAAAGAAATATGATTAGATATTGAAAACACATTTGCTGATTCAAGGACATCCATGTGTAATGTTATCATTTATTATTGAACTGATGGTTATAAAAAACATGCAAGAAATTTTATATACTTTAAATAAAATATGGTAATATTATGTTTAATGATTTATATTGAAGAAATGAAAGAGGTGTTACTATGTTGTATATGTTCTTGGGAATTGTGATGAAGAATTTAGTAAGATTTTATATGGTTTAATTTTTTTGGAAGATATTAAAATTTTATTGAATGACCTAAGGTGATTATGATCCTAATTGATGAAATATAGACCAATTAGATATGTCTTAAAGTAAATATCAGTATCATATCAGAGGAAAAGGTCCTAGGCATATATGAAACAAGTTCTCTACAACCATCATTTGTACATTATAAGTATCATTAGCTGAAGGATGCACTATGTAAAAATTAATTCAGGTCTTCTATATAAACATCATATTGGACTATATAAATATTATGTAATATTTATAAACTTGAATTTCAATTGGAAATGGTTAATTGAAATATATATATAAGTTCAGACATGCATTCAATCCCTATGGTCGATCCATTAGGTACAATTTCTTGTATTTTGGATGATAATATGAATTTATATAAAATTATATTCTAAATAAATTATTTCATTTGATGTTGGAGATTGTTCTTATTGTTTAAAATGTCAAAAATTTAATGTTATTCAACATTGTGATGAAGTTAGATGAATCAAAGTTTCTATCTAAATATTAGGATCATTTTAATATCGTTATTTGTATTTATAGAAGCTCATTCTATAAGAAAATTAAATATGTACCATATGAAATCTAGTATGATTTATTATTTATCTGTAAACAATTTTTTTTATAGATTTTATTGGACGATAGAATAATAAGAAGAATATTAAATAATATGGGTTTAGTGTGGTCCATGACTTAGAAAAAAATAAAAACCCACCAAAAGCCTTAATAAGAAGATCACCATGCTAAAATGAATTTCCTATTTCTATTTTAGTGAGACTCTTGGTGGTATATTTCTTCTCAATGTATAGTGATGTGGGAAATTACCAAGGGATATAAATCCACACAATAGTTAAATTTCAATATCCATAACACTATGAGTTTTCAAGTACCTAAGTCCAACCCAAGTTTTCCATGCCACATGGATTTCCGTGGTAAATCATATCACATGTGAACCTATATTAAACATATAAATTATGATTTTTTCTGATATGAATGAGTGAGAAAAAGGATATGGTTTATTTTAAATTATGATGAGAATGACGACAAGATATTGATCATGCTGGAAGATCCTAGAATACATTTGATGAAGAAAAATGAGAAGAAAAATTAAGGTAACTCCTAGTATTGCATATAAGATAGTAATTTGAGGAAAATATAACAACCATGAATATAGAGAATCATCGAGATAGATTTTTCATTAGAAATGAAATTTCAACATGGGGGTAAAGCCACATAAAATCTATTGATTAAATTAATATAATGTTAACCAAGATTTTTAAAGGGATATTTTTTATTTTGAATATAGAAATTATAATTTCTAGGTGACCTATATATAAAATGAAAAATAAGTTTGATATAATATGAGAGTTTAATGTGATGCATGATTTATTGAATAACACTCTCCATGAAGAAGATGTGTATGTAAAAATGATAACAATATAGGAATTTGATATATAAGAGAATAAGATACTGACCATGATTTGTTAATGAGTGTGACAATGGAGAGAATAAAATGAAGGAATAAGAATCTAAGTGATAGATGGGATGTTATGTTGATCTTATTAGTAGGGATGAGTATTTCACTATATGAAGAGATGTTTGATTTTAATATTATATGTTATAAACGAGTTGAGGAATATATTTAAAAAGTTATGAATAATTCCATTGAAACCATGCTGCACAATGTGATCATGGTGCATGTGTTGATCTTGAATAACAGCTCGCATTGAAATACAATACTATTCGGAATGAGATCATTATTTGTCTGTGAATAAAAATATCTGTATAGTAAAATTAATATAATTCATGATAAGTAGGATTACCTAAAATGAAAATTTGAGATTCTAGTATAAACATCCCTTCATATGGGAAATATTATGAAGGACTTGTTTACATGAATAATATATTAAACATTGAACATGTATAATATTGTGTGCATTAGTCTTAAGAAGATACCCATAAAACTCAACTTTTTTTATGATGAAATTATAAAAGATAATCCATGACATAAATATCTCCAGAATTTAATAGAGTAAGTCTTTGTATATAACCATGTAAATAATTTGTGCTACAATTATATTTTATACTACATTACATATATGAATTAATTCATTGGTAAAATGATAAAAATATCCCTTTTCACTAATCCATAACATATGTTAAATTGCAATGAGAAAAAATAATTCTATAGTCATTGGAATTTTCTAAAAATAAGAAATATCAGATTAAACCCCTCTCTAGTGACTATGCATCTATTATTGGGATTTTAAACATCAATAACAATTAAAGTAGAACATAAGGAATTATGTATATATATATTGAATATAAACTAAAAAACATGGTTTTATTATTTAAAAATGATTAAAATCCAAATATTATCAAAAAAAAAACTAGAAAAAAATACTATTTTTAGGCCTTCTCAAAGAAACCATGGGTTTCAATTTTGAAAAACCTATAATTTTTTTTGAATTTTTTTACCCAAACACAGAAATACAAGGAAGTTTAATTATAAATTCTTATTCACAACACTTTGGGACTCCATTCATAAAAAACATGAAATAAAAGTCACTAAAAAACTTAATTTATATCAATATTTTTTTTAATTATGTACAATAGAGTGTTGAATAATTTTTAATGGGTAAAGATAAGAATAATCACTAAAAAAACATCATGATCAGATGAGATTACACACAATAAATTTCGGTAGTAGAATCATCCACAAAACATGGGGGGGGGAGGGATTTAGAAGTGTATGAATTCCATAATATATTTTAGGGTAGGTATGATCTATAGTGTAGTTAGGGTTTTTACTAAGTTGATTAGGGATTAATCATCACTAAATAATTTTTTAACAAAACTGGATTTTATTAGTTCTAAAATCGTAACCACTGATAATTTAATACTTTATTTAAACTACTTTTAACACTGATAATATTTAATACATAAGAGTCACCAGTATTATATGTAAGGGTTAAAACATGATATATAAGAGTTACCACCTGATAAAACATATATTAGTGATAGAAGTTTCACTAACATATGTTGATTTATCAATGCTCCGATGAGTACTGATAAAGGACACTGTGTAAAATTACATGAAGCTACATAAGGACTAATTGTAATGTATCATTGGATTAATCTTTCAATGAAAACTTTTTCCACACTAACCTTAGTGCTGATATAGGTAGGTTTACCACATCTATCATTAGCACTAATAAGGGCATATATGTATGATTAAACTAATACTATGTGAGAAGTAATTATTAAATAGCTACATTTTGATATTACACATAAGAAATTATCAATCAAAACTGTATCAATTTCATTTATATTTTTTTAATCAAATATTAATTATAATTAAAAATACCATTCTTCTCAAAAATGAATTAATAACATTTATAAATTTATCTATCATTATATAAATATAAAATTAAATTCATAAATAGTTTTATGCATGCATAAAAAATAATTATAATAAATATGAATTTTGTTTATATAAATCCAAAAATGAATTAATATTTTTACTTTTATAATAGTTTATATTATTTTTATTTATAAAATTTGTGAAAATCTAAATATAAGTTCATTTAAAAAATTCATTTAATGGTTTTATTGTTTTTCCATTTTTTGAATTATAGATTTACATATATGAAATTCTATATTTCTATATAAATATATATCAATATGTGTGTCAATGTCTAAAGAACACACAGACATGTGTGTATTAGAGAGTGTAACAGATATATGTGTATATGAAACTATATAAAATGCATATAATAATTATAATTTTATTATAATTTCAATATAAAAATGATTGTAATTAATTAATATATATATATATATATTTATAACACCCACACACATATATAATATTAAAATAAACAATCCGTATAATAAAATTTCTAAAATTTTAAAAGTATAAATAATTAATTTACATAAATAAATTTACAAATCTTACCTGGAAATAAAAGAATATGAATATTTTACCTTTATTGAATAGATAAATATTTTTTCAAGGCATTGATAAATGTTAATGTTATAATTGCTAAATAAAAATTTCATAAACATATAATTTATTTTGAAATATATATATATATATATACATATATATATATATATATATATGAACACACACACACATAGAAATATACACGTGTTTAAATTTGTGTTTGATAAAAAGTGTATATATATATATGCATACATATATATTAATGTTTTAATATATATTTTTTAAAAATGTATATAATTATAAATATAAGTAATTACACATACATATAATTATATAGATATATTTGTATATTTTTATATCAACATACCCATACTCGTAAAATTTCATTTATATATTAATATTGAAATAGAGAAACACATAAACATATAGTCAAATATTTATAAACACATACAAACCTAGAAACTTGAAAATTCACACACACAAAAATATATTTACAAATAGATACATATGTATTAATTGAAAAATGTTTATATATATATATTAATAAATTATAACAATAAAATTTATAATATTTTTTTATTCTATTATGACTTATATTTTGAAATGTACATTTTATATGTATAAATATTTTAATATATTTTTATTTTTATTTATAGATACTTCATAAATATATATAATATTAATATATAAATATATATATATATATATACACACAGACACCCACATAATTTTATATATGTGTATGTGTTTGAGTGTTATAAATTATATGGTATGAAAATGAATATATACCATTGCATATAAACTATATATAAGTATTTATATAGTTAATATTACTTTAATTTTATATATATATATATAATTATAATTACATATATAATTATAAATGTGTGTAAACAAATGAATATATAAATATATATATAATTTTTATTTAAATAACTATATATATACAGGCACATGGTTCTTTAAAAATTATTTTTGAATATATTAATTTGTTTTTGGTCCGTAAAAAATTTTCAAATATTTTCAAAAGTATTTAGTGAATTTGGACAAGAAAAAAATTTGAATAGTGAAGGATTTCTTGGATTTTAAAAGTGGTAATGTAAATAAGGACCACATAGTGTCCCATTCCTCTAACATAGTGCACACATTATGCATGATCACCACTCCACAAGGTTCTCTTGAAAATCAAAATAAATCACTTGCGGGGTGTGGTGGAGAATTAACACCCCCGAAAAATGACTATTTTGTTTGTGAGAGGAAGTGATTTTATGCCCCATGAATTAGACATTTTCATTTGTGGCATGAGCCATCATTTTACCTCCCAAAAAACCACAAAATGTTATGAAGATGATGGTATTATCACTTAACCACTTAGCACTATTTATGCAATGTGGCAACTGGTAATCCAAGGAATTTTTTTAGTTACCATGACTATAAATACATTGAATTTGAAGAAGAAAGATATGGATGAATAACCAAGAATACTTTAGAAGAATCCTATAGGTTATTTACCTACCACATACTGCAAAGGATACCTATAAAGGGATCCTTTTTGAGATGACCTAACTGGCCACCCGTAATGTGTGCCCTTGTGCCAGTGAAAAGCTCACTATGAAGTAGACCCCTTCACATGACCCTTACTGACCCCCACATAGAATTGACTAGTTTGTGGGATGAGATATCCTTAGGGGTATTTTTATCTTACATCATTGGGTCCCATTTCCATGTAGCATTCATACCCATATTGACCCCATTGTGAACAATCCAAATTTCTTCATGTCTCTCCTACAAAAACCTGAGAATGCTTTCTTTAAGACTTCCTCCATGGTCACATTATTTATTTGACATAGGTAAAGGACAGACAAGTGCATATCCCATCCAATATTTATCTTCTATGGTAATAAAATCCCCACATTTTGACGGTATAGTGGAATGGATCCTCCTGATGTTCATAGCCATGCATTCTCAAGGTAATGGTGATCCAAACCTTAATGGGATGGAAGAGGGATTCCCAGGTCGAATGATGACATCATTTGCTTGAAATGTGAAGTGAATAATGTGAAAAACCTCTATTTTCAACTATAATCCAACCATTTCCATCTCTTACACTAATCAAAAAAAGGAGGAGAAGATGTTTTTTAGGGAATCCCTCATGGGGTAATCCAATCATATTTTTTATGGGGCAGTCCCCAGACTTCTATATTTATGCCCTTATCCACCTATATGAGAAGAAGATTGTGTGGTTTTACATATCATCCACTTAATATTTTTTTTCACACTGATCATCACTCACATGGGATTATAGGTTAGTGAAAATCATGATATATGCATGATCAAATACTTGTCTCGACCAATATTCCTTTTCCAAATCTTCGTCTCACCATTCCACGGCCCACCTACTAGGTGTAGACCCAAAAAATCATATCACCATTCTCTATAGGGGCTGCATTCCATACGAGACAAACCATAAAAGGTATATATTCATGAAGAATCATTCTTGTGCCTCCTATTCGATATAATCTGCAACCATGTCATCACCACCTCAAAGAGACATATTCCCAATCAAAAATGTAATGGCATTGTCTTTTATGAATAAAATAACATTTATTTTAATGTCTTAAGGATAAATAAAGCACATGTACAATTTTTATTTTTATTATTAGGTTTAAATAACCATTATATATCATTACATTTGATGATATATCCATTTAATAGTGATTACGCAACTGATATTGGTATAAGGGGTAAAAAAAATCTATTTGATAAAGAAAAAGGAGAGGATGAACGCATCTAGTAGAATATATCCAAATGAAGTTCATTTTTTAGAGTTTGTAAAGGAAGTCGCATCACAAGGATTCTCTCTTGACCATACCCAAGATAATATTCAAGGCATTAATCTGGAACAAAATCACATACGAAATAAGTTCAAGTAAATAGAGACTTCCCCCGGGCATTGTTATCCGAGCCACCCCAAGAGTCTCTACCCATCACATACTTACCCTTAGGTCCTATGTGGGTGTTATAAGGGGTTTTATAATAAGGTATTAGTTACTTATTGTGTAATCACTTTTTCAAAATAAAAGTATTATTCCATAAATTCATTTATGAGGATAGTCAATCCTAAAAAAAAGGATGAATTTGATAAATTAATTCTTCCAATAAAAATGGCACTTTTGAGAAATATATACATTGTTATATTAAACTAAGGTTTTAATTAATAATACTATAAAAATAATTATTATAAATGATGATTATATCAATTCCTTATCTGTAAATGATTAGGTAATAAATTTGATAAGAGTTATATTTTTTATACTACAAAATAGAACGTGTATTTTAATGAATTTATATTAAGGAATCAATTAATTTTTGAAATAATTAATATTTTAATAAAATATTACTATCAAATTAATTTTATGAATAATAAATTATTATATAATTTTTATGATGTCAAATTTAGTTTTTATCATTGTTTGAAAATCTTTTTTTTAAAACCTATGAATTTTCAATAAATGTCGGTTTTCAATTTAACAGCAAAAACTCTCTTACTTATAAAATTATTTAGATGAAATGAATATTATTTTTGGAGTCATGAGGTTGAAATTATATAATGGTGAATTTTCATAATTTTCTAAGATAATCTAATTTTTGGGTAAAAATTAAATAATATATAAATATATAGTGTGTTTAATGACATCAAAATGACCCAATAGTGATGTAACAAAATACTATGAAGGGTATATTCAGCCAATAAGAACCCTGATCTTATTTTCTGGTATGAATCTTATTTTCATGTGTTCTAGCCTTGCCTGTTTGGTTGCTGCTTGCTTTCCATACCTAGTATTGTTCAGATGGAGTGATTATTATCTGAAATGATATGATATGATCTAGATTGTTTAGAAAAGTAGATCATGGGGTTCACTTTGGCTACCATGTATTTTTTGTGCATGATCGACTTACACAGGGTTGTGGTAACCCAGTGCAGTAGGCCATAGGGAGAAAGGACATTTAGGGCTTCTCCTGAGTGTTTATTTATTTTTATGTTGCGAGACCATACGGGGGATAGATGTAAGTGCTCCCTCAAAGTGTCTTTAGTTTCGTCGATACGAGCCACATGGGTAATTGGACGTTGAGTACTTCCTCAGAGTGCCCATTAGTTATTGATATGGGACTACAGGGGGAATTGAGGGTGAGTGCTTCCTCAGAGAGTCTTTTCCAAAGGTAAACCAGAGGGGTTAGACTGTGTGTACTTCCCAGAGGGTTTCTCATGTTTTTTGTTTGAACTATAGGGGTTAGGATGTGAGTAATTTTTATAGGGTTATTTGTTTGTGATTAGATTCTTACATGAAACATGAATGTTGAATGCATTTGAACTATAGGATTGTTTACTTTGAGTACTTCCTTGTTTACTGATACTTTTGATTATTGCCAGCCATATATATTCACTGACTGTAAGGAACAGATCTTTGGGTGGTTACCTATTGGGATTCATCTCACACACAGTCTAGGTAATGCTTTCAGGCCCAATCAAATTATATTGTATCAGGTCTAGATAAGGGCAAGCTCCCTTCTACTTCAGGTTATTGATTTATGAGGAGCTGGGGAGCATTAGACCAAGATGAGGCTTGTGATGCTATGGAGTTGTTTAATTTATTTTCATTTGTAATTGGGTATAGCATTGTATACCATCATTGCGATTTGTTTGGATGCTTTTTTAGACATATGTATCATGCATCATTTATATATGTGTTCTCTAGTTATTATTACTTCTAGTCTTCTGCTGTGTCCTATTGTATGGTATTATTAATACCTCACCTATTTCTATCTGTTATACGTCTATTATGTTACTCTACCAATGAGGGAATAGTTTCCCCACTATCACACCCATGTCCCTCGCTGCTAGTCGGCAGCCTATGGCGTTTGGGGAAATTCTCTTGAGGCCATGTGACCAACCGGGTACGAAGTTCCTCTGGGAAGCTTCCAGAATGGGGACATTACAAAGTTTTATTAGAGGGATTCATTTCTTCTTGACTTACTGTTTGTAGTCTATAGCCAAGGATAGGTAGGAATAGGTACTTGGTAATAAGTTGTTCATGGTAGTAGCTAACCCATGTATAGGGAAAATCCAATTTACCTCGTTATTGTTTTTTTGCTGGTTTTGAAATTTTATTGTTGATTTGATTACACTGTTGGGTGGTTCACATGTTTTGTGCTATTATTATTTATATTATTGAGGTTCTATTTCTTTTCCAACATAATGAGATGATGGTAAACTATCTTAGGAATCATATAGGCAAATTCTAGAGATCACATGTCATGCATTATTTCCATGCCATTTAGGGTGCATTAGTGATTGAATGTCATTGTGATAGGTGTTGTGAAAGATATTATTGCTGTTGTGATAGATGCCTTGATAGAATACCAAATTTTTGATAGGTTATTGAATGGTGTAAGTTTTTGTTTAAATGAATTCCAAACATTGGTTCTTGAGGTGTTATGGGCATCATGGATCGGAATTTGGTGGATCATTGCCTTGTTTTTCTTGTATATAACATTTATAAAATGCCAAGATTTGATTCTTAGGGACTATGGGCCCTCGTGGATCAGAATTTGGAACTTTAATATTTTTTTCAGAGATTTTATGGGTTCCAGAGTAGTTTCTGAGTCTTACTGTCTGAAAAAAATCCAGAATACATGGCATGTAATGGTGAATACAGGACATGTGCCCTTCTGCTCGGAAAAAACAATTTTTCTTAAGTATATGTCGTGTATGGTATGTACACGCCATGTAGTCTCTAACCATGTCACTCGCTATATGAGTTGAGAAACTTGTTTGAGAAAATCTTTGGGCGGACACTTTGTGTGCCGGTTGTACATGCTGGGCAGTAGAGACTTTATATCTAACCATGTGACTAACGACATTGGTGGATGGAAAATCAGGAAGTACACAAAGTGTCCATATGGAACACGCTATCTCGAGTGAGCCTTGTATCTAGGCATGTAGCAAACAACACGAGTCGGTGAAATATTTATAGTTTATTCCATGTCTGGCACTAACACGCTATGTATCCTTGTTCTATGAGAACCATGTGGGTTAACCATGTATGGGATCTCGGGCAGGGGAAGAATATTCAAGTACATGACATGGATTAAGACAAAACGCCATGTTTATGGGGTGTTACATGACCTGGGATGGCAAATGTACATGCCCATGTGAAGGCTCAAGGGAACACGCCGTGTAGGCATTATACATTGCATGTATCCATGTTTTGAAAAACGTGAATGATTTCTTTATCTTGTAACCTTCGTGATCTTATATGTTTTAGTCCCTCTTAATCATGATCTAAGGTGTGCACTTGACCTAGTAGAGTCATGCCACTGAGATGTCCTCCAGTTTTCTGGCAGTTACAGTTTAGTGACCAGACACTAGACATGGATAATCAAGGACTACCAGCAGATCCTCCAGTTCTGCCACTCTTGGCACCAACCGTTATTCCGGGTACAGGCGCTGATGCACAGTTCTGGTGGGCTTTATGAGGTTCGTGCAGACCTTCCGAGGAGTACCGCCTCTTCCCCTTCTATGGAAGAGTCAACATGGGTTTTCCAGCAACATCATCCTCCCACCTTCAAAGGGGAAGGAGGACCTTAGGCTGAAGAGTCATGGTTTTAATCCTTTCTTTCTATCTTTGAGTATCTGGAGATGGCTCAAGAGAGGAGGGTTAAGCTTGCTACGTACATGCTATGAGATTCCTCCAAGAGATGGTGGGATGTGATATCACGGGTGGGACAACAGCAGGTTATGGAATGGGATGAGTTCCTACATGCCTTCTATGATTACCTCTCTCTGGAGACTTTGAGGTCCAATCAAGCCTGAGATTTTATGAGTCTAGGGCTGGGTACACTTTCTGTTATGGAAAATTATCCTCGTTTCACTATGTTGCAGTGCATCAAACCTGTCCTAGGAGGTGATGAGTTATTCTGGGAAATAAAGTTTAAGGATGGTCTCATGCAAAATATTCGATCTCAAGTGAATATCTTCAAGTTGACATCCACCACATCTATAGTTAATTAGACACTCAGCACATAGCACAATCTAAGAGATTCTAGAGCTGTGATATAGGGCGGTTTGACATCCGGAGTTGGTATCCCTCCTACTGACATTAGGAAGCACTGTAGGGAGTCTACGTCTGGAGATCTGAGGAGGTAAAAGGCATCTTCTAGTATCCAGGTGGTGTGCTACCTATGCGGGAAGAGCGGGCATACGAGGCCTCATTGTCCAAGAGACCCAGTGGAGTTTCTATCTATAGGAATGATGGATCATCATCAGTGCTTCTATCAGTTCTTCTCCCCAGAAGTTGGTGACATGAGCTCTTCTATGACTCCACGTTCAGGAGCAGCACCACCAGTATCTCACCAATCTGGGAACTAGAGTTATTCCAGCCATTCAGGCCGGGGTGGAGGTTGTGTCCATGGTAGCCAGTCGATAGGATTTCAGCAACAATAGGCTGGATTAGCTCAGTGTAGTTAGGTAAAGTCGTAGGGACGTGGTGCATGTCAGAATTTTGTAGTGGTGTAGAACCAATAGATGAAGGATCTGAGACCCTCTATAGTTTGAGGGACCATTCTAGTTTCCTCAGTTTTAGATTCTTCTCTCTTTGATACATGTTCTTCCCATAGTTTTATATTTTTTTCAGTTTTGGAAAGCCTTGGGATCTTTATCCTTTCTTCTGCTGATATCTTGATGCTAGACACTCCATTGGTGACTAGAACAGCTAGTGTGCATTAGTGAAAGGATTTACCTCTAGAGGTTGGTGGGTTTCACTTCTTTTGGGACCTCTATATCCTAGAGATGATGTGATAAGATTTCATTCTTTGAATGGACTAGTTAGTTCTATTCCAGGCTGTTGTTGACTGCTACTATCGTAGGGTGAGTTTCAAATCACCATCGGGTGAATCATTTCTTCACAAGGGAGAATGGGATGTCCAGGTGAGAAGAGAGGGACTCGAGTATCAGGGGTTGGGAGGTGTTATATCCCATATCACTTGTCTATATCTAGATGAACAGGGGACTTCACAAATTTACATTCCTTTAGTGGTGGATTGTTTCCGTGATGTCTTTCCAGAGGACTTTTAAGGTTTTCCTCTGGATTGAGTTGTGGAATTTTTTATTGAGCATGTTCCAAGAGTGGCGCTGGTGGCCATCCTTCCTTATTGGATGGCTACACAAGAGTTTTAGGAGCTCAAGAAGTAGTTGGAGGAGTTATAGGAAAAGGGTTAAATCTGACCTAGTACTTTTCCTTGTGGTTCGCCTTTCCTGTTTACAAAGAAGGTGGATGGTACCCGTATATTTTGTGTGGATTATCATAAGTGAACCAGTTGATGGTCAAGAACTGATATCCCTTGCTGAGGATTGATTATCTCTTTTATCAGAACCGAGGATCCTAGGTGTTCATGAAGATTGACTTGAGATATGGTTATCTTCAGTTGCACGTTATACCATCAAATATAGCTCTTACATCCTTTCAGAGTGGGTATGGTCTATACGAGTATGTGGTTATGCCGTTTGGTCTCACAAACGCACCTATAATATTCATGGAACTGATGAAACGAGTGTTCCATCCATACTTGTATTCTTTCGTAGTGGTCTTCATGGATGATATCTTGGTGTACTCTCACACTCGACACAACCATGCCACCCATCTTGTGATCATCCTGATTACCCTAACGAAGCATCTATTATTAGCTAAGCTCTTAAAATGACTCTTTTGGATGGACCAAATTCACTTCTTGGGTCAAGTTATCTTGAAGATAGGAATATCAGTAGACCTAGAGAAAGTGAGATAAGTAGTTTCATGGGAGCAACCATATAATGTATTTGAGGTACAAAGTTTCCTAGGGATGGATAGTTACAACTGATGTTTCATAAAGGACTTCACATGCTTTGAAGAACCAATGATGGGCCTGAAAAATAATGGTGAAAAGTACTTGTGGTCAGATTATTATGAGTCAGCCTTTTAGGAGCTAAAATGGAGGTTGACTTCACCAACTATAATAGTATTTCAAGTTCCATTCTAGACCTATACCGTATAATATGATTCATCAGGTATTGGGCTGGGAGCAGTGCTTATGCTGGGAGAAGGGGTTGTTGCGTACAGTTCTCGGTAGTTGAGGCCAGATGAGAGGAATTACCAGACGCACGATCGCGAGCTGGCTATATTTGTTCATGATTTACGCTGTTGGAGACATTATATTTTGGGAGAGAATTTTGTGGTTTTCACTTACCACTAAAGTCTCAAATATAACTTCTATCAGTGTGACCTAAATTGGAGATAGAAAAGGTGGGTTGAGTACCTCAGTCCCTTGATATTGATCTTGCCAACACACCTAGGAAAGGTGACTCTATGGATGATGTGCTGAGAAGGAGGACTCATATAACCAAAATTTGAGAGGCTAGTAGTGAGTGGGAGCTTATGGATCTATTCTCTGAGATTAATTTTGAGGTGCATGATAGACATGGGTAGACTTTTATATCTATGGTAGCTATTACCTCTACTCTTCTTGATCGAGTTTTAATGAGGAATCTATCAGTTTCAGAAGTCCTAGTCCTATGGGACAGTGTGTTAGGAGAGGAACCTATTCTTGGATGGACTATAGGCGAGGATGAGGTCATTCTTTTTCATGGATGCCTATGGGTGCTAGTAGACATACACAAGGAGATGATGCGAGACTTTCATTCCTATGTTTGGGAAGTTCATCCAGGTGTCATGAAATATATTATGATCTCCATCGTCAGTGTTGGTGGTGAGGTATGAACAGAGATGTTGCTAGTTTTTTCATGCGGTGTTCCACCTATCCGCAGGTGAAGGTGGAGCATCAGTGACCAACAGTGATTTTTCAGAAGTTACCCATTCTCAAGTGGAAGTGGAATGATGTCACGATGAATATTGGGATGGGTTTACCAATTTCACGTCGAGGTAATGATACATTATGGGTTGTCACTGAAAGACTCACGAAGGTTTCTCACTTCTTTCCGATCAAGGAGACAATCAGTTTTGATGAGATGGGATGGTTTTTCATCCGGGAGATTGTACGTTTACATGGAGTTCCACACTCCATTATTTCAGACAGGGATTCTCGTTTTACTTCTTAGGTCTGGTAGAGAATTCAGAGGGATTTGGGTACACATGTACTTATGAGTACAACATAATATACTTACATAGATAGCCAGTCCGAGTGTATGATTCAGGTGGTTGAGGACATGCTATGAGGATGTGACATAGATTTTTGAGGATCTTGGGAGAAGTAAATACCTCTTGTAGAGTTTTCCAACAATAATAGTTTTCAATAAACTATTAAAATGTATCCTTATAAGGATTTGTACAGTAGGCCATGTCAATCACCCTTATGCTCTCTATAGGCAGGAGAGGCTACTATACTGAGACCTTGTCTTGTACAGGAGTCCATCGAGCAGATAGAGTTGATTCAGAAGAGGATTGCTACTGCACATCCTAGACAGTAGTCTTATGCTTGTCGATGGAGATGACCTCTGGAGTTCAAGGTTGGAGATCAGGTTTTACTCTGTGTCACACCGATGTTGGGACACATGAGGATTAGAAGATAGGGTAAGCTTTCACAGTGGTGTGATGGGTTGTTTGATGTTTTGGATAGAGTCAGGCCGGTTTCCTATTGGTTGTAGTTACCTAGAGGTACTAGGATATTCATGATGTCTTCCACTTTTCTCAACTACAACGTTACTTCTCAGACCCATCTCATGTTTTCAAAACCGAGGAGGTTGAGTTAAAGGTGGATTCCTCGTTTGAGGAGCATCATATCCTGTTTGTTGATCTATGTGCAAGGGTTCTTCGTGTTCAATATGTTCCTCTAGTACGAGTGCTAGGGAAGCACGAGCGAGTACAAGATGAGACCTATGAGAGGGAGGCTGATGTACTATCGTAGTGTCCAGACCAGTTCGAGTATTATTCTTCTACGCCACATTTCTAGGGAAATTTGGGGACAAATTTTTTTTAAGGGGGGAAGCTTTTAAGAACCTAGATCTTCTTTTCAGTTATGAATTTTTTTCTGGTGTTTTCAAGAAAAAGAGGAGTTTCTAGAATTTTTATGAGTACACGCTGTGTACTTATAAGTTCACGTCGTGTACCCGGTTTCCGCGGTTGACTGTGTACTGGACGTGTAATGGCTGATTACATGGCTATGTGTGGTGACATAGAGACTACCTAAAGCAGAGGCTAGAAAAGTCTAGTACATTCCATGTACTTTTAAAGAACACAGTGTAGTTTTTTTCATTAAACAGACCAGGGTCACGTATGATGGACAAAACCATATTATTCTTGACATATCTCGTCTGGGAGTGAACGAGACCACCATATCATCGTCGAGACTCCCCCCCGAATCACCATCCATTCACCGATTCGACCTCCATTGGTTGGTTTGCAATCACATCGGTGAGTTCTCCTTTCTTCTATAACCTTATCCCTTGATTTCTTCTCATTTGTGAGATATCCCCAGTTGAAAGTTTTTAGTGTTTTTGTAGATCTACGAAATTCTAGGGAAATTCAAGGCCTTAGGTTCATGTATATCTATCTCACAATTAAAAGGTATGTGTATTGTTCCTTCCCATAAATAGTCTTCGAATTTTATGTGAATAAGTGCCAAAAAACAAAGAACGAGGTATTGCGTGTTTATGGTTTGAAGCCCTGTTATTTCCTACTGTAACTTGTTTTTTTGTAGAGAAGTTATTTTTTTATGAAGAGGGTTAACTTTTCCCTGCTATGGTGGTTTTCCCATGTTTTCTTGTTTTGACCATTTGGTTTATCCTTTCATCTTAGGTTGCTGCTTTCCTTCCATGCCTAGTATTGTTAGGAGGGAGTGATTATTATATGACATGCTATGATATGTTGTAGATTGTTTATCCAAGTAGATCATGAGGTTTACTTTGGATTCCATGTATCTTTTGTGCATGATTCACTTACACAGGGATGTGGGAACCTGGTGTTGTAGACCATAGAGTGAATAGATTTTGAGGGCTTCCCCAGAGTGTTTGTTTACTTTTACATTACAAGACCATAGGGTGGATGAATATAAGTGCTCCCTCAGAGTGTATTTGGTTTCCTCGATATGGGCCATAAAGGGAATTGGACATTGAGTACATCCTCATAGTGCCTATTAGTTACAGATACAAGAATACATGAGGAATTGACGGTGGGTGCTTCCTCAAAGAGTCTTTGTGAAAGCTGAACCAAAGGGGTTAGACTGTGTGTAATTCTCAAAGGGTTTATCGTGTTGTTAGTTTGAACCATAGGGATTATTATGTGAGTAATTCCTAGAGGGGTACCTATTTTCTATTAGTTTTTTACTTTATACATGAAAGTATATTGCCTTTGAACTGTAGGATTGTTTACTTTGAATAGTTCCTTGTTTACTACTACATTTTCTAATTGCCTGCCATATATATTCATTGAATATTAGGCAAAAACATTTTGGTGGTTGCCTACTGGGATTCATCTCACACCCTATTTGGGTCATGATTTTGGGCCGAAACAGATTATATTGTTGTATCTCTAGAAAAGGGAAAGTGCCCTTCTACATCAGGTACATGACTACTGAGGAGCTGGGGAGCATGAGACCATAATGATGCTTGAGATGTTGTGGATTTGTATACTATAATTTATTTTTTTTACTTGGGTTTAGTACTATATTCCAACATTGTGATTTATTTGGATTCTTTCAAAGACATATGTATGATGGATCATTTATATACTTGTTCTCCAGTTGTTCTTAATTCCAGTCTTCTGTTGTTTATTATTGTATGGTATTATTACTACTTCCTCTGTTTCTATCTATTATACTTTCATTTTGTTACTCTACCAATGAGGGAATAGTTTCCCCACTATCACACCCATGGCCCTCACAGCTAGTCGGAATACCTTGGCATTCAGGGAAATGCGCTTGAGGCCATGTGACCAACCGGGTATGGGGTGCCTCTGGGTGACTTCTAGAACCAGGGCGGCTTCCAGAACCAAAAATTACATTGGGAAATATATTTTTTCCTTGTAAATAATATAATTTAATGTTTATTTTTTTAAAATTTTATAAATCCTTAGTGAATCCACCTGGACATATCTACTTAAGAAAGGGAAATAGTTTTAACATCCTCAACCTTTTTCCTTATATAATATTGTTTTTGAATCCTATTTGGAAAAAACCATCGAAAAAAACCATGGGATGTTTTGTGGTTTTGAATATTTAATTATATATATTCCAAAACCTATTTTTGTGAAATATTAAAGAATTCGTCTCTCATTTACAAAATAAACCCACACTATATCCCACTTATTTTCACATAGAATCCATGGATAACGTCCCTACTCTACCATCACATTTATAGAATCATCCCAAGGTTCCCCAAGATCTCAATAATCCCATCATTAAGATTTTGAAGTCACACACTCAAGTACGGGATATCTCACATGCATTCATTTCTCATTGTTTTCCAAGTTACATTATATTATTACAGCCTTTTATTTTCAATTAATAATGATAGGGTATGTTTCATCACCCCCATACTTCCCATATTATGTTTGTATTGTAACACCCCATGATTTTATAGTATGTTATCTCTTCAAAGTAGTTCAATAACAAACACTACACACAACAACAAGTTTGAGCGCACCACGACATACCAAACCAGCCATTAAAAAATAGGTTATGAATAGTATTAATTTCATATTGAACTACATATATATACTATATAATTTTAACATTTATATTTTGTGTTTTCTATACAAAATATAAGGGAAAACAAAAAATTTCATATAAAAGAAGAATTTTTAATACAATGAAATTTTACTTCTTTTTAAAGGAAACCCCTTTTTAAAACTAATATTTAACACTTTTATATATTCAATATAATAAAAATAAATTCTTTTTAGAATTGGTACATAAAATTATAGCTTGGATAATTTTTTTTTACTTTTCTGATAACAATAATATTTTGATGAATAATGAAAAATACTACGTTTTAATTGAGAATAAATTTTTTAATTAAAATAATTTATAGTGTTAAAATTTTCATTTTAATGGATTTGAAGGATAATTAGATTATGTTTTCATCATTTAATACATGGTAGTTCATTATAAGTAATTTCACAATTAAATTTCACATAAACACATGTCAATATTTTGATAGTTTTTACTTTTTAAAAATCTTCTTTTTGGTTTTGACAACGAGAATGAATTTTAAATTAATTAATGAAAATTATATGTTTCAAATTTGGTAAAATAAAATTCATTTTTGAATTCATAATATCAAAATTAGCTTAGGGAAAATTTTTGGTGTTTTTCTGAAAACATTAAATTTTTGATGAATTGTGAAAAACACCGCGTTATTGTTAAAACCGACTTTTTATTTAAATATTTAGTTATTTTATTTTAATTTATTTTAGGTAAAAATAGATAAATAATACCTATATATGTTCAAATTAATTCATAGGAGTCATTTTATAATAATTTTAGATATATAAAATTTTATTGAACATTTCAGAGTCTTTTACCCACCTTCTAGGAGCATTTGCAAATTTGCATAAAACATTTTTATATCGCCTCTGTGAGTTGAATTTTAAAAATTCTAGATACACAGTTGACATCAGTAAGTAAAATGTGGTTCAACAAGATAAAAATAATTTTTTCTGAATAGTAACTTTTGACTTTTATTTACCACGATAAAAAGTAAATACGGTAGTTAAAGGTAAATATAATATTAAAATTATCCTAACACATGTCCTAATTCTATTGAATAAGTGTAAATCGACCAAAAAATCCTTAATAATAAAATATTATCCCTTATGTCCCCTTGGATTACATTAGGACATTTATTATTAATTTATTTAAAGAAGAGTTAAAAGTGTCAAATTCCAAGTTTATTAATTAAACAATTTTTAATATAGGGTTATACATAAGAAAAATTTGATTATAAAAATTCATTAGAAAGATAAAAATATTTCCTATATAATGGTATTTTGTTTATAATTTTTTGCGATTATATAATTAAATTTATTTATGACACAATGATGATGCAATAATTACCTTCTTAATGAAATATTAAAATAGTTTATATTATAAATACTAAATAAATATAATTTAAATGTTTTTATTCCATCCACATATTTTATATATTAATATGTCATTTTAGGATTTATTAGATATTTTTTTTGAATTGATAAGGTTATTATTACTTGCACAAAAACAAAATACCAAATAATTTTAAAATTGACATAAATTAATTTTTTGAAAAATACTTAATTATTGGTTGATATAATATTCCAAAAAATATAAGGTTACGAAAAAGGCTTTAAATAATATTTTATATGTTATTAATGAACCAATTTAGGTTCTCTTTAATGTTTTGAGTAAGTTTATTGACCATATAGTGTAATAATACAAGAAGACACGGTAAAAGTTAAACTATTTAGCTAAGAGTTAAATCTAAATGGTAAGGTTAAAATGG
The DNA here is from genome assembly GCA_963277665.1 of Viscum album. Classification (NCBI taxonomy): domain Eukaryota; kingdom Viridiplantae; phylum Streptophyta; class Magnoliopsida; order Santalales; family Viscaceae; genus Viscum; species Viscum album. The sequence goes on from OY728150.1 coordinate 173,017,842, forward strand.
TAACCTAAAATTGTCTAAAACCTATTGGTTGAGAGGATTTCATCCCATTACCACCTAAGTCTCTAAATAAATTCTTTTGGAGCCATTATAAACTGAATATTATTAAATTAATATTTTAATCGTTTCCTAAAGTGTCCCTCACCCCTCTTATAAAAGTGCACTTCCCTTTCTCTCAAAATCTCACATCCAATGCCATTTGGCTCGGCCAAACCCTGACCAAAAATCATCCCACATTCCCTCACATCATCCTAGAGTCCTTACTATGTTCAGAAATCTGACCTAAGGATCCATTTTGAGCAACTCAAAAGAAAACACCCGATGAAGAGATAATAATTTCACCACCCTCTTTCATGTTCTTTTCTTCTTCCACTTCCTCTTTATTTGTTTCCTCCATTCCAAAATAATAAATACAGTGCCTCCAAAATATTGTTATGTTTTTGTAAATATGGTACAACCATATTCTTTATTCTATCAATCCTATAAAGGACAAAGTCACTATACGTGTGTACGTATGGCTTACCATCTCCATGTTGTGGTGTAGTTTGTTATTCAAACACTTAATTATTTGGATGGGTATAATAATGAGTATAATTGATGTAAATAATAAATATAAAATTTTAATGACTCTGTATATATGATATACCATGCAATTATATATGATTTCACCATCAATATATTGATATTGGCACTCATGCGTACACACTGATTACTGTCTCCATGATGCGATGAGATTCATTCCCATGTTCCCAATTCAACGATGATTATAAAAATATATATTATTAATAAGTATGTAATATATGACATAATAATGCCACTATAGATATATATATATAGATATATGTATATTTATGTACTTACTTATATCTTATTCACTTACTTCCATTCAATACGATATGAAAACGGAAACAACGTTTATACGTACGTACGACATACCATCTACATAAACGGTGCCTTCCATTTAATATACCTATCTATTATAAATATTAATATTCTAAATATATATGATATATAAATCATGTTTTATATTCTGGAAATATTTAAATCATGATCTAAATGATACGATCAAGAATAACCAGTTAAAACATGTACGATAAAGAAAGCTATTATTACCCAAAATGTTAATTTAACATGGAAATCATTATTAAATGGGTAGTATAAAGTCATAAATGAATCTTGTATGATATAAAAAATATTAATATGGTTCTGTTATAATTTAATAACATATTATGGTTATTTTACAGGAGGTTAAACGTACCCTCCACTAATGGAAAGTGCAAGGTAAGGGTTAATTTCACAAACTCTTTATTATCCAATGTTGTTTTTACGTAATTATCTAATGGGAAATATTTATTATCCATGTCCATGCTTCATAAAAGTTATTTCAAAGGGATTATTTTTATGTTACTTTTTACTAAAACATCATTTCAAATGTTTTAAATATTTATTCTTCTAAACCTTTCTCAATAATGTCCATGTATAAAAAATAGTTTTGAGGATTTATTTATATGGAAATTATTGTTTTAAAATGTTAATTCCTTTAAAAAGTCTCAAATTGTTATGGGACTCATTGATTGAAAACATTATTTTAAATGACGTCCTTTATATGAATTTTAAATGATTTCATGAAAAAGGGATATTTGTCTCAATGATTTTTACTGATCATTTTCAACTATGTCAACATCCTTTATGGGATATTATTCTTGATTGAGGTTGATTTATTGTGAATCTACCATATTGTATTAATGGTTTTGTGATATTTTTCAATGTGGATGTGTTATTTTTATACCATTCATGGTTTATGGATTAATTATTGACATTTCATATGGTAGTTCTAATACCAATGTTTAAGTTATATTTAAACATTTTCATATGAGGAATGCATCGGACTTAGTAACTGATGGGTGGAGTCTGCTATAGCTCCTCGATGCATCGGTAGGTCTCATGAGATAGACCAGTGTCTTGGAACAAGGCCTTTACATAATCTTATTTGTAGTCTTGGAACAACGCTTTGACTATGTGGTTATGATGTCTGGCATTATGCATTCCATTATTATGAAATTAGCTATTGATATTAATGGGATTATTCAACTATTAGAAAAACCACATGAATAAGAAAATGAAATTATTTAATTTATCTTTTCCATATTATGATGAAGTTTATGTTTAATGGTATTTTGATATAGTTTTATAAATTTCCTTAAATTATTAGGCTTATTTATGAAATTTTCAACTATATTGTTATCCTTACTGAGCATATGAGCTCACCCCTTTCAATGTTTTATTTTTCACAGGATGCGAAAAAGTATATTATAACTGACTTGAATGGATAGTATAAGGGATATGAATGTGTTCAAAGGAGACAATGTTGTCGTTGTTTTTAATTTTATAATGTAATGTAACTCTCATGTATGTAATCAATTTTCGAAGACTACTAAATTGATCGGTCCTTCGGGACTTGATTCTCTATAATCATGCCAATGTATTAAAATAATGCACCGAATCTGGGCTTCAGGGGTCAGGGCATTACAGTTGGTATCATAGGATGTTTAGAAACATCCTTGGAAATAGATTTTGATAAAATATGATTATATAGCATTACCCTAAGATTGACTTTGAGGATTAGTATAGAAGAACTTCCTAGAATTTTGGTAATGTACAGATTTTGTCTGTTTTCCAACCAATACATACCTGTCTGGATATGAGCATATAGAGGCGGCTCTGGCACGATGTACCTAGGAGTGAAAACACCAACGTGGAGTTTCGGGCTTAGCCCGGTGTATCCTGGTACACGATAATGGGCCTTGTTACACTCTTGGTTACGACACTCCCGTGGGATATGTTTATGACACTTCACATTTTCATTACAAGCCATTATGATGGATTTAGGAGTAAATACTTCCCCATATAAAACATTTTATGATTTTATATTATATTCATATTCTTTTCAACATAAATTAGTTATTTTACAAGTTTGGAATTATGAATTGTAATTAATAAACTAACCTAGTGTATGCCATTGTTTAAAAATGGTGCATAGTTGAAGGAATAAGAACTCCAGCAATACACATGATTCAAAGATAAAGAGGGATGATATATTTCAGGGCATTAAGCCAACAGTTAGAAGGGAAATATTCTCCCATGTATTCACATCATATTAAGAAATAGTATCATGTGTTAATAAGATAATTAAAAAATTATCTACGTCCAATAGCTTTGAAGTGAAGTAAGAGAAGAAAAGTATGGAAGAGAGAAAGACATATAAAGGGAAGAGGGGAATGAAAGATTTTTGCATATGTGATAATTGTGGAAAGAATCACTTTGGTAAATTCTTGAAGGGAATGAGAGTTTTCTATATTTTTGGAGAAAAAGGAAACCAAGTACGTGATTGCAAGGGTAAGAAAATGGTTTCAATTGTACAATGCCTCATCTACAAGGAGTTGGAACCTATGTGAATCAATGTCCAAACCCTTAGAGTATACCCCAATTGTTACTATTGGATAATAATAATGTTATGATACTACCAAAGATGAATAGGAATGATTAGAGTTATTATGTTGTTATTAATGTATGGTCGCATTTGAGTATTGTATTAATGATGTACAGGTTATAATAATTATAAAGTATATAAGGATTGTACTGTAGTACTATTTCATCAAGGAATTGAGATTGTGAGGATCCTAGAAAAGTAACTCAATAGTAGGTTAATAGTTTTGGAAAATATATGGTTGAGATAAAGATAAACAGTAATATGGTTCTAATAACAAGGTAGTGATTTTTGAATCAAATATTTTTGATTTGGAATAATTATATTGGATATTCTTGACTACATTGAAACTGATTAATGATTTGTATATTCCATCATTGTCAGAGTTTAAAAAAAATTTTTATAGAAGGAGTATATCCAGTATTATATAAGAAATAAGGGAGCATTAATTTAATCAATAAGGTTTTATGGAAATTCAGGGTGTTAAAGTGTTTTAAAAGAATACATGGTGAAGGTATTCACATGTTAATACTTGGAAAAAGGATCTTCATTATGTTTACCTTTCTTTTAAATTTTGGATTGCGAGTTTGGACAGAAGTATTTTAGATAAGTTTAAAGGTTGGAATATATTAATTTTTTCATTGGATACTATTTTTATGGTTAAATAATTTTGTGAGATTATTTTTGGATTGTTATAAAAAGGACAACCTGGAGGTCGGGCGACAACCCGTCGCATCCGTAAAGGTCACAAGACTTGAACCCGCAACTGAAGGGATACAAGGGTGCATCCCCTACAACTGGCCTACTTGATGTCTTGGTTTGTATAATGTGTTTTTTAAATTTTCTGACAAATGAATTATAAATTCATTATTTTTTTAACCCTATACGATTAGGATAAATATAATATTTTTGAAATCTATTATCTTTTAGAGTGAAAGATGAGTTTTTGGTAGGAATTAGTTGAAGGATGAAACTCTACATGGGAATCATATTTTTTTCCTCTTATTATATGAATAAATTAATTCTTAAACTTTAGATAAGGGATCTTAAAACAAATAATGTGTTATCATAACACCTTATGTTTTATTGAACCAATGATATTTTAAATCATCGTAGATTGATGGCTTTGAGGCCCTCAATTTTACATTTTCTCGTGATTGATGACCTCAATCACTCTATAAAAGTATTTAATTTTGTCCTCCAATTAAATGTGTCTAATTTCCTCAAAATTTCTCCTAATTGAGATCATAATTTGGTGGTGAATATTTTATTTCCCTTTCCCCCTTATTATGACTAAATTTTATTAACCCAATTTCTGATGTGGGTTTTCCACAAAGGTATTTTTCCATTTTTAACCTTTTATTTTCAAAGAAAAATTTCAAATTGTGAGGACGAAATTTATTGATGTAGGGGAGAATGTAACACCCAAATAATTTATAATATGTTATCTCTTCAAAGTAATTCAATAACATGTGTTATACACAACAACGAGTTCGAGCACACGACTTACCAAACTAGCCGTTCCAAAAGAGATTATGAATAGTATTAATGACATTGTTAATTTTAATATATCCTATATAATTTTAACATTCATATTTTTTTTCTTAGACAAAATATAAGGACAAACTCAAATTTTCAGATAAAAGATGTATTTTTCAAAAAATGCAATTTTACCACCATTTAATAGAGAACCACTTTTAAAACAAAATTTTGACAATTTTATATATTCAATTTAATGATATTAAATTCTTCTTTATAATAAGGACATAAAAATTTAGTTTTGATAAATATTTGGAACTTTTCTAATAACTTTGATATTTTGATGAATAATGAAAAATAATATGTTTTAATTGAAAACAAATTTTTTAATAAAAATAATGTATAGTGTTAAATTATAAATTTTAGTGGTTTTGAAGTATAATTGGATAATATTTTTATCATATAATACATTATATCTCATTATAAGTAATTTCACGTTTAAATTTGACATAAACACATGTCAATCTTTTTACAATTTTCACTATTTAAAACCAACTTTTTGGTTTTGGCAACGGGAATTAATTTTATATTAATTAATTCAACTTTTATGTTTTGTATTTGGTAAAATAGAAAACATTTTTTAATTTGGAATATCAAGATTATCTTTGGGTAAAGTTTTGGTATTTTTCTAAAAACATTCAATTTTTGATGAATAGTGAAAACACCACGTTATTGTTAAAACCGACATTTTATTTAAATAATTTGTAATTTTATTTTAATTTATTTTAGGTCAAAATAGATAAATAATTCCTATATATGTTCAAATGAATTCATTGGAGTCATTTTATAATATGTTTAGATATATAAAATTTTATTGAACTTTTTACCGTCTTTTACCCACATTGTAGGAGCATTTGCAAATTTTCATAAAATTTTTTTTACCACTTCTGTGAGTTTAATTTCAAAACTAAAATAGAAACATTTGAAATTATTAAGTAAAATGTGATTCAAAATGATAATAATAATGTTAGGTGAATAGTAACTTTTGACTTTTATTTACCATGGTAAAAATTTAATAAGGTAGTTAAAGGTAAATATAATATTAAATTTACCCTAACATGTTTCCTAATTCTATACGATATGTGTATTTGGACACAAAAAAACTTAGGAATAAAATATGATCCTTTAGGTCCACTTGGATTAGATTAGGACATTTATTATTATTTTATTTAAAGAAGAGTTAAAAGTGTTAAATTCAAAGTTTATTGAATAAACTATTTTTAATATAAGTTTATGCATAAGATAAATTAGACTAAATATTCATTAGAACGACAAAATTATTTCATACATAATTTTATTTTATTTATTATTTTTCGAGATTAAATAATTAAATTTAATTATGACACAATGATGATGTAATAATTACCTTTTTAATGAAATATTAAAATATTTTATATTATAAATATTAAAATATATAGAATTAAAAAGTTTTGATTCCATAAAAGAAATTTTTAGGTTAATATGACATGTTAGGGATGATTAGATATATTTTTATTGAAGTGATAATGTTGTTATGACTTTCACAAAAATAAAATACCAAATAGTGTCAAAATTGACATAAATTAATTTTTAAAACAAATACTATATTATTGGTTGATATAATATTCCCAAAAATATAAGGTTCATGAAAAGGGATTAAATAATATTATATATGTCATTAATTAACAACTTTATTTTCTCTTGTATGTTTAGAGTATGTTTTTTAACCATATAGTGTAATAATACAAGAAGACACGGTAAAAGTTAAACTATTTAACTAAGAGTTAAATCGAAAGGATAATGTTAAACTGGTAACAAAAACTTGTCTAAAACCTATTGGCTGAGATTATTTAAACCCATAACCACCTATGGATCTTAATAAATTACTTTGGAGCCATTATAAACCGAATATGATTAAGTTAATATTTTAATCTTTTCCTAAAGTGACCCTCACCCCTCTTATAAAAGGGCACTACCCCTTCTCTCTAAATCACACCTCCAATGCCATTTGGCTCTACCAAAACATTCCCAAATATCTTCCCAAATTACCTTACCTCAACCTAGATCCTTAATTTTATCAGAAATCCAACCTATGGAGCCCTTTTCATCAACTACAAATGAAACTCCCGAAGAAGAGGTAATAATTTCACCACCCTCTTTCAGGATATTTTCTTCTTCCACTTCTTATTTCTTTGTGGTTTCCATACCAAAATAATAACTCCAGTACCTCATAAATAAAATTATGTTATTTTAAATATGATAAAACCATATTCATTATTATGTCCATCCTATAAATGACAAAGTCACCATACGTGCGTACGTACGACTTACCGTCTCCACGTCATGGTGTAGTTTGTTATTCAAACACTTCATTATTTGGATGGGTATTATAATTAGTATAACTGATGTAAATAATAAATATTTCATTTTAATTATTATTTATATTTGATATAATATACAATTAAATATGATTTCACCTTCATTATAGTGATATTGTCGCTCGTACATACGTACGGATTACCATCTCCACGACGGGATGAGATTCATTCCCATGTTCACCATTCAATGATGATTATAAAAATATATATTATTAATAAGTATGTAATATATGACACAAAAATTATAATGGATATATATATTCATATATGTATTCATGTACTTACATATATATAATTCACTTACTTCCATTCAATATGACATGAAAACAGAAACCACGTTTATGCGTATGTACAACCTACCCTCTCCATAAACAGGGCCTTCAATTTCATATATGTATCTATTATAAATATTTATATTGTCAATATATATTATATATAAATCATTTTTTATATTCTTTAAGTATTTAAATCTTGAGCTAAATTATACGATCAAGAATAACAAGTGAAAACACGTACGATAATGAAAGCGATTATTACCTAAAATGTTAATTTAACATCGAAATCATTATTAAATGGGTTGTATAAATTCATAAATGAATCATGTATGATATAATAAATATGAATATGGTTCTAGTTTAATTTAATTATATACTATGGTCATTATATAATAGGTTAAACATACTACTAACCAAAGAAAAGTGAAAGGCAAGGGTTAATTTCACAATCTCTTAATTATCCGAAGTTGTTTTTATGTAAGTATCTGCTGGGAAATATTTGTTATCCATTTCCATGATTCATAAAAGTTTCTTAAAAGGGATTATTTTTAAGGTACTTTTTACTAAAACATCACTTGAAATGTTTTAAAGATTTATTCTTCTAAACCATTCTCATTAATGTCTATGTTTTCAAAATCATTTTAAGGATTTATTTATATGGACATGATTGTTTTCAAATGTTAATTCCCTTAAAAAGTTTCACAGTGGTATGGTACACTTTGATTCAAAAATATTTTTTAAATTCCATCCTTTATATGACTTTTAAATGATTTCATGAAAAATGGATATTTCTCTCCAATTTTTTTTAGGATCATTTTCAGCTATGTCAACATCCTTTTCAGGATATTATTCTTGATCTTGGTTGATTTATTATGAATCTTCCATATTTTATTGAAGTTTTTGTGATATGTATGAATGTGGATGTTTAATTTTTATACCATTAATGGTTTATGTACTAAGTTTTTACATTTTGTATGCTAGTTTTAATACGAATGTTTATGTTATATTTAAACCTTTTCATATAAGGAATTCATTAGACTTAGTATGTGACAGGTGGAGCCCTCTATAGCTCCTCGATGCATCGGTAGGTCTCATGATACAAAATAGTGTTTTGGCACAAGGTCTTGACAATATCTTATTTGTAGTCCTGTCCCAAGGCTTTAACTATGTTGTTATGAAGTCTGGAATTATGTGTTCCATCATTATGAAATTAGCTATTGATATTACATGTGATTATTCGACTAGTAGAAGATCCATGTGAATAAGTAAATTTAATTATTTGATTTATCTTTTCCAAATTATGCTGAAGTTTAAGTTTAAAAGGATTTTTACATTTTATACATTGCCTTAAATGTTTATTCTTATTTATGAAAGTTTCCTCTATATTGTTATTCTTACTAAGCATCTCAGCTCACCACTTTCTATGTTTTACTTTTCCCCGGATGTAAAGAAGTATATTATGAATGACCTGTAGGCATATTCTATGGGATATGAATGTGTTAAATTAATACAATGTGGTTTTTTTTTCATTTTATAATGTAATGTAATGTTCATGTACCTAATCTATTTTCCAAGACTCCTAAACTGATCGGTCCTTCGGGACTTGATTCTTTGTAATCATGTCAATGTATTAAAATAATGCACAACTATAGGCTTCAGGGGTCGGGGAATTACATGTATAATGGGATACCTCTTTCTCTCTCATTAATCCCTCCCATGTATACCTGTTACCATGCTGAAATTTTATAAAAGTTATTCCATTTCTCCTCTTTCTTCAGGTTTCTCTACTATGTTACGCCATCTATTTAAAAATAGATTGTGTTGGGACATGTATTTATATGACCCCTTAAATTTAAATTTCATGTATATATTATTAAAGACATAATTCTCTCTCATCAAACATTTTTATTAATTTTTATGGCACACAGTTTGACTGTCGAAATTGCACCTTGATTTTTCAAGGACCAAATCATCTTGTAGTGAATACCATGCCTAGTTCTATAGCTTTGGAATTCTCCTTTGTGAACATATAATTATTTATTATATACATTCATTGTATATATTCCACATTCAATTATCATGGATTAAATGATGATGTTGTAGGAATCTCTGTAATATTATCTATGTGGCACACATAAGCATGAGATTGAAATGATTATGACGGGTGTACCTTTATAGCACTCCAATGCATTGGGTAATGTTTAGTATCATGATATGAAATTTGAAATAAAAGTTTACTCATTATAATTCATTTATAATGAGGTTTTACTCAATATAATCCATGTGTAATGATCCTTGTCTCATTCTAATACAATGTTGTATATTATTTCCACCTTTCCATGTTATGATAATAACGCTATATCATGCCTTTTTGTTCATGTTTCTATTATGCTTCATTGATATACCTATTTCCTAAAAGGTATTGTATTATTTAGGTTATGACTTTTTTACTCCCTTACTATGATTTATATCTCTCACCTTTCTTATGTATGTCCACAGGTTGTCCCATGTAGTGTTAAGTACGATGGAATGAGTTGTTAATGTTAATGAAGTTTGAAATAACAATGTTGTATTTCAGGTTTTTAGTTGTTATGTAGTGTTTTTAATTTCCCAAAACCATAGACCTCTCAATAATCTGAGTTGTGTTATGTGAAATTTTATGTTATCAATCATGTTTACGTGTGTAATAATAAGCATGGTTATTATAGTTGTTATCAAAGGATAAGTTTGGTTATGTTTGGGATTAGTGTTATAAACCTCCAGTGAATGCATTAGGGGTAATATTGAGTATAAGAAAATAATCCCTAAATTTTTATGAGTATAGAAAAATTAGTTTATCATTAAAATATATCCCTATCTAGATACGAACATGTAGAAGTGGATCTAGAACAAATGTAACTAGGGGTAAAACTGGAAAATACCGCATTGATCTAGACTCGAATGGGAACTGATGCACGAAAACATGCCTTGATGCACTCTTTGTTCGACACTCCTAGAGTATATGATTTGTTAAATTCAAAATCTTAGTACAAACCATTATTAATGGTGTAATAAAAAATCACATAAGTATATATGATTGGAAATAGATCATCAATAACATAGATTTAAGCCTATAAATTTATACGTGAAATAGATAAATGTAATTTATAAGTTATCCCTTTAATGTCATTGGATTACCATTTATGTGTTAAACTATTTAAAATACTCATACCTAATTTAACTTTTTTTATATCTAATGGATTTTAATAGGAGTACTCTAGCTAACAACCGATGCAAAGATCAATGTGACGATTATTCTAGTGAGAAGCCAAATCTCATGGGAGAAGGAATCAAAGATATTGTCACGATACTCTCTCAGTTAACTCATGTTTTGGATACAAACATGGGTCTATAGGAACATCCAACCCACCCAATAAAGAATAAGATAAAATAGAGAGATTCACAAGAGAAAGGGCTCCTACATGGATCATCAGATCCCTTGATCAAAGAATAATGGATCAACTCCATTGAGAGGATCTTTTCCATCATTCAATTTTCTGAACACGAGAAGGCACTTTTGGATTCTCATCATATGGAGGGTGAAGATGATCAATGGTGGACATTGATCAAAAACAATAATCCCAAGGAAGATATAGAGGCATTGAAATAGAAGGATATATAGTAAATGTATTTCGATAAATATTTTCATCTCACCTACTCAATTAATATTGAAAGGGACTTCCTTTCCCTCAAGAAAAAAGATTATGAATTCATCGGAGCATATGATGAATATATCACAGGGATTGCATGATTTTCCTTTAGCTTTGTTGGTACCCCCAAATACAAGGTTGAACACACCTTTTGTTGGATAAAATCTAGCCTACAGAATGCCTTAGTGATCCATGACTTTGACAGCTATGAGAAAATTTTCTGATGTGCCCTCAACGAAGAAATGGAGATAATAGTATCTCTATGTTATCATTGGGATAAGAAGAAGAAGGTGGACTTTAATTCTGGTGGTCTGATGGATAAATCCAATGGTGCTAAGAAATTCCTGCACCCCACATGCCCATGGTGCAGGAGGAAGCACCCCAAAAATCGCCTAAAGGGAATGAGGAAATTCTTTATGTTTGGAAGAAAAGGGGACCTAGCTAATTTATTTCAACAAGAAAAACCAGCTACTACGACAGAGGAAAGGAACACTCTATTCGATCCTCAACACATTATTGATAAATACAATAGAAAAGAACCAGAGAACTTTGTAAATAAATGCCCTAAGCTGAGGCTTTTTTTGAGGAAACCAAAAACCTCCAAGGTAGCAAGGGTATGCTTTTTCCATCACTAATACTTAAGTTAACCCCAAAAACAATGGGGTGACAAGTACTCTAGTTATTCATTCAAGGATAGAAAAAGTACCTTTTGATTTTTCTTCTACACATTATTTTATATCCCGAATGTTTAGTATAACAATCCAAGCACCACCACAAATCATTGAAGTAGATATGTCGGTGTGAATGACCAATGGAGAAATTATTGTATCCCATGAATATAAATCCTCCCATGTCACAATTTATGGATTGAACATCCCAAATAACTTAATAATACTCCCTATAGTGTAATTTTAAGAAATAATTGGCATGGATAGGCCCTTCCTGTATAGATACAACATAAATTTCCTTGAGAGGAAAAACACTCTCCACATAGAGATTCGACCCCGATTATGTAAAATTTCAAGGAGGAGGATAAATCTTATTTAGATCCATCATCTCCATAGTGGATATTACTACCCTATGAGAATTCATATCTTTCTCAAATGATTTAGTTTAAGGAAAGAACCATCCTCAAAGACATGCCTATTGTGAAGGAATTCACTGATGAATTTCTCGAGGAATTGCCTGGTCTTCCCCTAGAATTGTTGTTAAATTCTCAATCGATCGTATAACGGTGGTGTTTCCCAATATCCAAGACTCCGTATAGAATGGATGTTGGGGAGATTGAGGAGATAAAGAATGAAATACAGGAGAATCTAAATAAAGGGATTATATGTACAAGTTTTTCACCATGGGGTACACGAGTCCTCTTCATCACAAAGAAGGATGGGACAATGAACCTTTTCATTGATTATCGCGAGATCAACAAAATAAAGATAAAGAACATGTATCCTTTTCCACAAATTAATGACTTGTTCGATCTAATACATGGATCACAATACTTTCCGAAGGTGGATATGTAGTTGGAATATTACCATATAAGAATGGAGAATGAGGATATCCCAAAGAATAATTTTCATACAAGGTATGAGCACTATGAATTCAATGTAATGTCTTTCGAGCACATTTTTTCTAAAAAATCATCATAGACTTTCTAGATAGTTTCTTAAGAGATTACCGCCTCAAATTTTTGGAATTCATTATAGATGATATTCTAATATACTTCAAACCCAAGGAGGAGTATTGGGAGCTTCTATGAACTGTACTAGAGACCTTGCGAAAGGGGAAGCTCTATAAAAAGTACAACAAGTTCGAGTTATTGTTAAAGGATGTCTCATTCTTGGAGAATATCATCATAAGAGATGGGATATATGTGTATCCATCCAAGAAAAATGTAATTGAGGGACTACCAAGGATAACATCAACAATGGTTATCTATAGCTTCCTTGGGTTATTTTGATGTTATTGCTGATTTGTGAGAAATATCACATGATTATAAAATTTTCTTACCATATTAACTTATAAGGGATTCATGTTTTCTTGGAATGATTAATGTGAAGAGAGCTTTAAGGAGTTGAAATGGATGCCTATCACTGCACCCATTCTCACATTACTCTCAAGTGGAGAACATTTTTTGGAAATCTATGATGTTTCAAAGAAGGGTCTAGGCTGTGTGATGACACAAAATAACAAATTCACCACTTTTTCTTCAAATAAATTGAATTTTCATGAGCATAACTATCCAAAAAATGATCAAGAGTTAGATTGAATAATCTTTTCTTTAAAAATTTGGCGAAATTACCTATTTGGGTATAATTGTATAATATATACGGGTCAAAAAACACTGAAGTGTATTTTCACATAGAAAGAGTTGAATATGCGCCAATGAATATGGCCAGAGATGATCAAAGACAATGACTACTCAACCATTACCACCCCAGGAATGCGAACAAGGTGGTATATGTTGTAATTAGAAAGGAACCAATGATTCTATCATTGATGAGAAATGAAAAGGATATAATCTTCTTATATTTTATGAAGATGGACATAGGAGTCATAAATAAGGGAACATCGTCAATACTATTACAAATTATTGCTCAATAGTCTCTTTTGGAAAGGTTAAAGGACGATCAGAAGGATGATGTGGGAATTTAGACGAAATTGGAAACTATAAAAAAAAGGGAAATCCTTATATTTCAATGTTAATGAAGTAGGAAATGTGTGATTTGGGTTACGACTATGTCCTCCATCAAATGCAGAGTTAAAGAAAGAAATTTTGGATGATTTGTATAGTTCAAATTTATCCATTCAACCAAGAAACACTAAGATATATCGAGATCTCCAGGAGCATTATTGGTGGGATAACATGTAGAGAAATATCGCTGATTAAACAATAAAGTGCTTGGTATGTCAGAAAGTGAAGGGTGAGAGGAAGAAGTCTAAGGGGACGATGCCACCATTACCCATGCCATCATAGAAATGGGAGAACATCACCATGGACTTTGTCACAGGACATATGAAGACATCCAAAGGAAAAATTCTATCTATGATGTTCTAGATCGTCTTACGATGACTGCACACTTCATTGAAATTAGAGAGAATTTCTCATTAGATCAAATGGTATAGATATAAACGAGATAAGTAGTAAGGATTCATGGAGTACCACTATTGATTGTATCCGATCGATATCCAAGATTCACATCTATGTTCAAGAAGAGTCCCCAACATGCTCTGAATACTGAGCTAAACATTATTACATATTCACTCCTAAAACTGATGGCTAATTTGAATACACTATACAAACACATGATGAAATGTTGATAACTTTCTCAATGATCTTTAAAGGAAGATGTGGACATCATATTTCTTTGGTTAAGTTATCTTATAAGAAAATATTCCACTCAATCATCCAAATGGATATTTATGAAGACCTTTATTGGAAGAGGTGCTGAAAATAGTATGTTGGGATGAAGTTGGGGAGAATAAACATCTATGTCTAGAAATGGTTGATGAAATGGTGGAGAAAGTTAATACCATTTAGAAACACATGAAATATGATCAGATTCGACAAAAGTTCTATACTAACGATCATCGGTGAGACCCAGAGTTTGACGTTTGAGACATGGTATTTCTACGCATATCACCTTGGAAGAGAGTTATTTGATTTAGGATGAAGGGAATGCTTTTTACAAGTGACATCATCCCTATTTAGATCCTTTATCACATTGAAATAGTTTTCTATCGACTATCACTCCCACCGAACCTATCTCGAGTACATGACTTACTCTATGTATCACTCTTGAGGAAGTACATACCTGGAAAATCACATGTACTCAATATAGATGTGGTAACATTAGAGAATGACCAATCATTTGAAGAGAATCCTGTGAGGATCTTAAATCTTAGGGAAAAACATCAACGAAATAAGATGATGCCCCTCATCAAGGTGTTGAGGAGAAATAAAAAGTTTTAAGAGGCAATGTCAGAATCGGTGGAAGTAATATGGCAGAGTTACACTCATCTATTTTAGTGTTGGAAAAGGAAATAACAAGAGTGGAATTCCTTAATGGGAGAATGGTGTAATGCCCATATATTTAATGAATAATATTCCTTTTATTTTAATGTATTATGGATATGTAAAACACAAGAACTATGTTTTTTTATCATTATTGGGTTTAAATGACCATTAAGTATTGATACCATTGACAATATAGCTATTGAATAGTGATCATACAATAGATATAAGAATAATATTTGAAAAAAATATACTTTCACATAGAAAAAGGATATGATGGACTCATCTTGTAGACTCTTCCCGTATGGAGATCATTTTTTGGATCTCGAAAAGGAGGTAGCATCACTGGGTTTCTCCCTTGACCAAGCACTAGCGGTGCTTGAACATGATAAACTTGATGGAAATCTGCTACATGAGAAGTTAAAGTTAATAGAGATTACCACCTGGGTGATGATATCCTAGCCACCCCAAGAGTCTGTCACTATCAGACACCATACCCTTAGGTCGTATGTAGGTGTTATAAGGGGTTATGTAATAAGTTAATAGTTACAAATTGTGTAATCCATTTTTATAAATAATAGTCTTATTCCATCAATCCCTTTGTGAGAATAGTATTTGAACAAATGTGGAATTGGATAAATTGATTCTTCAGGTAAAAATAGTAATTTTGAGAAATCTAAACATTATTATTTTAAACTATGGTTTTTATTAATAATACTATAATTTTTTTATTACTGGTTATTATATCCATTCCTTATCTATAAATGATTAGGTAATCAATTTTATAAGAGTAATATTTTTTATACGACAAAATAGAAAGTGCATTTTAAATAATTTATTTTAAGGAATTAATGAAGTTTTTATATAATTACTATTTTTAAAATTGTTATTATCAAATTACTTTTTTGAATAATAAATGAGTATATAATTTTTATGAAGTGAAATGAAATTTTTATTAAGGTTTGAAAACTATTTTTGTCAAAACCCATGAATTTTTAATAAATATTAGTTATCATTTTAAAAGTGAAAATTCGCATATTTAAAAAATTATTTAGATAAAATAAAATTTATTTTTGGAATCAAGACGTCAAAATTATCCAATGGTTATTTCTTCATAATATTTTGAGACAATCGAATTTTCAGGTAAAAATTAAATAATATATAAATATATTGTTTGTTTTATGACATCATAATGACCCAATAGTGATGTAATAAAATACTATAAATGGTATATTCTACAAATAAATGTTTTCAATTAAAAGAATATAATTTTAGGTTTATTTTATAAAGCCATACTGAATCCTCCATGAGATATACAATATTTTAGGATTTCAAAATCATATCCTTGAATGCATGATTCAACTCCACATAAGAAAGGGACATATTTTAATACATTATTACATTTTACATATAAAATACTTCTTTTCTCTCCTATTTGGAAAAAAAACATGGGCAATAATAATATGATGTTTTGTGGTTATGAATATTTAATTATATAGTTTCCAACACCTATGTCTTGGAAATATTGAAGAATTACCATCTAATTTCTTATACAAACCCTCCCAAGCACCCACTTATATTATGTAAGATTCATTTTATCACGTCCCTACTATTCCATAACCTTTATAAAATCCTCCCAAGGCACCCCAAGTTCTCAATAATCCCCTCTTCAAGATTTTGAAGTCACACACTGAAGTAAGGGATCCTCACTTTCCTTTCTTTCTCAATTTAATCCTCGTTTCTTTATATTGTTACACCATTTAATTTTCAATTAAAAATGATTTTATATGTGTTTGAACAACCCCCATACTTCCCTTATTATTTTTTATGATGAGAGACCTATTTATATCTCATTAATCCCTCCCATTTATACTCGTTACCATGCCAGAATTTCGTAAGAGTTATTCCATTTCTCCTCTTTCTTCAAGTTTTTGTTTTATGTTATGCCTTCTATTTACAAATAACTTGCATTAGGAAATGTATTTATATGAGCCCCTTAGTTCCAATTTCATGTATATATTATTATAGACCCCTTTATCTCTCATCAAACACATTTATTAATTTTTATGTCACGACATTAGGCTGCCGAAATTGCTCCATGATTTTTCCAAGCCAAAATCACCATGTAGTGAATACCATGACCATTTCTCTATAATGGGTATTGAACTTTATAAAAATATACTTATTAAGTATAGTCTTTGATATATGAATTAAAAATTCTTTTATCATGGAATATATGATTATTTTGAATGAATCCATGTTATATTATCTATGTGGCACACTTAAGCATGAGATTGAAATGATTATGAAGGGTGCATCCGGATAGCGCTCCAATGCATTGGGTAATGTTTAATATGATTATACACCATGTGAAATGAGTGTTTATGCATGATAATTCATATGTATTGAGGGTTTGAAAATGAAAATCCATGTGCAACGAGCCTTGCCTCATGGTAAAATCATGTTGTTTGTTGTGGCCACATTTCCAAGTTCTGATAATCATGCTATATCAGGACTTTATGTTCATGTTTCTCTTATTCTTCATTGATATTAATATTTCCTAACATGTATTTCATTGTTCATGTTATAAATTTTTACTCCCTTATTGGGATTTATATCTCACCCCTTTTTATGCATGTCCTCAGTTTATCCTATGCAATGTTAACTTTAAAGGAATGGGTTGGTCATGTTAAAGAAGTTTGAAATAAAGATGTTGTATAAAAAGTAATAAGTTGTTATTTAATATTCCTAATTTCCAAGTACACTATACCTATTGATCCTTATAGTTGTCTAAAGTGACTGTTTATATAATAAATCATCTTTATGTGTGTAATAAAGAGCAAGGTTGTTATAAGGAAACCCAACTGGCCTCCCCCAAAGGTGTAAACCATAAATTTTAGAACTATGTGGTTTTGATTCCGGTCCAAATGAGATATGTTGG
Source organism: Viscum album (assembly GCA_963277665.1). Taxonomy (NCBI): domain Eukaryota; kingdom Viridiplantae; phylum Streptophyta; class Magnoliopsida; order Santalales; family Viscaceae; genus Viscum; species Viscum album. The sequence goes on from OY728150.1 coordinate 173,036,142, forward strand.
ATGCCTCTTCTAGAAAAACTATCCATAACCATATAAATATATCCATATTTTTATAAATTGGTGGAAATAGCTTAATTTGTATTAAAATTTTAATTATAATTGTGTCAATATATTTATTTGAAGCTTCTATTTTATAAAATCCATGGCCATATGGTATTTTTTTGATGAACTAGAGTGACTCTTCTGCCTATGGGGCTCATCTCCTATACAATCATGTGACTCTTGTCACGACCCACCTCTCAATAACTCCTCACCCAATGATAATTATACGATCAGAGAACCCCACCTCCTCATTAATGCTTCTCTAAGGCGGTTGTCCCCGAGCTAGTCCGTGGCCTGGTGAAACACTAGGTTTTGGAAAATGGCGGGCAATCAAGATCCCTAAACCCTTTCTAGAGGGTCTAAAAATCTACTAGGAAAATAAAGAATGTGTTTAGCTCCGACGGATGATTTGTCACTTGTCAGTGAAGGAAAAAAATTCATGACGTTAGGGGTCTTGATTCACGATATCAATCATGACATCCTTTTTATGGTCTTATCAATTCTCAACCAGTTAGAAATCAATCACTTCTCCATCATATGAAAATCCTAGAACAAAATCATCAATAATATTGAGATATTTCCCACTCTATGTTTCAATAATTGGGGTTCAACATGGAATTCAAATCTATTGACATTGGTGGAAGATTTATTATGAAATTCATTGAGGATATGGATATGAGGATACATAAAATATTTATGGAACATGATAAAATTGATGTTTATCAATGGTAACCATATTTTGTTGGGGTTTATAAATTCCAAATGAACATGGGCTTGGTCTTATTTGGTGTAGGTGATAATTTAATGCGCCATTTGTTAGAATAATGTTATAGATGTTTGGAGGAGTAGTCACTATAAATATTTTATTTTATAGGGGAGGAGGTGGGGAGGCTGTTACCTATATATCCTAATGTCCCAAGATTATTTATAACATTCTGGTGGGTGAATTTCATCAATTTCATATAACATTTTCTCCTTTAAACAATACCACTTCTATTAATAAAATTTTGAACTAGTTTTCTTTTTATTTTTTTAAACTAATTATGATAAATGTTTCACTCTAAACTATTTCTCGTAGTGGGAAAATTCATTATTGTGTTAGATTTTTTTATGGTACTGTGGAAGTAGGATATAAGAAAATTAATCAAAATTTCTTATTCTCATATTTTTTCTTGCCTATACACATTCCTGTATGCAATATTATATCAATTTAATGGATTCTTGTATTTTAGAATGTGACAAGTATTTTTTCCTAAAAAACTAATACCTGGTTACTTAAAATATCCATTTATATGTGACATGTAATTTTTTAGAGTGATTTATTTGTTTTTCTTATGTATGACATCTTTAATATGAAATTTATTCACCATCTTAACTAGATCATGTATCTTTGACTGACTATAGTTAGTAGTGATTTTTTAATAGTCAATTTATCAATAAACTAACATAAAAGACGAGAATGATCTCGGATAAATCATTCAATAATTCATTATTTCACTAATTATAGGAGATAAATATTAAGTGATCATGCATGTTTTTTTTATAAATCACATAACAAAGAAGAACATTAATTTATAAATTTATTTCAATGAGTGTTAGTCAACATATAGAAACTGTGATTTACCTTTTTTCTTAGTTATTTTATTTAATGTTAACACATGTGTTTGTGGCATACTCTATTATTTTTCCCTCATTTTTAACATATGATTAACTGTTTTAACTTTTTTGTAGTTTTATGTATTGAAAACTAATCTCACACCAATTGAGGACCTACCAGATTAGTGGATAATATTCAGACATACCATTTATAATTATTAAGTCTTGGTGTAAAATATTTCTATATATTATTTCAATATATGAAAATTTGTAGGGAATTGGGGATAATATATCAAATACCCTTACAAAAATTTTACATCTTCTATTTATTTTTTAATTTGTGTAATAATTTAATTTTTTTTCTATATGTTAACTTCCATTATCATAGTTTCTAAAATTTGTTAATTTTATTTTTAATGTATTTTTTTTCTACCAATTATGTTTATAAGTAATTTTCCATGAACTTATAAAACTTTAAGTTTACCAAATACTTAAATTTATCCACTAGGATAAAACATGGTACTGTAGCAATCATTCAACTATAGTGAACATTATTTATTCTAAAAAAAATCATGTATGAGAGAAAAAGGTCATGATTTATGAGTTTTGATTAGGAATTTTCAAGTTGCATTTTCCTCTTTAAATTTTTTGGTATGTTTTTTTCCGAATCATTAAATGAATATTATACAAAAAGTTTGAAAATTGAGACATTGATAGGTTTCCCTAAATAAAGGGGGAGAATCTTACAAAAGCTTATCAAATGGTTTAACTCGAAACCTATAATTTTTAGAATTACTTATAATTCTTCATATTTTCCTTATAATAACAAGTCATCCTTAGCATCATATGTATAATTTATCCAATTTTTTCATCTATAATTTTAATAGATTCCGTATTATATTATTTCATTTAACAACAAAATCTCTAAAGCATGACAAGCCTATTGATGTATGTTTTCTTCCAATCACCATCCATATGAATACTAACAGAAGGAAATTTTGAAATCTATTCCATCACTATAATATTTTTTTTGAATATTTTATTTATTAATTTCTTTTCTTTTCAGACAGACACAATAAATTTGTTTATTCTTTAATTAAAAAATTTGATTTCCATATCATGATATTAAAATTTAGGTAGATGTTATTGGAAATGTTTAGAAACATTAATATATTCTACCATGTGTTTCTCACGGTTCAAATAACTAATTAATAATTATTTTTGTCTTCAATTCAATGTATTTCAATATTTTTTCTATATGTTATTAAAATTAAATAAGATGTTAATATTTTTAAATTATATATATCAGAATAAGAGATAAAAATTGAATTATTTACTTTCATAAACACCTTCTAAAAAATTATAAATTCCATTCTATGTTTTACAAAATCTTATAAAATTGTTTTACACAACTTCTTATAATTCTTAGAAGTCATTGAAATGTTTTAACTTTTATTTACAATATTGAGTCTTCCTCAACATCACGGTTTTGATGGCTCTTTTTCTTTTTTTTTACATCATTGTTGAGAATAATATTAGCTATAATTCATATATCTGAATTCCAATCCATTATATATATGTGATCATCCTCTTGATTCTTGACCTTATACGCAAATTCTATTCCTATAGTGTTTTCAATTAGACCTATAAATTCCATGTTTTGTGATTCTGTTTAACTAAATATCTACAACATGATAAGTATGATGATGTAATTTTTCTTCCAATCACTATCTATATGAATTCTAAAAAATATAAATTACAAAATATTTTCATTCACAATAATGTTGGATTTCATATAATATACTTATTAATTCATTTATCAATTCATATTTTCAGTATTCCAACAAGAACTTCAACTACGACATTATTTTTAATAACCCTTAAATTTTTTTATTTTATAGTAAAAAATTTCAATTTCAATATCATGAGATAGAAAGTAAAAATATATATTATTAGACACATTTAGAAACATTAAAATAACCTTCCATGCGTTTCTCACTCTTCCAATAACTGATTAATAAATAGCCTTTTCTCAATTCACTATATAATAAATATTTGTTATATGGTGTAGTTTTTATGAGTTTTGAGGTTCATATTTTAGAATTATTTAAACCATAATAAGAGATAAAAAAGGGATTAAATTATTCCATTTCATAAACCCCATCTCATAAACACAATGCCAAATCCTATTTGTTCATTAACATGTTGTTTTGGTAGGAATTTAACACTGTTAACAGATAATGATTTTTATTTTTCTTCCTTTATATATAAATCCATACTCACTTCCTTATTTTTCATTTTTTCATTAAAAATTTACTAAATCTATTTTGTTCATATACCATGAGTATTTACAGAAACAAAAATTTGTACATAAAAGTTAACATCAACTATTAAGACAAAGATTATAATTGATTTATTATTTTTTAATTTTGTTATAAATTAATTATTTACATTGTTAGATATCATAACTAAAATTTTAAAGTCTTGGTTTCATTTCATTCGTTTAAAATATTTTTAATTAAATCGTGAGCATGTATTTCATTTCATAAAACATCGCTTGCCTATTGTGGTGTTCAATTTTTAATTACAAGATATTAGTGTTAAATTCCATTTTTGAGACAACATTAAACTTCAAAAGCTTGTGTCAGATCTTCAATCTTCTCTCAATTGTACATTTTCCAGCTGATATTTGTTTTGATGTAATTTCCCATTACTTTATGTCTTAATCACATTAAACATTTTTTGATTCCTGAACATAGAAACATCATAGAATTATATTGAAACTCATAATACTTATATTTTTTCTATGATGCTTATAAATATTTGTAACCATTAATTATGTGTCACTTCAAATAGACCAAATGTGCATGAACCATACCAGGACCCTTCCCAATAGTTGAAAAATCATGTTTTTATCATTATTGGCCTCATGAAAATACACATTGTCCTCAAGGAGAAAATATATACAACTGAGAAATCATAATCTCTTCCTCACATGCACTGGACACACTTGAAATTTTTACATCACATACCCCATTGCATGTTCATTATTTGGTGATAAGTCACAAAAATTTTCTATAATAATACTCACCCTGAGGAACCAAATGACATTAGGTAGGATTAATTTAGACTAAACTTCATCCACAACACTAGTTGTAAGAGATACAACATATGAGATTAGAACAATCTGCCCCAATCATAAGCTTGATCCAGCCAAACACCATGACCATGTACCATATGAAGTAACTGAAATGAAGCACTCATTCCATTGTACTTAAATGAAAAAACCCTCATCATCAGACCTTTTCGATAATCAATGTCCCATTTAATGTTTTCTAGATACTTTCTCAGATACATTCCATTCTCCAGGTTGGATTGTTGTGATGGTTTCAAGGAGGATCTGGGATGTGCGCTTGTTCGTCCATGGTGTTTCAGGTAGCGATTATAGTCCCCAATCCGAGCTTTGGTGGTCTTCTCTGATCTTAGATGTTGATGGTTCTGGTGTGGCAGTATGAAGAACTTCACGTCAGTGTTTGCAGCGTCGACTATGGATGTGTTTTTCATCCGGATTGAATTGTTCTCTGGTTTTGTTTGCTCCGGTCATGGGCTCTGGAAATGTTTGATGGTGTTGAAGATGATGGTAGTTCAATGATGGAAATTTGAAGGCGATTATTATGGATGCAGGTGACAAGACTCCGGCTGTCACGGGTGGCCCTTGGCTCGAGGCCTCCTCGGGTTGTGTGTTTTGAATTTCAAATTTGGTCTGAACTTGTATTTCGGTATCCCGTGTGAACTCTGTGGTTACCTCTTATCCACAAAGAGGCTTTTTGAAAATAAAAAATATAATTTTCAGTCACATTCCATCCAAATACTCTTCCTACCATCTATTTTTGATGCATGTATGGTACTTTAGTAGTAACCTGGGAATATAATGAATCTTTCAAAATAGAGTTCCAATAGGTTTATGTGTTTTTTGTTATTTTTATGCTTCTTGATATAACAACCATTCCAATTCCATTCAATAGAGACAAAAATATGTCCACCATTGGTCATTATAGATGAGTTTTTTACAATAAATAGTAATAAAAGTTCATGTTTTTATCCAACTCCTATAAGCATGGCTACATCATTGACTAATACCAGTGTCATTTTCAAACCTTATTATTTCTGCAACACATAGAAATAGATAACCAAACACCTATTTTATTCCATTCTTAGTAAGGTCAGCTCAAATAGTCCATTCTACATATTCATCTACAATGTGACAAATAAAAATTAAAAATGAACATGTACTTCTAATTATCAACTGCCCAGTTCCCACCATTTTCACCTATATTTAATGTATCTATAAAATAATGATGTTTTATAAAAAATTATATTTTTATATTAATTCTTGTTTACCATTTTTGAAACCATAATGTGAAGCACTTGTATTAAAAATTCTTATTTTGTAATGATGTAAAATGTAAATTATTTTTTTGCGTATGACGAATATTATAGAATAATATAGTAGTTGTAATGTTTTATTCATTAAGGGTATAAATTGTTTTGAAAAAAATTATTTTTCAAACATGACTATATCTTTGAGATGTCCAACATGTCATTCACTATTATATTGATCATAGTGATTTTCATGCAGTGTACAGTTTCTTTGATCATGGCTACCACTTATATAGAAAATGAGCATATTGGAAGGTGAATTTTGATATTGAATAAATTATATATAGGCATGTAACATGGAATGGTTTATTGAACCAAGTTTGTGTATGACCCTTTCCACTTTCCATTGATTAGTTATAGATTAGGCTCTGGTATAAACTTTCCCATTTATATGATATGGGGGTTTACACGTAACTGAACAACTAAGTGAATATAATGAATTTAGCTCGTTGGGGAGGGAATCCTCATTTCCTTATACTACTCATCTTATTTTCAAAGTGCTAGGATAGAAGATGGTATGTCACGAATGTATCCTTATAAGAAGTTTTCATTTATAGTTGATATTGATCTAAAAGGTACTTCATTATTTAATTCTAATATTATTTTATTAATAAACTGATGTAATGTTTTTTTATCATATATATTCATGTAAATGAGTCAATTGATCAAAATCATATATCATCATGTATTTCATATATGTTAAAAACATGGTGGTTTCTTAATGAGTATTATATGACCAAACTCTACAAGTGTACTCTGGTGGATATATGGTTATGTGGTCTATATTGAATTTTACTATCGGTAAAAATAGATATTTGGATGATCTATTGTTTTTGTATATTTTCATTGTTGGATATAATGTTATGTGGTCTTTCTTGCAGGTGGATGTGACTTGGATGGATTAGAGACCTTCCACAATAATAAGTGTGGCTTGATCCATTATAGAAAGGGAAAAATCACATCAAAGGATGATATTGTTTAGTTCCTAAAGATGTTTGTGAAGGAGTTTTCAGGTGCTAGCGATGATGAGAGTTGGGCCTTATTTGGTAGGATGGAAGAGAAAATAGAGAACATGAAGGGCTATGATTCTTAGTATGGAAATATATATCTAAAGTCTAAAATATAAAAGCTTAGAGACTACATGAAGAATGATATTCATAGGAATGAACACATGCTTGGGAAGTCCATTTTCCCTACTAAAGTAGACGAGTTTACTCTATATTAGAATATCATGTCTACTTTCATGTAATCCCTATCATTTGGAGTTTCATTGAGGCTATAATTTGGGAATTTTTCCAATGCTTTATGGGTGGAGTACTATAATGTAGTTGGTATAAGTTCATTTTTATGATGGGTTTTTAAAATTGTATTTATAATGAACAATCACGCAGTAGTAAAAATATTTAGTATTAACCATGTATTAGAATTTTGGGTCATGTAGTAGAGGCATGTGATAACTATTTTTAGTATTAATATTGTATTTTAATTATGAAATAAATATTTTTTTACAGTATCTATAGGCTATAGACAAGGATATAAACTTTGGTAGTAGGCATATAGACATAGTTTTGAATAGTGGAAGTAAACTTATAGTAATGGTTGAAATCCATTGCTGTAATCTGATGCGGCAAAAGCTATAGCCATGGTTGGAAACCCTAGCTATAGGGGAATTTCCATGGTGAAAACTATTGAAATAGGTCTATAGCCATGATTTGAAACCATGGTTATATCCATGCTCCCATTTCACCACCAATAGGAGACCCTATCCTCAAAACCATGGCTATATGTAATATCCATGATTTTTTAACAAATATACATAGTTATAAATAGTGGATATTGCATGAATTTCTTGAATTGAGCTCTCTCAGGTTCAAAAAAAACACCCCTAAATTCAAAATGACTAATTATGGTCCATATTTGAATTTCAATATATCTTACCTTGGAGGATACATTCCATCCAAGTCCTTTAATTCACTTAAGCATAAGTACCAGAGTAGCCCTTGACTAGGAACCTTTCACCTATACATCCGTGACACATGGAATCAAACAGCATATTCTGGTTCTTATCATGACCTTAAAAGTTATGATGTGTCAAGTTATGTGGCACCAAACAACAAGGGTTCTGAATAAATTCACAAGTATATTTATGAAGTTCTCTTCATGGGACTGATCCCAATATCAAACCAACTCATGACTTCTTGGATGATGATAAATTCTAGAGCACCATACTTCCTGGATTAAAACCAGTATATTGATAATAAACAATATAAGAATCTATAATTCATACACAAAAGGGTTATTATTGATGGATACACTTGTATAGAAATAGATGTAACTATCGATTAAGAGACTCATATACATAAGGATGATTATAAAGAATGTACATGATAACTATTGATTTTCAAAACAAGGGTGACCTATTTAATATTTGGGACTTAATAAAGGCTTCAAAAAATATGTCATAATTCCATATTAGATTCCTAGAGTAGGAAATAATTACCCAAAAAACGTACAATGAGATCTGCCTCCAATACTATTGAATAATGTGAGTCACTAAGTGTAATTGGAACCATGTCCCAATAATCCCATACCGTTTGAAAATCAATTTGTGCGACATTACAAATAACATAATTGTTTGGGATTTCAATATAAATCAATAAAACCCACTTAAAACATGTATAAAATTTTCATAAATATCTAGGTACATTTGGCATGAAGGGTCATGCCACCACCACCAAAAAATTCCATTAAAACCCCACTTGATTTTCCAAATGAAATGAAGAGAATTTACTTTGTGAAGCAAAAAATAGTTAAATCGATGTGAATATTTAACCAAATGACTATGTATCCCACATGTCAGCCCCCTTCTATGTTACCACAAAAGAATGTGGGACAAAAATGGATATAAAGAAATAAGTTAAACATGTTTTCATTTATTGAGATGTAAGTCTAATAGGGTTTCCTTATTTTTGATTGTTATATATATCCAAAAATATTCAATATATATTTCCTTTGATCCAATTAATTATTTCATAATGATATGAACATAGGTATCAACTACTTCACAATATGGGTCCTCATCGAACATGAAGAAAAAGTCTCCAAACCAACATCTTCAAAACTGAGTTTAAAATGCAATGATTCGAGAGTACCACCTGAATGGTAGTATCATGACTCTTGAGGCTACTGGATAATCCCCCATTACCATTAATCTCTAAAACAATACCCAATCAGTGATACAATGTGTCCCAGATGTAGAAAAAACTAATTTTTGTTTCAGTCCATTTTGGGAGCCTCTCCCCAGAATGAAAAAAATAATTCCTCCCATAACATTGAGAGGCTAACCAAGAATTCAATAATAACCTCATCCCAAAAACATTGGGATACTTTGAAGGGGATCCTTCTAATATTCACCACCATGAATTATACATTCTTGAAATTCCTTAACATGACGAGGAAAGGACCCTATAGGATCTAGCTCAAGTCATTCAAACCCTAGAACCCTGGGAAACCCATCGAATTTGGAAATAAAACAACCGAGGACAAGTTTACATCCCTATTCCTAACAAAAAATCCCTACAATAAAATATGGTAAAAACTTAATAAAAAGTATCTTTTTTATTTCAAACACTTTTATGGAAACGTGTGAAACCATGCATTACATAGTACAAAACATCAAACACTTTAAGAGATAGGTGTGCCATTGAAATCTAATTTAAATCTGTTAGATACTCTATTCCTAAATAATTTTCAATGGAGACCATTTACCTCTAAGGCCGGAACATCCTTGATAAGGTCTTCAAACCAATAGGACATATTTTCCCATGTATGAATGTACTTATCCAATATAATCTTCTCTACATTGAAACCTCTTATTAGAATGCAATCTAGCTTGTCAATTCACTCTGACTGCATCTTATTAGTGTCCACCCAAAGGAGTCTCTCATACATCTTAGTCGCATCCTCTTTTGAGGCATTAATCAGAAAAGAATATTCCAAAATTTCTTCTTCAGATTGAATAATAATTTCCCATTACTCCCCATTTCCAATAGCTTCAAGATGGACAAATTTCTCGCTAGGAGGCAGGTTCAGCACCACCCAGACTTCATGAGTTTTCTTTAAATCCTCTGAGATAACTCCTTCATACTCTTGTTCCTTATGGTCACTTGAAGCATGACAGTTATTACTAATTACCTTGGGATCACAATCAATCACCTTGGACTTCACCTTTTTGGCAGATCTAGTCTCTATAGGTTGGGGTAAGTATGAGTAGTCCTTGTATCCCTTCAAATTGTGTTCTTTAATTGGGATACACATCCCTGAGTCCCGATCCCCACTTTGGCCCTTCCTTATCCTCGGATTAGGTAGTCCTCTGCACTGGATTTCAATTGCACTAACTTCTGAAAAATTAGAAGATTCATCACTATAATCTTCCATTTGGAGTCTCTTCTCTTCATTAAGGTTCTCTTCCTAAGTTGTATCATGGTCCTGATCTATCCCTTAATAGGCTAAACCTTCAAATCGGTTAACAAGCTCGATATCTAGAATTTTCTTTGGCGTGATGTGCACCCCACCCCTGGAAGTCTGTAATTCCTGACCATTTCCAAAAGTTGATTCACCCTCCCTTTCTTCATAAGAAACATTTTCATGACTAAGTCGGCCTGGCGTTGTCTCCCGAGACCCCTCACTTCCAGCACACACAATATCCCCATAAGATGTAGACTTGGATGCAGCAATATTCTGCTCAAAAATTCCTGAAATACACACCCCATCAGGAACTCTGGACTCAGGAAAACCATTCTCCTCAAGATTCAGGTCACACCTTAGTCTTCCAAAGACATCCTCATTAGTCAAATTAAGATTCAATGTGCTAACTTTAGCCATAGGAGGAGCTTCGGTGGATGCTCCACCTGAATCCATCACCTTCAGATCAACCTCTGAGGATGCACCACCAGGGCCCTGCCCTTCCGGACCATTATCCATGACCACACCAGTACCCATTTCCAGAACCGATACCTCCCTCTGATGACTGGCCATTAGCCCATGCCAGAACATTGACAGCAGATGACCCATTTTCTTGCAAACTGAATAGAAATCCACCCAAGATTCAAAGACAAATTATTCCTTATACTGGAATTCTTTTTCAACATCAATACAAATTAAATCAATTGGTAGCCTAGAAATATCGATCTCAACACATATACGAAGAGAAATCAGATTACATATTTTGTTAGTTATACTATCTGAACAAAGAAAACGACCAATCATATTACCTACCATCTGGATTATCGAAGGGCTTTGGAATGGAAGAGGAAGCTCTGGGAAGCGGACCTAGATACCCAACTCCTACAAACCTATCATGATTTAATGAAAAAAATGATATTAGTTAAAGGGAAGATACCCAAATCTATACCCATAATTGTGGTGGCCCATCAACCTCATAATATGTCTTCTACATAGTAAATGTGTACTTCTACTCCTTTCCAGGAGGATTAATTGAAAAATCTCTGAATAAGAAAACTAGATCAGGTCCATATCCATTTTCCAACTAGAGGTCATTGGTTAATATAGTGTATCACCATGTGAACCATATACCCCTAAAAAAATATAGAACTCATTGGAAAATTTTGGTGACAACATGGGTGCTACTCGCAAATGAATCCATACATTAAAGACACCATACACAACAATCATCCCCAATCACCCATAAGATAGAATCCAAAACAATGCCTCGCATAAAAAATTATTCATGTTTATTCAACACCATCTAAACCATCTTCCATTACCCTTGAAGACAAACATTTACTTCAGATAAACCTTATTTTTATTATAATTATTATCTATGAAAAACACATCAAATTAAAATAAATTTAAAAGAGAAGGCCAATGTAATAAATATTTTTCATTAAATAAATTTCAATGTTCTGGTTTTAAAAAACATTTTGTTTCAAAATAACTTCAATATGGGAATAATAAAATTTCTAGATAATAGTTTTTCCCTAAGATTTTATTTTCTAATGTAACTAAAAAAATGTATGGGTAGCAATAAATTTTTTACCTGTTTCATGAAATTATTCTTATTAAAAGATGTATAATAAAATGGTATATTGAATATATTTTTTATCAATATATGGATGGAGAGAATTGAAAATTTCAAATTTTCAATATGTTAAATTGAGGAGAACTTACTTTTCGAGGTAAATCACCGGGTGAAATCATAATAATTAGTGATATTTCTTTCCTTAAAAATATCTCAATTCGAATTTTTTATATGTTTTAATAAACCAGAAAAACATTATTAGTATAATATTTTCAAATGACGTGGGATATATTTTGAACATTTGGAAAAAATAATGCACCCTTAAAATTTTTGGGGGAAATTTTATTTTATCAATGGATCGGAATGAAATTGATCGAACACTCAACCTAGAAGAAGAAATATTATTGTAATTTCATTACTATGGTCACTTTATAGTTAGTATAAATGGATATTTTTGGTTATACAAAAACTAGACATATTGGAGGAAAATGTTATGCATATGCCTTGGTTAATGATTACATTAGATTTACCTAGGTCCATTTTCTCACAAGAAATTCCAAATCTATAAAAAATTTAAATATCTTTTATAATTGAACTAAAAATTAACAAAACGTACCTCCGAATACAATATAGAGTTATATTGATGGGGAGTTAGTTGATTAATATTTCTAAACATTTTATAGTATATATTATAATACATGTAATTGTTTCCCCAATAACACATCCAAAAATTATCAGTGAACGAAAAAATAGAATTCATTAGAAAATTACCTAATCATTTTAATGTGTGTATTCAATTACAAATCATTTTTGGGGTGGATATGATATTAGTTTTTTATACTATAAATTTATCTTTACCATTACATTTTCTAAACAAAAATTCTTATAAGTTATGGACTTTTAGTAAGCCAAAACATTCTTACTTAATTGATTCTTAGATATAAAATATTAATCCTTAATAAAAAATATTAGTCAAACTAATTTGATAAAAAAATCCAGGATTGGATTTTTGCGGGTCATATCACAAAAAGTAAATGTTATATAATGTTTAATAAAAGAACATATATTTTTGAGTAAATAATTCATGTAAATTAAGATGAAACTAATAATTTTATTTAAATCATCATAAATGAATAACAAAGATGATGTTTTAAAATTTATTCTATTTATTTAACATAATATAATATAAAAAACACATTTTCAATCCTCGAGAAGTATGTACAAATATTAAAAAAAATTAGGAATCCACATTAATAGAAGATATAAATATATATACACACGTGATAGATGTAATTTATCTTATCACTTTACCCAGAAATCAATTTATCATCTAGAAAAATCCTTCTCATAATATTATTAGAGATGTTTTCTAAACAGTGAAAATAAGAAGTTTCCTTATAAATCAGTGTGAGAAACATTTATTCCTATAAAAAATTTATCCAAAAATAGTACTTGATTATTTAACTAATGAATATTTGGTAAGGATAATGTAAAAAAGATATCAATTAGTTAGAATGAATAAATGTATGGAACTTAGTTAAAGGTCCTATAGATATATCAGGAATTATTATAATTTAGTATTTTATTAACAAGCTTTATGAAAATGTAATCATTATTAGAAATAAAAAATGAATTATTGAAAATTTTACATTCAAGATGAATGAATTGATTATTGTGAAATTGTTCAGTAATATCTTGATTAGAATATAAGATATTTATATTAGTCTTTATAGAACACATGAATTTCAAATTTTTACAACTATATGTGAAATTTTCATTTCAAAATAGATATTTTACATGGGTAGTTTGTATAGAAATATCTAATATATTTGAAGATTATTTGTTTTTGAGTAATGCATTTAAAATTATTAAATCACTCTATGGGTAAAATAAATAACAAATAGCTCTGTATGAAAGACATTATATACATATTTATGTGAAAATAAAATTGTTTAAGGATGTTATGATCAAACTATTTTCCTAAAACAAATTATGAAAACATATTTTTTATTTAACTGTATATTGGAGAATTTTTTTGTCTCATCACAAAAATATATTTCAGATAAATTTAATGAACTTAGGAAAAATTATTTTGAAATGAACATAATGGGGAACAAAAAATATTCCTCGGTTTTTAGATTTTTTTAAAACTAAAATAAAATATTTTTATGTTATATATATATATATATAATTTACTCAATTTTTTTTATTAAAGTTTCAAATATTAGTACTCCTTTTGTAGCTTCAATATATCTTAATAATGATGAAACATGTAAATCTGTAGATCATATCATCAATAAAAGTATCATTAGATGTGTATGTGAGATTTTAATATTTTACCAAAATATTTTCATTTAAATGCGGTAAGAATAATTTTAGTATACCAAAAAATGAACATCAGAACATATATTAATATATTCTTCATAAAATTATTTTTTTAAAAAATATTTTTAGATGAATACATTTGAGGGTTTACATTAGATGAAACACTACTTGAAGAAAAATACATTTATTCGGATAATATTTAGACTCTTGGTCCATTCAGTAATGAAAATACATAGCACATTTCACTATTGATGTTGAATATGTATTGTCTGAATGTTTTTGAGTTTATGAATTCCTGATGCAACACTCACTCAGGGATTATAGATTTAGGTTTATTCAATATAAAATTATTCTTTACAAACCTAGTGTCATTTCCTTATCCTTAAACCCTACACATCACTCAAAAGATAATCAGGTATATTTAAGACACAATTTCCATAGGTGACACACTGTCAAATTCTATAACATTATTGATATTATTTGAATAGAAAATCATGTAGTTATAATTTTTACGAAACACAATTATTTCTAATAACTTTTAATTCATTAATAAAATGTGTGAAGGATCAATTTTAGGTGATGTTTAGTGTAATAAATTTCTTATTAATATGTATAAAACAAAACCAAATGTAGAAACAGTTGTTGGAAATTTTCAAAATTACTGGGATATGAAAATTATTTATTTTTATAAATTCCCATAATTTATATCATTTTCATATTGTTATTTAAATTATCATCATTTAAAACATATTGATTTTTCATATTTATGGTTTATTATTACATTTCCATAAAATATATATATTTTTTATATTTGATCTTGAACCATCCATTAAATAGAAATATAATTAATGATTTATAGAGGTTAACTTCAAGAAGGATTAAAATCATTATAAATATATTTTAATAATTTATAATAATAATTGTTTAATTTTTTGTGAGGTATTTTTTTAACTTAATAATATTTTTCAGTTAATTTGTTTTAATGGAATTACTTTTAAAAATACACATTAATTTTTTTCAAAGAAATAATTAATATAATTTATTAAAAAACCTATATGACATATATTTTGGAATTTAATTTTCAGAGCCAGACTCATGATCCACTCATACAGTAAGGGAAAATCCTGGGATGATTGAAGCATCATATTCTTATATAAGGAAATAAATCTCAAGATTATTAATCTTAACTACATTTTTTTCTATTTTCTAATAAAATTTTTCTCATTAGAAGAGTCATTATAAAGAAAAAATGATAATTTTATTTTCATTCATCAAATTATTTTTTTCTGTAGATGTAGTAGTTATCGTGTTGGTGAGTAATGTTCATTTAAATGTATGATAATGAAGAGTCATGTCTTTTTTTTATTTTTGTAGAGATATTTTTGTTCTACCTAAACTCAATTCATAATAATATCTTGTTAGATATGATAACATGGTCAAAAAAATGACATAGAAAAACTCAATTTCATCAACCTGGTTAAAAATAATTTTCATAAAGATATGAAGAGTAACTTGATTTCTGAAAACATTCAAAACATATTCTTATAAAAATTATCAAATAGAAAAAAAATTAAATTTTTGGATTTTAGTTTTTCTCTTTTTACATTTATTTTTTTTTTAAAAATGGGGGAATAATTTTACAATTTTTTTGTTATCAATATTTTATTTTCTTTCATGTGATTAATTTTATTCAATTAGGAAGAAAGATATGAAAATTACATTAGGTGTTTAATTCTACATTAAATGGGGATAAATTGACTTAATTTTTAATCTAATAAAACATATATATAATTTTATAATAATATTATGGTTTATTATTATATTTTTCTAATAGTTATGTGGAGTCCTTGTTCCAAAATTAAAGAGGACAAAATAATTCCTTATCATGATGAACATAAGGATATATATTTTTAAATTTAGTCCTTTTAATCCAATTTTCTTGGGTGATTTGTGCCTTTTAAATTGTTGGAGATTATTGAGGATAATTATAAATAAATAAATGACTTATTTCGTTATTTTATAAATCACAATAAACTTCATATGGAAATTATCTACCATATGTTTCATGAACATCTTAGTTTTTTGTAGAATGAACATATGTCAACAGATTTATTGGATTTAAAACAATACTATGATCTTATGTTACATTCTCATATTTATTCCATAAAATTTTTGTACCACTATTATGGTGATTACACAACAAATCAGTAGATAAAAGTTATGTTTATTTCATAATAATATAAATAATAAGACGATACTAATACCGTTGAAACAGGTCCTGACTTTTATTGTATTCAACCACAGTATGTTTTTATAATGGTGAGTATAAATAACAAACTACCCCATTCATTATAATAACACACATTAGACATATTGATCATTCTAAAAATCACTTCATATTTCAATGATTTATAAATTCTTCTTACTAACTGCACTTTTGATAAGTATAATTTTTATTTCTAACAGTTTTCTCTATAGGAAATTTTTTTGTGAGGTTTTATTTTTAGAGATATTAGATTTTAGAAATTATCCATTCTACATTATATCCTTCATGATTAAGGGTTTTTAGGGATAATAAGTTATAAAATATGATCATCTGATTGATAAATTATGTGGATAATAAGAAATAGAACATGAACATACCATGCATGGATATTCAACTATGAGCAATTAATGATTGGTATAGTTAAGGGACTCTATGGATATGAATATTTTTTATACTTATAAAACTAGGAATAAAATTTGAAATATTAAAATAGATGGATAACTCAAATTATGTCTATAGATACTCCTTTCACTTTGGTTGAAAAATGATGTCTTAGTAAATATACTTTTCAAAGATTGTTTTTATTTTAACCAATAATCCTTTTATTATTCATTACGTTAGTTGTTTTATTATATGACTTTAAATTTGGTTAATTCCTATATTATTTGGGATAATACAACTTATTTTATGTTATACTACTTTAAAAATTTAATATGTAGTTTAAAATACTAATTTGATTATTTTTTATGTGAAAAACAAATTTCAGTACAATAATGTTTTTAGTATCTGTGATCAATGATCTCATCGGTAATTTAAATGGTTGTTCTTCATCCTTGAATAACGTCTCGCGTTATTATGTGGGGTGGGGATATAATTCAAGAGATAAATTGTTTAGCCCAAAAATTCCCAATTAAAAATGTGTACGATGTGTTTACTATGGCACAATAGACATACTTGTCTATTTATATTCATGGAACTTCTATTATAATATTTAATTGAGTAACACTAATAAAATACATACATGAACTTAGTGAAAACCCATTCTCATAATTATAATACAATGTCATTATTTATGGCATTCCAACTTGTGCAAAAAGGAATTATGAATAAAATTACACATCATAAAATAATATAAGCTTCATCACTGACTTCATCGATAATGAAAATATGATTATTTTAATACATAAATAAGAAAAAATTTATAAATCTCATTTAAAACTACAATTCACCCCTCTTTTTTTATTCACAATCGGTCATTAAAAAAAATACGTCATTTTAAATTTTTTTCAATGAATTCATATCCATTATTTTTTTATAAATAAAATTAAAAATTAACACACCTTCGTAGTATTGATTATAACCTGTATGGATAGTATTCTACACAATTTATATGATAAAATATTCTTCTTCCAAATATGAAAACCTTGGGATTTCATGCCTACGTACTTTAACATTTTGTGAAATAATTTTGTTACATTTTAGGAATATCCTTAAGGTAATTTGATGAGATTAAGTCACTATAAAATACATTATTTCCCTTTTAATGATATATTTTTAAAAGAAAAAAATATATTCATTTCACTTCATGAGTGTATAAAAACCCTTATCTTTATTACTAATTAATTCATGTTTTGTCACATTATAATACCAATACATAGTCTCTAATATATATAATTATAGTGTATTTGGGTAATTAGGTACATTAAATAACAATATCAATAGGGGTTACATTTTCATTATTGAAAAATTCCATAACATGCTCACAATATTCCATCATTCTTAAAAGTACATTGGATGACCTAGAAAAAAATAAATTAGGTGGGACAAATAAATCCTATTAAGGGAATAAAAAAATAATAACATGGATAATTTATTACATGATAGAAAATATTATTTCCAATGGGACATAAAAGGTGCGACAATCATAGTCATAAACAATGTGGCATTTATAACATCTTTACATAAAGGCGACATATGAATGTGGAAACAATGTTAAACATAAAAACATAAGAAAAATTCAAATTTAACCACCTATACAACATAAGATAATGTTTTTAGGATAACCTCATATACACCACACATGTCATATCATTAGACTATAACATTACCTAAAGTAGGGAGTGATATCTGGGTTCACCCATTATAATCATATCATGAACATGAATATGTTTGATATATAGATCACTTATCATACTGACATATTTCATCACATATAATATCATGATCATTGTGTTGGGATTAAATACATTAATTTTCAAAAAATATTTTGTGTATTTATGAATAGGTGAATACCCTTGAGTGGAAATAGTGATGGTATTCACAACACAAAGGTTTGGGATTGAAAAATCACAGTGAATTTTTAGTAGCATAACCATAGTTCATAAAGGATTATAAAATTGTTTAATGAGAGTGAAAGGGGTATATGATAATTTCTAAATAAAATATATAGTATGTGGGATGCTTAAATATATATCCATACATTATTAATTACAATAAAACTGGTCTAATATAATTAAGATCATTGAATAAATAAGAGAGGGAGGAGATTTCTTTCCATGAGAGGGTGACACCAAAATAATGGGGGGAGCTTCTTGATATATTGGGGAACATTGGGATAACTATTTATAGTAGAGAGAAGATTAAGAATGATATCCATCTTTTCTGTGTAAAGATAAATGATAGTGTGAATGGGTTGATATAGGAAAAGAGATTTAATTTCATTACAATTTCTCCCACACAGGGATTGGACTATAAAAACAAAATAATAAAAACAAGAAACCTTACTGTTGATTTTTCTCAATGTTTATATCAAATGGTATTGGTTTCAAATATTTTATAATAAATAGATCTGCAATTTATAAAAAAAATTCCCACGGTGATGTGTAAGTGTTTCATGGTAATAATAATAATTTTTTTAAAATGAAATATTAGTAATAGAGGATTCATGAAGTCTTTAATAAATTAATAAAATAATAAAAAATAAATATTATTTTAAAATGGGAACATATATTTTGTCATGGATACAATTTATAGTAATTAGTATGTCACTTTTAGGTTATTATGATGTCATAAAACATACCATATATTTATTGCTTATTTATTGTTTACCCAAAACATTTATTACATTATAAAATTATGAAAAATATTCCATAGGGTAATTTCAATATTATGATTCAAAAATTAATATTTATCTTTTCAAAATAATTTTATAAATATGTGAATCTTCACTTCTATTACAAGAATCGTCATTTATTGAGAAAGAGTGTGTTTTTTTGACTATAACAGTTTTCAAACCCATAGGAAAAATTAAACTTGACTTCATAAAAATAATATTATAATTTATATTCAAAAAAACTATTTATCATAATATTTCATTAACATATCTTATATTTCAAAAATTTAGTATTTTATCCAATGTAATGACTCAATTGATATTACATATTACTTGAAAAAGACAATTACCATTTTATCATATCAAAATCAAAATCATTTACAAAGTAACCACAATATATTGAAAATATATTCATTAAACTGAAATGTATATATATTAATATTATTAAGGTGTTTATACATAGCTCTTTATTACACCATAAAACTCCCTAAGAGTATGGTTTGTAATGGTAATATTTTAATGGTTTGGTTCGACATACTTGGTTTGGGATATGATCACGATGAGCATTAAATTCTACCATAAATGGAATCACCCATGATAAAGATTTTGGATCTATACATGGGATTAGTAAATAAAAACATAAAATTAATATTCAATAGCTATATTATAAATGGTTACAATCACTTCCTTTTTTATGATAATTGGACTTAAAGAAACCCTATATTTATATAAAACATAAAATTAATATTCAATAGCTATATTATAAATGGTTACAATTATTATGGTTCTTTAATATATTATAAGATAAAATATAACCAACTAAGTTCATGTTTTTAATATATCCAAAAAGGGTATTTTATTCAATCAACAAGGGAGTTTTATTTTTTAAAGTTTAAGATGTTACAATCTTCCCCTTTCAGAAATTTTACACCTGAAAATTTTAATGTATACACTAAAATTAAGAGAGTAAATATATTTATTACCCAACACTAGATCGCATGTCACTAAATTGTTTTTTCTGCATTTCCATTTTACTATGGGAATTGACTATTCAATTGAACTATGTCTCTAGGATATAACATATTCAGCAGCTACTTTTCATTTGAGAGATCATTCTCCAATGGAACCACCTATGGATTAAACACATGTGAGTGTTTCAGTATATACAAACTTAGGAGAGATACATGGAATAAAATATGTACATGTGATATGTTTGGTTAGAGTGCTTTTCTGTAGGCCACCACTCTGATGCAATAAAGGATATCAAAGGGACCAATGTATCTTTGAATATGTATTACCTTCTTCCCATGTCTTTGGAAATTATTCCATGTAGATAAGATGATGAATAAATTTTCTCCAACCTCAAACACAAGACCTCATCGATGATTTTTATCACAACTCTTCTTTCGACATTGAGAAACCCTGATGTGTTGCTAAATGATATTGAACTTTTGAACTACTTAAACAGTTTAGGACCCAGATGTTTTTGCGCACCCCCTTAATCCAAGAATGATGGATTTCCACAAATCTTACCATTAATGGATTTATAAGAATGATTTTAAAATAATGGGTGAAATATTTACTTTTAGGATAACTTTAATAGAGTAATATGTTCATCCCAACCTTCAAACCCGAGAATATTTGGGCCGATCAAGCCCAAGAGTTCATGAGTCTGGAGCAGGGTACTCTTTCTGTTATGGAGTATTCTTCTCACTTCACCGAGCTGCAACGCTTCACACCTATTCCATGAGGTCATGAGTTATTCCTAGAAATGAAGTTTTAGGATGGTCTGAGGCATGAAATCCTATCTCAGGTGAACATTTTATGGTTGACTTCCAACACTTAAATTTTCAACCAGACGCATATCACAGAGCACAATTTGAGGGATTTTGGAGTTGCGAGCCAAGGCGGTTGGACCTCCAGAGTGAGTATTCCTCCTACTGACTGCAGATGCATCGTAGGGGGTCATCTCATGGTGATCCAAGGAGGCAAGACACTTCTTCTGGTACCCAGGTGGTGTGTTTCCAGTGCGGGCAGAGTGGTAATATGAGGCCACATTTCCTAAGAGACCCAGTGGAGTGCCGATCTAACGAAAAGATGGGTCATCTTCATATTTTTTGTCAAATATTCTTTCCCGAAGTAGGTGAGATGGGTTCTTTTATGACTCCATGTCCAGGAGCAGCACCCCCTATTTCTGATCAGTTTGGGAACTGGAGTTATTCTGGACGTTCAGGTCAAGGTGCAGGTTGTGGATTGATGATCTCTTTGATCAGCTTTGAGGAACCCGGGTGTTCGTGAAGATTGAATTGATATCCGGTTACTATCAGTTGTGAGTTAGACCATCTGATATACCTCTTACGGACTTTCAGAGTAGGTATGCTCTATATGAGTATGTATTCATGTCGTTCAGTCTAACAAACATGGATGCTGTTTTTATGGAACTGATGAACCGAGTGTTCAATCCATACTCGGATTCCTCCGTGGGGTCTTCGTGGACAGTATATTGGTGTAATCTCACACTCGGCATGACCATGATACCCATATTGATATCATTTTGAGAACACTGAGAGAGAATCAGTTATATGTTAAGATCTCAAAATTCCACTTTCGGATGGAATAGATTCACTACATGGGTCATGTTATCTCAGAGACAGGAGTATCAGTATACGTAGAGAAAGTGAGTGCAGTTGTTTCCTAGGAGCAGCCAAAGAACGTATTTGAGGTACAAAGTTTTCTAGGGATGGCTGGATAATACACATGTTTCATATAGGAGTTTTCACACTTATCAGCACCACTGATGGGTCTGAATAAGAAGTGTGAAACGTTCTGATGGTCAGATTCTTGTGAGTCAACCTTTCATAAGCTGAAAAGGATTTTGACTAAAGCACTGATACTAGTATTTACAGAGCTAGGAAAGATCTATACTTTTTACTGTGATGCTTCAGGTATCGTTCTGGGAGTTGGACTTATGGAGGGTGAAGGAGTCATTGCGTATGGGTCTCGACAGTTGAGGCCACATGAGAGGAATTACCCATTGCACGATCTTGAGTTGGCTGTGGTTGTTCATGACTTATGTTATTGGAGACATTATCTTTTGCGAGAGCATTTTTTGGTTTTCACCGACCACAATAGTCTGAAGTATATCTTCACTTAGTGGGACATGAATTTGTGACAATGAAGGTGGGTTGAGTACCTTCAGTATTTTAACATTGTGCACTTCTATATGCCTGGAGAAGGCAACGTAGTGGCTAATGCACTGAGTAAGAGGACCCAGATATAGGCAGTTTAGGAGGCCTGCAGTGAGTGGCAGCTTATGGCTCTATTCTATGAGATGCATTAGGAGGTGCAAAATAGGCATGGGTATTGGTTTTTTTCTTCTGTAGAGGTTACCTCTACTCTTCTTGATTGAGTGCGAATGAGGCTGCTATCAGATTCTAAAGGCTTAGTCCTACTGGAAATCATGTCAGGAGAGGACCCCATTCCTAGATGGACCATAGGAAGGGATGAGATCTTTTATTTTCATGGGTGCATATGGGTGTCAGCAGCCATATGTGAGGAGATGATGTAGGACTTTCACTCCTCAGTTTGGGAAGTTCATCATGGTGTCACCATGATTTATCAGGATCTACACTATCAGTATTGGTGGCCAGGTATGAAGAGGGATGTTTTTGGTTTCATGATGAAGTGTTCCACTTGTCAGTAGGTGAAGGTGGAACATCAGTGTCCAGCAGGGCTTTTGAAGTAGTTTCCCATTCCTGAGTGGAAATGGAATGATATCGCAATGGACTAGATGACAGGTTTTATGAGATCGCTTAGAGGGAATGAAACTATTTGGGTTGTCATTGAAAGAGTCCTGAATGTTGCTCACTTCTTTCCAATCAAGGATACTTTCAGTGTTGATGAGCTAGGATGGTTTTACATCCAGATGATTGTATGTTTACATGGAGTTCCACACTCCATTATTTCACACAGGGAAGCCCGTTTTACTTCTCGGGTATGGTAGGGGCTTTATAAGGCCTTGGGTACAGAGGTTTTGCAGTGTATAGCTTACCACCCCCAGATAGATGGCCAGTCCGAACGTACGATTCAGGTGCTTTAGGAAATGCGTCGAGCATGCATTCTAGATTTTGGAGGTTCTAGGGAGAAGCACATACCTCTTGTGGAGTTTACCTATAATAATAGTTTTCAAGAAACTATTCATATGACACCTTATAAGGATTTTTATGGTAGGCCATGCCGATCACCCATATGTTGGAAGGAGGCAGGAGGGGAAGCTATGTTGGGACCTCGTCTTCTATAGGAGACCACAGGGAAGATAGACTTTATTCGGAGGAGGATGGCTGTTATACAGTCTCGATAGAAGTCTTATGATGATCAGCGAAGAAGACCTCTAGAGATCGAGGTCAGGGATCAGGTTTTCCTGCGTGTCACACCAAGGTTGGGGAACAAAATGATTAGGAGAAAGGGTAAGATTTCACCGAGGTATGTCAGGCCGTTTGATGTGTTGGAGAGAGTTGGTACGGTCACCTATCTGTTTAGTTACGTCAGAGGTATTGTGCTATGCATGACGTCTTCCATATTTCTTTTATTTGACGTTACTTCTCAAAACCATCTCATCTTTTTCAACCCGAGGAGGTTGAGTTAGAGGTGGACGCCTCGTTCAAGGAGCATCCTCTCCGGATTGTCGATCGATGTATGAAGGTTATCCATGGTGGTATGTTCCTCTGGTATGGGTGCTATGGCAGCATAGGCGAGTATAGGACGAGACATGGGAGAGGAAGACCAATGTACGATCGTAGTGGCCAGCGTCGTTTGGGGATTATTCTTCTTCGCCACCTTGCTAGGGAAATTTGGGGAATTTTTTTTAAGTGGGAAAGTTTGTAAGAACAAAGACCTTTTTTATGGTATGTTTTCCTTTTCTGGTCGTTTTCTTTGAAAAAAAGGTTTTTCTGGAAATTTTTTATGTACACGCCGTGTACTTTATGAGTACACACTGTGTACTCGGTTACGGTGGGTAGCTGGGTGCTGACCGTGTAGCGGCCATGCACACGACCGTGTGTGGTGACCTGGAGACTGCTTAATGGAATTTCCAGTGAAAGAAAGTACATGTTGTGTACTTATAAAGTACGCACATTGTACTTTCTTGTTTTTCAATAAATGTACCGGGGTCACATCTGATGGACAGAACCACCCCCTTCATGATTTGGTTCATCCAAGAGTGAGGGAACGACGTGGATCTTTGTTGAACCCCTAATCGATCACCCGTTCTCCAAATCGAACTCCATCTGTTGCATTGGAATCAAATCAGTGAGTTCTATCTTCTTCTTTAGCTACTTATTATGATTCTTCCTCTTTCTTAAGTTATCTTCAGTTGAGCATTTTTAGTGTTTTTGTAGATCTGCGGTGGTCTTAGGTTATTCAAGGCCAGAGGTTCATGTATAATGATCCTACAACATTGAGGTGTGTGGTTTGTTCCTTTCCATTGATTTCATTGAGATATATGTACAAATGTGCCCAATAACCATGAATGGGGAATTGCATGTTTAATTGTTTTAGCTCTATTGTTCACCTACTATGATTGTATGCTTGAGTAGAGTTTAATTGAATGTGAATAGGCTTGATTGTTATGCTTTGGAAGTGTTTTTACATGCATTTTTTGATTTTGACCATGTAGTATTGCTTAGCCGTTTAGGCTGCCTCATTTTTCCCATGCCTAGTGTTGTAGGATGGTGTGATTGTTTTTCTGACATGCTGTTATGATGTTGACTATATATCCAAGTAGTTCTTCTGGTTTACATTGGCTGATACGCACTACTTTGCTGGCTTGACTTACAAAGGGTCGTGAGAACCTAGTGTAGTAGACCATAGTAAGAATGGACATAAGGGATTCTCTAGAGTGTCTGTTTACTTTTACGATTTGAGACCACAGGGGGAATTGACATAAGTTCTTTCTCAGAGTTTCAATAGTTCCTCGACACGGGCCACAGGGGGAATGTGATGTAATTACTTCCCCACGGTGCCTTTATTTACCGATACGAGACTATAGGAGGAATTGATGGAGAGTGCTTGCTTAGAGAGTCTATGCTTAAGCCGAACCAGAGGGGTAGACTGAGGGTGCCTCCCATAGGGTTGCTTGTACTTGTTTGGTTGAACCATAGGGGTTAGGCTGTGAGCACTTCCCAGGGGGTTACCTTTCATGTTTAGCTGTTTGCTTGTGCAACAAAGTTGGACCAGAGGGGTTAGGCCTTGAGTACATCCCAGAGGGTTACATATTTGTGTTTACCTTCTTTGATTAGTGGTTTCTTGATATTTGAACTGAATGCATTGAAACTGTGGATTGGTTACTTGTGAGTACTTCCTTATTTACTACTTCCTTTTACTTATTTCCTTCCATATATACTGACTGACTATTAGGCACAGATCTTTTGGTGGCTTCCAACTGAGATTAGTCTCACACCCTATTTGGGTCATGATTTTGTGCCCAAATAGGTTATATTTCTGTAGGTATGGATAAGGGAAAGCGCCCATCAACTTCAGGTACTTGACTGCTGTGGAGCTAGAGAGCATGGGACCAAGCTGAGGCATGCGATGTTAAGGAGATATTTATCTGTTTTATTTTGTACTTGGTTTTAGTACTATTTTTTATTGCAGCATTGTGATTTGTTTGGATATTTTTCTAGACATATGTATCATGCATCATTTTTATATATGTTCTCTAGATGTTTATTTCTTTAGTCATCCACTATTTATTGTTGTTTTGAATTACTATTGCTTCCTCTATTGTATACTCTTTACTTTCACCGTGTTACTCTTCCAACGACGTAAAATTTTCCTCACTATCACACCCAAGGCCCTCGCTATTAGTCGGCAGACTCTGGCGTTCAGGGAAATGCACTTGAGGCCGTGTGAGCAACCGGGTACAAAGCATCTCTGGGCAGCTTTTAGAACCGAGATATTACATTACTTATAAAACATTTTGAAGAAATTTTGAAAAACAAAATCTATGAAAATGTATAAAATGTATTGAAACCATTTAAATAATGTTTTAAACATAAATAATTTTTTATAACATTTTTCAGAAAACATGGTTATGAAAGTACATCAATTTCTAACCAAGGAGAGAGATAATAACAGATTTTTATAAAACTAATTTCTTAATTATCTTAAGTACAAAAGAGTGTAAAATAGTACCAATACATGGATATATCGTTAAAAAAAAATTTATAAGAAAATTTATGAGTGTTCTTGAGATATGGATCATAATATTTCACCAATGGTAGCATAATTATAAATAATCACGATAAATGATGAGACTATAGCAATAAACTATTGCCACAATGGTAAATTTGACTCAAATTATAATTAAAGTAATAAAATAAAATAAATATTAAAATATCAAAAAAGAAGTAGATTCATCATAGAATTTTTCCAAGGGAATCACATGCACCCCATTGAATAATATTGGTCCATTACATGGCATGTATATCAAAGAAGAAACATGAGACAAAATCAACATTATCGATTTGGTAACTTTGGAACCATAAACCTCATGAAGGAAAGAACATAATATGGATATTTAAATACCAAAAAATATATTTATAATAATCATATAATAAATTCATTGGAATTATATCCCCAACACAAAAAACGAAATGAGTGGTGAATAAGGCATAAGTCTCATAGAAATAAAAGTGAGATGAGAAAAATATTAATAATATTGAATTTATTTGTACATGTTCATCCATGATATATAATAAATTTAAAGAGATTATAAATATACCACCTAAACAAATTCCTATATATCATTATATATATAATTTGTTTATGACTTTATATTACCAGTTTATTAATAACTCTATGTTAATTCTACGTTTCGGGTAATACCCGCTTTGTTTTTCTTATTTATTTTCATAGGTTATAATTTAACATCTTAATTAGATCATGATTTAATTATTCACAGATTCTAAAACATGATATTAAAATCATATATATTTTTTGTTTATGTTTTTAGAATAATCTACATCATATAGAAATATATAATGCAATACACCATTCATGGATACAATTGGTCGTATGTACACAACAATATTGTTTCTATTTTAATTATATATTGAAATAAATATGTTAAAAGATATATATATATATATTATCATTATAGTAGAATTTCAATGTCTTATATATCATATAAGTTCTCTAAACCCATCTTTATACATTCCATGTAATGTGAGAACGAATCACACCGCTTTGTGGAGGCGGTAGTCCACAAGTCCACAAGTAAAGTTATCATATTTAAAAAAATGGAATGTATAAATTTATCTGTTATATAATAATTAAATACAAATAAATAAATCATAAATATCATAAAATTACTATATAAAATGAGTTTCCATCTAAATTACCAACCATCAGATGTGGTAAAGGAAGTAAAGGAACGACATTATTCTACGAGGAGGTAGTTCAGCGTACACAATAACGATAAGTTCATTGATCATCTGAATGGAGTGTCTATAAGATTAGGTATATGTATTATAAATACAACATTTAATTATATTTATAATAATTATTTTATTATATAATCCTGTAATAATAAGATTTTATGGGGTGGAAAATATAAAAAAAACAAATGATCTTGAGGAAGGTTTTTGCCTATTCTTTGGGTAACCCATTTTGGATTACACCAAATGGATTCCTTGGATTGATTCATACAAATTCAAGTGTTTCATGGATTAATTTAGGGTTTTGGGGAGGATATTTTGGAAGATTGTTTCTATGAAAAATGGCTTTATAGGTGTTAATAATTGGGAGGGGTAAGTTCAATTTTATAGTGGATGAGGAGTGGTATTATTGTAATTTTTTCAAAAGTGAATTCCACACAATTTTTTACCCTAGAATTTGGATAACATAATGGTCCATATCAACGAAAATGGATTCTAGGGTTGAAATAGTGACATCTGATGGATTTTATACAAGTTCCTAGGTCATTTTGGACCTTATGATTAACATTTTGTCCTTTTTAAGCTATTTTTTCTCTTAATTTCTATAATTAATTTGAATCACATTCACTAATTATTTGGGTCAAAATATACATTAATTTTATTATAAATTATAAATTTTTATGCTTCAAAAAATGGAATCCATTTTTTAAAATTCAAACAATATAATCTTAAGAAATTAATTTAAATTTTATCCAATAAATGGGACGACAATACTTGTTTTTAATGTGAAAATGTGAAAATGTTTGAAAAGTATTTATATCAAATTTTAATGTGAAATTTTCTCCAATGAATAAAATTGGATTAATTTATTTAAAATTTATATAATTAAACATCAAAACCATTTCAAAGTAAAATTTAACCCTATAAATTATTTAGTTGAAAAGTAGTTTTGGATTAAAATTTTGTGTATTAAAAATATGCATGAAAATATGAAGCTTCTTTGAAAAAATATAAAAAATTTACTAAAATTAAATTTTCATATTACACTTTATAAAATGAAGATTATTTTTTTAATAAATAAATATATTTAAAATTGGTTCTCCATAAAAGTCGGGTAAAATTTTCTTTTTGATGTACACATTTTTTATACATAGAATTGGATTTAATATCTTCTAATGTGTATAATAACTATTTGATAAGTGTCAAAAAGATTTATTAAATATATAATTTATAAATTTTAATAAAAACACTCATCAATTGTGGTTTTTTTAATTTATAGAGATAAAATGGTGTTTGTACATAGTTTTCTTAGAAAATGAATTTTATTATTTTAAAATAATTCTTACTTTAATTTATAACTAATTGGAAACTAGAGGATTAATTTTATATAAATTTGTAAATCATATTTTCATAATTATATTAATTATATTAAAAACTACTATTAAAAATCAAGGTGATAACTATAATGATATATGAATAAAATTATTAATATTATATTACAGTTTGGAAAAACACAGCCATGCATATAATGTAGGATATTGAAGGAACTCTACATTATCTATTATAGAATCCAAAAATAATTTTATATGTACCCAAGATTATAGATGTGCTTCATGTAGTAAAATATTAGTATGTTGTTGTGTGAAGCTCAATATAAAATTTGTTCTTTTATGTAACTTAAGATGTATTTAGTGATTCATAAAATGAAACATATCAAAAATAAATAAATTAATTACAAAAACCACTCCCAAAATCTCATGGTGTTACAGATTCAAATAAATCCATAATAATTCATCACCCATATCGTGACACACGATCAAAACTATAGCTCTAACACTACCTCTACCATCCCTTATTTGGGTCATGGCTGGCATAGGGTAAATGATTTTCAAAATAAAGAATCTCATTAGACACCAATTTATCCTATTTAAATTTAAAACATTCATCATTTATAATTTCCATTTTCGTATTGGGAGCCTTTTAATTTAAAATATTTACCTCAAAATCTTATTTTCTAGGAATTCCTAAAATGATTCAGGTCACATTAATATCATAAAATTCTTAAAATGATGTATTCTTACTCAACTCTCATTTCATTTTGGTCCACAATGCCTAAATCTTAGAAAATAATAACATCGCACAAAAAGGTGCATCAACCTAGATGAAATTATAGAAAAATAGAACATTAAACATTAAAAAAACAATCCCATCCAAGGTACATGGTTCTATCCCCATACATGTGTTAGATACTCTCATGCATGGGAACATAACCACAGCCCGAAATATCCTAGTATCCCATATACCATCCCAAAATAGTAAGAAAACAGGAAATAAAACACACTGAAACCACTGTCTAAAGCTCTAGAACTGAATGATACTAATCTGGTTCCCTAATTCAGGTCACCTCATGACATAAGGAATGCGTCCCCATTTTCTAGAGGATTTCGAATAGTTGAGAGGGTCTAATAGAACATGTGGGTAGACTATAACATCTTTATCAGAGTAATCCATAGAAGAGAAAACCAGAAATAAAGGATAAAAGTAAAAAATAAAATGTATTCATAAATAATTTTCAAAAAAATAGGTATAAACGCATAACCAATAATATATTTCTCATGTCATGTCATATTATTTCTGTTGCAATGGAAACAAAAAACAATACAAGATGAAAATCCCCATAACAGGTCCTTACTACTAGTCTAGATCCCTCATACATTCACATCCCATGCTCAAACCAACTATATAATATAGTGCCTTAACAATTATCATGTCATATAACCAAAACATTATTGGGTACCCAATGGAAGCTTGATTAGGGTGTGAGTAAAGCTCAGTCATATTCCACTAGTGGAATATACAAAATATTTAGTCGAACCATATTGTGTATGGAGATACATAGTTAACAAAAAAGTAAACAATTTCTAAACCATTTTCCTTTAATTAACCAATCTCACTTTAGACACATTCCCCATTTATTCCATGGGTTAATCATTTTAATTAAATACAATTTTCCCTATTCTAATATTTTAAACTATGTGTAATGGGAGTTAATCAAGTTCCCTAAATCACTATGTAAAACATAACTCAACAATACATATCACAGACCTTAGACCCTCAATAACATTAGTCACATCACATGCATCCATTAGGGGTATATAGCCTTAGCTTGAATTCCAAACAGATTTATTATAGGGCTGGGGTTTAGAGCCTCACATTAACTGGACCCGTGGGCGTAGACCATCAAGTCTAATACCCCACATACCACCAATCCATGTGCACATTATTCTTTGACCATAAATTATTTTCTAATGAAAAAACATAACCATTAAACACTTACCCATTTTAAACTATAAATTATTGAACAAAATTACCATTTACCACCCATGGATCATTCAACACATATCTTATTTCCATACATCAAACCATTTAACACATTTACCATAAAAAAATATTTAAACCATGTAGCTCATATATCATTTACAATTCATAACAAATTAAAATTTAAATAATTTATATGGATTAACCCATTATCACACATTCCATTGAAAAAATTTCCCACTAACACATTTACAGTATACCAACACCCCCTTATTCCATGTTATATTCCCAATATAATTAACATGAATTCAATGTTTCATAACCAGAACCCCTTTTCACAAAAGTGGTACACACCATGGGTGAACCTTAACCCATCCCAAAAGAGCTCATTGAATCCCTTAGGTATCATGAGGGTTTTTGTTTATCATTTAAACAACACATTAATCATTTATATCATGGAAGCCTAAACAGACAACACAATGACATAAGAACACCACTACATTAAAAATATTTTGAACATAAGAGTATAGGATATAACTTATAGACATCATATCTTGATCCCATAGTTGAATAATCACCCAACCTTGATCGTTTCCATCCTAGAGTGACATTTACAGATCTTAACTTCCCGACTCACCTAAAAAATGACACTCCATCAACATGTTGTTAGATCTTCTGGTCAAGGGTGATGAAGGTTTTCCCTCATACTCCATGGTCTGTCATCCTTTTCGGGTTGTTGCAGATGTGTTTAATGGGTTCCTTGTGATCCCAACAAGGTTCTTCTAGTCTCAATTCTAGTGTTGTTTTGGCTTCATTGCGGTTTAATTTTTCATGATTGGAATGGTTGAATTATAGATCTCATCCTTTGGATTGCTATTGATGCTTGGAATATGGTGTGTTTTAGATTTTTGAGGTGTTCAGTGTAAGTTGTTTTGTTTGTTTGGTTCGAACCTGGAGGTGGGAAGTTGGTGTAGATGGACACGATCACTTGTAATAGGACCAGGGGTTTCAGAGCTGGTGGTCCACCTTTGCAATGATTTTCAGATTTGGTTGATTGAAGGGGTATGTCAACATCCATCAGGATGGGCTTGTTCTTTGACATAGGACACTTGCTTTATTATTTTCATTGCAATGTTGGAGTGCTTCAACTTGATTTAATACTGGGGAGGGTCTTCTCTGGTTTTCATCTTGGGTTTAACTCTTTTTGTCCTTCGGTTGTGATTAACCTAATTCTACGAAGTCCTTTGGGTTCCCCTGTCTTCCTTTAAAAGGGGGTATATTAGAAATAATAAAACTATTTGAAGGCCTTAGGTCTGTTGGAGTGGAGTGAACCAAACATATATGGTTTGTCCCCTACATAAGCACATTTTCACAAACTATGATCCCTCTCTCTATGTAATCATAGTCAATAAGAATAGTTACTACTAACTATGCACCAATCATACATCATGCACTGTATTTCTCCGCTTTCACCTCTTCTATGTGTCAAACTCCTAGAACAATATGATGTTTCCACAAAAACTCAAAAAACAGTAAATTGAACAATATTTAAAAGGTCTCAAATAAAATCTAAATTACAAAAATACCACCTAGAACTAAAAATCCTACATTTAAAGATTCATTTTATAATATTCTTTAATGAGGATTTCAATTCATAAGTTACTAATGTGGTCAGGGGTTCCTCATCTCACTTTTAATACAATTTGAAATATTTCATATTACAAATGTATTTTGATTATTCAGTGTAAATGTGGACCATGATGATATTTTATGATTATTTTTATGAATTTTATTAGTATTAAAAAATCTATTTGAGTCTCCCTCTTTAATAGGGTTTTGATTCATATATATATTAAATGTTTTATGGGACTTCATCTCAATCTCATTTCATTGAAGCATATAATAATGTTATGCATCAACCGTATTTTATGTGTTTATATACATGACCTTTTACATGTTATATCTTGAATTTATCTGTTATCTTGATCTTAAATGTTTTATAGTTGTTATTAATTTTTTGTGATTATGATTAAATTGTTTCCAATTGGTTAATGAAATTCTCTTAAAAGTCATCTTTTAAACATTCATTTTAGACTCTTTTAAAAAGGAATGTATTTTCTTAAAATATAAGGATTGAAAGGATTTTACCACCCTCATGATTCCTTTAATATTTTATGTTTTATTTATATATTTCCATGTTTATTTTCAAATAAAATAATTTCTTTTTTTCGGTGTGTGGAATTTTGATTTTAAAATATTTTTTAAAAATAAATTATTTTTTAAGAAAATCGGACATCATTTCTCTTTTTAGTTCGAAATCCTTTGTTTATTTCAAATACAAATCTTATCAAAATGTTTTCAATTTTTCTTAATATCTAGAAATTATTTATTATTTTTTTTACATATTACTTTTTACAAAAAAATATAAGGAATCTTACTCTCATTTTTCAGACAAGGCTAGTTTGGCTTTTACCGAAAATTTGAAAGTTATATTTTAGTAAACATATATGGAGGGAACGTATTTTCATGACATAATAACCATTATTTTATTTTAATATTACTCTACATGTATCAATATTTTTTCAAATATAAATATTTATAAAATATTTTATGAAATTTTAGTTTTTAAAAGGAATTTTCAATATGAAAATATTATTTTCTTCAATAATATTTGTAATTATATTTTAATGTATTTTTCATTTTCAATTTAAAAATACCTTTTTTTTAATTATAATCCACTAGAGATATCTGATATTTATCCCATCCGTATTCTTTCTCTGTATTGATTTTGAGGTTGACATGGAACCTATTTCCTTCCCATAGGTGAATCAAGCAATGAAAGAACAATGATTTTTTTGTCTAAAAGTAAAGGATTCTATATTTTTTATTAATGAACTATACTTAGACATTAAGGGTGAGAATAATATAACTTATAATATGGTTTGTACCCCATTATATCTCACATGTTATCATGATATATCTTATATGATGGGTGTTCCCAAATAGTGTTAGATGAGCCAAACATATATTATATGATTGGTGTTCCCAGATAGTTCTCTAATCCATTAGGTAAGGTTCCTTTTCCATTGAGGAATGACGAAGGGAGCCACTTGTTGGTTTCCATTAATTAATTAGTTGGCATCTAGTTATTTATAATTTGTCTTTAAAAATTGATATGAATATGATTTCCCAATATAACAACATGTTTTAGTTGGATTTATATTAATATACCATGGATCATGATTATTGATTTTGTTGATTCATGTATTTCATAAATCCTTATACTATGTTTTTGTGTTTGATGGTGCATTTATGTATGGGTATGAATACTATTATGAAATGACTATGCACCTTGATTATTTTAGCATACCCTTATTCTCTTATTATGCTCACTGATGACATCAAATTGTTAACTCTTATGACTACCCTTACCGAGCATTTCAGCTCACCCTTATTATGTTATATTTTCCCTAATATATGATGAATTATTAGTAAAAAAATCTATAATTTTTATGAACATGATGAATTTTTAGGATATTTTAAGACATAATATGGAATACGAAAAGATGGGTAAAGTGGGATTGAATGTTCATCTCTATGAATTAGGTGTTTATTAATCCATGTTTTTAAGATTTTTTCTTAACTATACTAAACTAAATACATAAATGTTACATTTTAATACAAGCTATCCAATATTTCAATTTATTTTTTTATATTTAGATGTAAATAATTGGGTCACATTTATCAGTTTCGATCTAGAAATGTAGTGTAAATTATTTTAGCACTGGATCTGAGAGTTTGGGTTTAGGGGTGTTATAATATATTTTCATTATTAACTATATAATAATCTAATATAAATTATTTTGGGTTTAAATAAAATTTTATAGATTTAATCCCTTATAGTTAAAAAATTTACTTCATTAATTTTAATGACATTTTTTCATTACTTAATCATTTATGACTATGTCACATGCTTTGAGGATGTTCAGTTCATAAATTCTGATTGACAATGGTGTGTTGGATGTGATCAAAGTTTCCATTGTTCCATCACAAAATTAATAATCATCATAATTTAATTATCATTTTTATACCAATATTATTCTTTTAAAACAACCCTTGATGTATGGTTATGAAAATTGAACTATTTTACAATATTTAAGATGGTAGGTCATACTTACACATGAGTAACATTTCTATTTTTAAAATGATAAAGGAAAAACACCAAAAGTGTTATTTTATCATTTCATAATGATAATTACATCATAAATATAATATTAATTTTATAAAAAAACTTACATATTCCATCCATTTGATATAGTAATAAGAAAATTAATCACATCACTTCACAAGGTGGTAGTCTGACATATATACAAATGAAATTATCATTTTCAATGGATGGTAAGGTAAAAAATAGTATGATGGATTAATTTTAGAAAATTATTAATATTTAATTAATATCATACATAAATATTTAATTCATCATCATAAACATCTATGAGAAGAAATGATGAAAAATAAATTACCTCACTTCGTGATGCGGTAGTCTATAATACATATGAATGATGTTTTCGTTTCCCATTTGATGGAAGAAGATATTGATGTAGGTTATTACATTAACATATTTTTTATAATATCTTATATAATCATATTATTATATCATAATGGAGTAATAATATTTTAATGAGGTGGAAGAAGAAAAAAATGCTCAGTTAAGAACAACACCTCTTCTTCGGACAACCTTTTTAGGAATATACCAAAAGGGTCCCTATATTTTATTTTTGGAACAAAAATTCCTTTAATAAATGAATTGAGAATTTAAAATATGATTTTTAGGTATTTTCTGTAACACCAGGCTTTTTATATGTATCAAGGAGATGAGAGAATATTCAATTACATATGTGTTGGGGAGTGACAATTTTCTAAATACCCAACACTATTAAATAATGGGAAATAATTCTCAAGAAATGTTCCACAGAAATTGATAAATAATGTATTTGGGGAAATATAAGGTCATTCCATAATTTTTTCACTAAAAATAAAAATTTTCTAAACAGTTTATTACCACTATATAAACGTTTACTCACTTTTACCATTTTAGTTTTCACCCGAGTAACAAGTTTTTCACGTAATTAATTTATTATTTCAGAATAAAAATAAAATGGGGCAAATTATGAGAATACAATTTATAAAATTGAATTATCATAATTTTAATTACTTAATTTATAAATAATCCTACAAAATGTTTTAAAATTTAGTTTTTCACAAAATGATATTTTCAAGAATAAGATGATCTTGTATTAACTCTATGAATAATAATAATCATAATATTAATTTAAATTAATATAAATTAATAAATAATATATAAATTTCATTTAAATATTCTTTATTAATTTTATTTTAATTTATTTCAATGGATAATCTTTATGCACTTCAAAGAGTTTTTAGTAAACCAGATGTTTAAGAATAAACTAACTTTTATCAGAATCATTAAAATTACTAATTAAAATTAGAAAATTTTAAAAAATTGTTAATATGTCACTGTAATTAGAAAAAATAATGCTTTTTTTAAATAAATTTGTATAATTAAATGAAAGGACTATTTTACAAAAAAATGGAATTTTTCACTATTCACTAAAATAACAATCATTTCAAAAAAAATTATATCCTTAAGTTAATTTTGATATATTGATATACAAAATATAATAATTTTTTAAAATAAAAATTATAAAATTTGAAGAATTTAATTATAGCATTTTTCAAAATAAATAAATATGAATCAATTTTTGAAAAAAAAACATATTTTTAAAGAATAAAATGTGTTTATTAAGAATATTGAGTTATTTTTTTCAAATAATTTATCAATAAAATTATATTGATATGAAAATTTATATATATTTAATAAATATGTTAATCATTCCCACACATACAAATTAAATTGGTAGTTTATAACAGTTATAGTTAAATAATCATGCTTCATTTAGGCATGGTGTTGGATGTCGCATATGCCATCAAATATAGTTTTGTTTTAAGAAAATTCCATGGTGTTATAATGAAGCACCCAATGGTGGAGATAATCGTATGGATTTACATGGTGAATTGAAACTACTATAGGTGGCCTATGCTTTATTTGAAACTGAAGATTGTATTAAGGGGTCACTATTCAACCCTCTTAAATGATAGAGTGTATAAGAAATATAATTTCTCTAAATATAAAAAATAAAAAGATTGATGCAAAGATAACAACCCTATATGAGCTAGTTAAAAAAATATTTTTGTCTTCTTAAGTATTTTGGAGAAATATTAAAAATATATAACTATAAGAAGAATATATTATTATTATTGTTTCCAACGCTTTCACCAAGGTGCACACATCCGTCTATTTTGAGGACGATGAGGATGGGATAACAGATGCACCACATTCCTTCTTTCCAATGGCAGGAAACATCCATTATTTATTCAGGTAAGTTTTCTCCATGATCGAAACAGGATGACGGGATGACAGTTCTTCCTTCTGTGGATTCCTCCTCGCAACTCGTTACACAGTCTGGGTCTCCCTTATAGACTAATACATTGTTCATGAAACTATTTCTAGTGCCATATCTTCATGGATGTCGGTTAATTACACTTTTTTTATCAGGACATTCCAAGGGGTCTAGTAAGGGCATCAACCTTCGGTCGGCGGTAGTCAAGTTGGACATCACTGGAATGTCCTAACACTATAATACCAGCATGTCTGGGTTTCTTCCTCTTATTATAGGACTTCTCGAGGGAAAAAAAGACTCAGGCATCCCACATAGAATGTGGGGAATTATATTCCATTTGTATGTCTCTGAGTTTTTCCTCAACTTACCCTGTTTAACACAGGGTATGCCGCGAGTTTAACGTCTAGCGGAGACAGATCAGACTAATCAGAACACTAACTAGAGTGGATCAGATGAGCATGAACCCTAGAGGACACACTGATATTAGGGATAAAGCGTTGTTAGTAACCCGATTGTTGCTAAATATAATAGTAAATGAGGTGGCATGATCCCACGAGGATGTGGCGGCCTGGGTAAGAATCAATATTGATAATGTATGGTTAAGTGAAGAGGATGGGGACTGAGAGGAGGCGATAGTAATATTGTGCTTGAACCTCGAAGAGACCTCCTACATATCCCCGTGGTAGGAAATCAAAGTCCACATAATTAGAAATGTGGTATACGATCGGGGTGTGCATAGAGTATAGTGACCGAATGATATACTGAGGCTTATGCATGGTTAGCAGCCCGAGGTTGGTCTGACGCCACTGGGACAGACCAACAATATGGGTCCTAACCGATGGGATGACAGTGTATTACTGCTCAGTTTGGGTTTGAAATGGCTTACCGCTGAATGGGGTTCACAACAGCTTATTATTGGTTGGGGGCACAACAACTTACTGCTGGATAGTGGGAAGTTTAGTGTCATGCATGAAAAAAGGGGCATACAGTTTAATGCCATGGAGGACGGGGTGGACCTATGTAATGTAGTTGGGACCAATGGTTTTTGGGATTGAACCTAATGGGGGTCTCCAATGTACCATGCCTTGGCAAGGATCAAATTCCAGATAGTTCAGGATGGTGGAAGCAATTTAACATCATGTAAGATGAGAATTTGTCATGCAGTTTAATGTCATACTTGATGAAGGTGGTCTGACGCGAAGGTTTTTGGAACTAGTGTTTGTTGGTATTGAACCTCATGGATTATTCCAATGTACCATGCCTTAGAAAGGATCAATTTCCACTTAGTTCGAGCTAGTATTTGGGGCTTACACACTAGGCTGCCTAGTTGGTGGGCTTGAACTTCAGGGAGGTTTCCTACGTAACTTCCCTTGGCCATGATCAAAGTCTAGGTTGTTCAAGAGGAGTGTGAACTGACGTGAAGGGGAGTCGGAACCAATGGTTTTTGGGATAGAACCTCAGGGAGGCATCCTACATGAATTATCTTGGCAAGGATCAAAGTCCACGTAGTTTGGGATGGTGATGGTGAACTGAAGTGAAGGGAGGTTAGAACTAATGGTTGTTGGGCTTGAACCACTTGGAGGCTTCTTACGTACCTTGCATTTTCAAGGATCAATGTCCACGTAGTTTGGGCTAGTGGGAACCAATGAGATGGGTGTTGGAACCAATGGTTGTTGGGAATGAACCTCAGGAAGGTGTCCTACAAACCTTTTCATAGCATGGATCAAAGTCCATGTAGTTCCGGAGGGGTGTGGTGAGCCGACATGAAGGGAGTCGGAACCAATGGATTGCAGGCTTGAACATTAGGTAGGCTTCCTACGTAGCATGCCTTGGTAAGGATCAAAGACCACATAGTTCAGATGGTATGGGTTATACACTGTTGGCCTCCTAGAGAGGATGTCATTGGAGATGCTTACTCTAAACCCACACGAGTCATGCTCTGTGTGAGAAACAAGAGGCATCAAAGATCTGACGATATCACTTTGAAAGGTGCATCTGTGGGAATTGGAATGGGGCTGACACGTAGTTAGCATCCCAAAAAGGAAACAGGGTCTTATGCGTGGTCCGCTGCCTAGGGAGATGGAGTCTGGGACTTACTCCAAGGTAGAGGCCTAGTGGTGATAAAGCCCAAAGGGAGAGGGATTTTGCACCGATGAAAGGAGGGCTATAGTTCCTATCCCCCCTCTTATTCCATTGCACCGATGAATAGAGGAGGATCAGGGATTCTACCTCCTGCAAGAAAATATTGGGGGCTTATACCACGATGGTTTCCATTTCCCCATAGACAGACGCCGCTCTGATAAAGAGGATCTCAATCCATGTGAGGAATAATTTCACTCCCGTAGAGACCAGTGGGAATAGAGAATATCCAAGATGGGGCACCCCGCGTATGATGCACGAGGTGAGGCCATAGTTTAACGTCATGCGCAGAGGATGATGGTGCTTGGATGTTTAACGTCATGCAGCTTGGACGAGGTGGGTTCACTCCGCACCCCTTGGACTTACATAACTGATACCCTCCCTCCCTTGAGGAATGGAAGGAATCAGTAATGTCGTGGAGAGGGGTGTTTTGTCAAGATCCATTAATAGGTCCACGTTACCGGGGCTATGTGGAGAATTAATAGTCGTTAGAGTGGCTATGTGAAGAAGAATGTGGTGAATCATCACAATAGGAATTACCACCCATGCAAGATATGGCGTGCCATCAGGTGGGATTTACGAATCCTAGGGGTACTGGCATATCATCCACCCATTCTGGATATGGCTTACCATCAGGTGGGATTGACACATGTCATATCCCCAACTCCTTGAGAAAGTTAATGAGTTCTACCATAGGATCATCAGGGTGAGGGTTCCTGTATTTATGGGGATCCCTTACCACCAGTGCATTAGCAGCCTCTTCAACATGATAAGTGGGTCTAGTGACTCATGGAGCGGCTGGCAGAATGACCTGTGAAGCAGTTGGGGGAATATGAGCTGGGTCTCGAGGATTGTCACATAGTTTAGGAGGATTTAGGGACACATACCACTCCCTCTTGTTGTATGTTCCAGCCTCAACCCTATCTGTGGGGGTAGGATGGCAGGGTCACCTGGAGGCTATTCACCTAGGGGAATTTGTTACATACCCTACTGCCCCAGCCGAGGCTCATCGTTGTCTGTCCTTTTCTTTAAAGCGTATTTAGAAAGAAGGTCATCAACCATCTTATTGTGTTTGGATTGTTTCTAACACAATGCGGCTTTTTCAGGACTGTCTTCCACCATCTGTACTAAGCCATATTGGTTATAGGGTTTGACGGCTCCGAGGTGCTCCTTACACTTGTTGGGATTTTGGATGTGGAACAACCCCTTGGTGGGAACAAGAAGACCCAGTCGATTCCTCTATTTATGAGTAGTCTTTCTCATGGATCCAAGAGGTGTGAAACTCCCTCATGGGGTCTGTCCTCTCCACGAAGCTCTAGGTCATTCTCACCCCCTGGAAGGCCGACCTTGTTATCCATGACCTTTCCTAGAGGCATATCCTCTATGTCGCCCAACATGTAGGTATGAAACTATATGGAAGTGAAATGGAGGGTTGCGTAATGCCCCTAACCACATATTTTCACTTTGGGTGAATCATCCTTGATTATCTTGCAGATCACATTAAATCACTGGAAACATCATTGTTTGAGGGTCCTATAGTGACTAGGTGACTCAGGGTATTTTCCCAAGGGGAGTGAGACAAATCAACCAAACGAAATTGTTGGATGATGTCTTCAAAGTGTGCTTTACTCTTGAGGTAGTCCACCTGTCGATGAAAAAGATGGAAATGAGTCACCCAGAGGGTCTGGTTGAAACAATCGACCTCTTACTAGGAGACCGATTCCCAGGAACTGAAATTTGGTATTGTAATTAGCCAAAACAACTTAGGGAAATGGTCCACTGCATGAATATCCCACATGCTCGTTGGTCCAAATTTGGGGTTTAGCCCTTCGTTTCCTCACTTGTCAATTAGAGGTAGCTGAGGAACCGGTAACGATACCGAAGAGGACTGTGGAGATGGAATACTGGCCATTGGGGGATACAATGAGCGAGCTAAAAAACCACCGCATCTCAAGATATCCATCGAAGTGTGTAATGACTTTTCCACCACATCACTGTAAAACAGGCTGACAACCGTAGTTTTCGGCTCATGGACTATGGCTTTGAGGGATGGACCGTACTGCTTCTCATCTTCCATTTGTCTCCAAAAGAGATCTATGTGATCTCTTGTCGAGGAAGAGAGTGACTATAGTGTCGACGGTGGTGGTTGTGTGACCAAACCTTGAGGAAATTCCATATTTTTGTCTTCTTATATGTTCTTGTGTAGGGAGGTGGTAATCCAATATACATCACATTCATGATGTGTGAGGCTGATGTTCCATGTTCCTTCCCAGGCCCTTAACATGAAGGATCTTGGTGAGGGTTCCATCGTTGAGTCATATTCTACCTTTGAATTTGAGAAATATACTGTTTTAATCACAGACTGTATCTTCTTGGTATTCATTTTATGGTGGAAATGACCCACTATCCTTCCTCATGATGGTTCTTCGATACAGGGTAGAGTCTCCGGACAAGGAGGACCTTTGGCCGTACTGATGCTGGGGTGGAGAGGATTTTTGCCTGAGTGATCTGGGGTGTGACGAGCACCAGAATAGATATCAAAGGGAAATTGGGTTGGACCTCTATGGGAAATTCTAGACTTGGTAGGACCTCCACTGGAGCTGATATGAGCCCGAGTAGGACCTCCATGATTGTTTTCCATGGTAGTATCAGCACGAGGAGGGTCCTCATTCTGGTGAAGCTGAGAACGGGTAGGACCTCCATGATGGGTGCTGGTGAAGTGAAGATAGCCTTCACTCCAATGATTACAATGGTGAGGAGGACCTTTTCCATATTCTCTGAGTACATGGGTAGGCCCCCCATTCTAGATATTGACTGAATGTGTAACATCCCCACACTGGTGGTTTGTGGTAGGATGAATGACTCTATACCTGATGTAATGATCACGGGAGAGGCTTCCGTACAAAGTGTCACTGCCGTGGGGGGACCCTCACTTGGATTAAGGGTAGCACAGTTTAGACCTTCATGTCAATATTTGAAGCGGGGAGGAGTTGAGTTCTCCATGGAGGTGGTATGGGGAGGTCCTCTATTCTGGGTGTTGTTGTTGCGGGTCGACCCGCGGTGGGAACTCCCTATGATGACGACTAAGAAAGTCAACCTCCCTTCCTGTGGGGCGGTTGGGGCCTTGATTTTGGTCAGGTATATAAGTTCCCCTTCTCATCATACACAGGAGGTTGATGATATATATGAGTGGTGGCCTGAGCCACAATAGTTTCTGACATTGATGCCCCTTGGCAGGCATCCTCCCCGGCCTATGCTCGACGCCTGCGTCGGGTCAACAGGACTTGGGCCCGCAGTGCAGGTGCATGACTTACCTACTCCTCGACTAGTGGGATCGGGTGGAAGTGATGGCGTAGCCTAGTGGGAGCCCTCCTTGGGAGCTCCTGAAACAGGATCCCGGCTGGGTTGGCCCAGACATCCCCTACCTCGTCACTATAGGAGAAATAATCCTTGAGGTGTTTCGGGGAGAGCCTCCCGAAATGGTTGTATATTGGAGTAGAGAGAAGTGGCTCCATATGTGACCCTTGGGAGTGGTGGTGCGGATGAGGCGAAGATGCCTCTAAATCCTAGAGGGTCATATCCCAA
Source organism: Viscum album (assembly GCA_963277665.1). NCBI lineage: Eukaryota > Viridiplantae > Streptophyta > Magnoliopsida > Santalales > Viscaceae > Viscum > Viscum album. Next base: position 173,079,922 of record OY728150.1, read on the forward strand.
GTTAGGATAATCCCTTCTTCCTCGTATCTGTGTACATGATGGCTTATCACACTTCGTTGTATGAATTCAGAAAGGGAAATGGGGCATGGGGACCCAACATCTATGGGGGTGGAAGCTATCACCGAAGCGGTGGAGCCCCATGGGATTGTCGTGTTGGTGTTTCCCCTTCCCCTACGTCGGGGGGGGGGGGGTAGGTGGCGATCAGATTCATAGTGTATCATCTTGGATCTTGGAATGCAGGGAGATTAAGCCATTAGTGCTGAATCAATGAAATAAATGTCTAGTGCCCCAGTGCCATTCCAGCATCCTTGGCTGGTAAGAGGGATCCACGCTGACAACGTTTTAGACCGAGAATCCCAACATTTTTAGTGCCCTGACTTCTTGTGGGTTTCACACTGGGCCTGCTATTTGCTTGGCGACACCCGACATAGGATAACTGAATCCAGTGACACGCGAATCCACTGATGTCTCGAACACTACTAATATCCACGTTGAGGATAAGAGATTCACGTCGGGTTCACTATTTCTATTTCCGATGATTTTTCCAGGGGACGCGCATCCATCTATTTTTTGGATGATTAGGACGTGCTGACTGATGCCCCTCTTTCATACATTCCAAAGGTGGGTGACATCCATTTCTTATTCCAGGACGTTTTCTACTTGATTGAAATGGGATGATGGGATATTGGTTCTTTCTTCCGTGGACTCCTCCTCAGAACTTGTTACTTAGGCCAAGACTCCCTTATAGACTAAGACGCTATTTGTGAAACTCTTACCGGTGCCATATTTTCATGGACGCCAGTTAATGAAAATACTTATTTTAGGAAATTCCAAGGGATCTAGTCAGGGCATTGACCTTCAGGAAGAGGAGTAGTCAAGTTGGACATCACTACCGTGTCTGGACACTGGAACACTTGCACATCTGGGATGCCTTCCCTTATTAAAAGGCTTCTCTAGGGCACAAAATCCTGATGTTTACCACTTATAATTCATGAAATAATATTCCATAGGCATGTCTTTGAGGTTATCCTTCGCTTCCCATGTTTATCATAGGCTATTCCACAAGTTTAACATCTAGAGGAGATTCATCAAACTGATCTGAACACTGACTGTTGTGGATCAGATGGATGTGACCCCCGGAGGACACACTGATATTGGGAATAACACATGGTTAGTTACCCATTTTTTGATAATGGGAATGGGAAATGAGGTGGCATGATCCCACTGGGAAGTGGCATCCCAGGTAAGAATCAGGATGGATAATGGATGGTTAAGTGAAGTGGATGGGGACTGAGATGGAGTTGACTTGAGGTCGATGGTGATGTTAGGCTTGAGCCTCGAAGAGACCACCTACATATCCCAGTGGTAGGGAATCAAATACACATAGTTTGAAATGGGGTATAGGATCAGGGTGTGTGCAGAGGACATCTACTCAAGGATATACTGAAGCTTATGCATGGTTAGCATCCCAAGTATGGTCTAACGACACTTAGACAAACCAGTGATATGGGTCCAAATAGAAGGGATGATAGTGGATTACCTCTAGGTTTTGGTTGACAATGATTTACTGCGGAATGGGGTTCACAATAGCATACCGTTGGGTGGGGTCACAATGAATTACCGTGGAATATGGCATAGTTTAGTGTAATTCCGGAAAATAAGGGCATACAGTTTAACGCCATGCAGGATGGGGGGGGGACTGACATGATGTTTTCAAGACCGATGGTTGTTGTGCTTTAACCTCAGGGAGGTCTCCTACATACCATTCCTTGGGAAGGATCAAAGTCCACATAGTTTATGATGGTGGATACAGTTTAACGTCATACAAGACGAAAAGGGGGAATGCATTTTAACATCATATAAGATGAAGGTGGTTCGATGTGAAGGGGGTCGGAACCAATGGTTGTTGGTATTGAACCTCAGGTAGGCTTCTTAAGTACCTTTCTATTTCAAGGATCAAGGTCCACATTGTTCGGGTTGGTGTTTGGGGTTTACACTCTAGGCTGCCTAGTAGGTGGGCTTGAACCTCAGGGAGATTTCCTACGTACCTTTCCTTGGAAAGGATCAAAGCCCACATAGTTCTGGAGGAGTGTGAACCAACGTGAAAGGGGGGGGGGGTCAGAACCAATGATTGTTGGGCTTAAACCTTAGGGAGGCTTTCTCCATACCTTGCCTTGGAAAAGATCAAAATCCACGTAGTTCAAGATGGTGTTGGTGAACCAACGTGAAGGGGGGTTGGAACTAATGGTTATTGCACTTGAACCTCAGTGAGGAATCCTAGGTACCTTAACATACAAAGGATCAAAGTCCATGTAGTTCTGGCTGGTGGGAACTGACATAAAGGGGTTCATAGCCAATGGTTTCTGGGATTGAATATCAAGGAGGTGTCCTACATACCTTGTCTTTCCAAGGATAAAAATACACATAGTTCAAGAGTGGTGTGGTGAGCCGACATGAAGGAGTTTGGAACCAATGGATGGTGGGATTTAACCTCAGGAAGGCTTCCTACGTACCTTTCCGTGGAAAGGATCAAAGACCACATAGTTCAGATGGTGTGGGGCTTACACTGTAGGCTTCCTGGAGAGGATGTCATGGTTGATTCTTACTCTAAGCCCACGCGAGTCATGCTCGGTGTGAAAAACAAGTGGGTGCAATGACCTAACGATCAAATTGCGAAAGGAGTGTCTATGGGAAGTGGAGTGGGGATGACATGTAGTTAGCAGCCCAAAATGGAAGCATGGGATTACGTGTGGTCTGAAACCTAGGGATATAGAGTCTAGGAATTACTCCATAGTGGAGGCCCAGTGCTGATACAACCCAAAGTTATTGGGATTTGTCACTAAGGAATGGAGGGCTCCAGTGCCCATCCTCCCCTCTTAGTCTATATCACCTAGGAATAGAGGAGGAGAAGGGATGATAACTCATGTATGAAAATCTAGGGGGATTACAACAAGATGGTTTCCCTTTCCCCACAGATAGATGCCACTATGATCAAGAGGATCTCATTCCATGAGAGGGATGATTTCACTCTTGTAGATATGGGTGGGCACATATAATGTCCAAGATGGGGAACCCCACATACGAAGCATGAGGTGAGGCCACTATTTCATGTCATGTGCGGAGGACGATGGTGGTTGGTAGTTTAACATCACGTAGCTCGGACGAGGTGGGTACACTCCGCAACCCTAGGACTTACATAACTAATACCCTCTGTCCCTTGAGGAAGGGAAGGGATCAACAATGATGTCGTGATGGGGAGTTATAGAGTGATCCATTGAGGGGTCCACTTTAGCATGGCTATGCAAAGAAGCAATAGTTGTTAGTGTGCCTATATGAAGAATCATGAGTTGAAGCAACGCAACAAGGAGTAGCACCAAATGGATCTTAAAATCTCTTCGTGCAAACCTGGAGGGTCACATGGGAAAAGGAGTTACAGAGGAAAGGGGTTCATAGGGAGAAGCCTCGTGAAGCTCTGGATCTCCATGTAGTGGAGGGGCTTCATGAAGGGGTAGGATTTGCAAAGTGAAGTGTCCTAGCCTAGGAATAGGGAATAGGTGCATGCGGAAGGGGATACGCGAAATGGAAAGGCATTCGAAGTGTATTGCTTCGCGAAGAAAGGGTTCCTTGTGAAGCAATGTACTTCACGAAGCACAGTGACCCTGCCTATGAATGTGGCTCACATGTGAATGGGGGGAATCCTATGAAGCATAAGTGATCCATGAATACCCGGGTCCCCTTGGGGATCCACTTCCTTTGAAGAGACCTGTGGGCTCTATGAAGGGCATCAATATTTGAAGAGGGGCTTAATTCAAACCAATAGAGAGGCACTTCGTGATGCTAAAGTACCTTGAGGAGGTCATAGTTCATAGAGTAGAATTTGCTTCGTGATTTGAGAGCTATGAAGGTGAAAGGTCATAGGATCCATCCATTGGGCTCAAGGGGAGCCCAGATTATATAGGAAGGAGGAGTTGCGAAGAAGATCTTGTCGGTAGGAAGACACGTGGAACATTGTTGTAATCACGGAGCCTCCCTCCTCCTTTCTCCATGGAGGGTTCGCGAATGCCAAATGGGTTTGCGGAGCCTCAATCCTCCTTGATATGCGGCAGGTTCGTGAATTTAAAATGGTTTCACAGAGCTTCCAACCTTTTTGCTCCACGGTGGGTTCACCAACGTCAAAGGGGCTCACAAAGCATCCTGCCTCCTTGCTCTGCGGTGGGTTTGCAAACGTCAAAGGGGCTTGCGGAGCCTCCTGCCACCATGATTTTCATTTCCTTCTTAGAGGAAAAGATTTGTGCTGGATATTGGGCTACGAGGGCTCCAAGAACAAGCTTCATGAGGTTTAATATAGAGATTTCTTTTTTACATGTTCTTCCCAAATTTGGGAACCAACAATTATATTTAGAAGTTAAATTTAAAACAGATCCCAGAAATTTTTTTCAGGGGCTTGTGTTTAAAATTACACCAGTATCTCTATATTTTTATTGATATTTTATATAATGGGTTTGATTTTGGAGATTTCCATTCTCCTGTTAATGATATATTTTACATGTTTTAGTGGGAACAAATTTCAAAATTGTTTCTCTCAAATGTGGAGTTAGTAACCAGTTTTTCAATTATTTTGGTGGAAGCACGTCAATAAAGGACTCACAATGTATAGATAACGATGGTGAAAGATATTTTATCTAACTAAATGGAATATTATTTGGAAACCCTTTATCATGAACTATATACAACTGATAGAGAATTAGAATAACCCCAAATGACTAATCGATGTTGAGAAGGATAGCAGGATGAACATTTCTCTATGATTGAGAGTTGGACCTCTACAAAGGTGGATGAAGTTGTGGAGCTAAACAAACATCGATGTAATATTGATTATTCTAGGAAATATATTGATCATATTTGAGAATATATGGATGATTTCTCATAATATATCAAACCATTATTTTATGAAGAGAGAATATACCTTGTGGATGTTACTCTTTCATTAGATCAATGAATAACTTGAATATTTTTTCATTGACCTATTTTATATCTTATATATTATTTTGATTATCATACTATTATAACTGATGAAATAAATAGGAATCGATATCAGGATAGATGAATAATATTGAACACTATATAATGGTGAATCAATAAAAACACGACATATTACTATTAAGTTAATTAATGAATCAATCCATTTTCTCATGAAAATTCACCTCTAGATGAGTATAGTTCATCCAGATATCGAGGCACATGTTTCATTACCAAACAATTGGGTAACCCCACAATATAGGAAATAAAAAAACATAGCCACAACCTATGTGAATGATTATATTAAAATATAGGTCCTTTAAATATATCTTCATCTTCACCATCAATATAAGATAAGGTTAGATCTTTTATTTATGATATATGGTTCACTCTTTAGTGTGTACTCTTGGCCATTTATTGGCTGGCCCTTTATTGTTGAATATTGTAACACCATTAGATTTGGTGAAATATATTTTTTCAAATGACTTTAAAATTTTCAATGATTTATGATAAATTGAAAACATCTTTCATTATATGAAACACTATGTTTCTCTTATGTTACATGTAACATTGAGATTCTCTTTTGTTACATGCAACACTACATTTAAAAGACATGTGACATATTATTAAAATATTATTATAGTAATATACTAGTAATTGGAATGGAGGTTATAAATATGAATTACTAAATTATTAAAATAATTTTTAAAATTTATTATAATGTGAATTTTTTGGTAACCAATTAATTAGGAATGAATTTTATAACTATTTGAATATAATAAAATTTTCCTTTCCAATAAATAATTTCTTTTTTCTATGAAAAAATATATTTTATCTAAGTAAATTAAAAAATCTAATTATTTTTAATGGTTACAATAAAATTTATATAATATATATTTTATTTAATATTTAACATTCATATTATGTGTTTTATAGACAATATATAAAAACAAATTAACTTTAATGCATAAAAAGATGCATTTTTCAAAAAGGTAGTTTTGTAACATTTTAATGTAAACTTATTTTAAAACTAATTTTTAACAATTTTAAAAAATTTATATTAGAAAATAATATTCAATTTTATATTTTTATCTTAGGGATAATTTTTGGGAATTTTCAGAAATTTTTAATTTTTATGAATAGTGAAAAATACTGGATTTTAATTAAAAATATCATTTTTGTTCCATGAATTTAAAAAGTTAAAATATATTTTAGATTGGTTTAATGATAAATTAGATAAAATATGTATATATTAATATAGTTTCTTTCATTGTTATAAATTTCATTCAGGAATTGGATATAAAATTTTGTAAACTTTTGATTATTATTCTTTACAAACACACTTTGTCATCACATTTGTGGGATTTGTTGTTATTTTATTATGATTATGTGAATATAATTTGGAAACATGGATTCCATTTTTGAAATAAGAATATTTTATATTTTTTATTATGGTAAAATTATATTTTTAACATAACTATTACTAAAAACAATGAAAATTAATCATTATGATTAAGAGAAAAACAAGTTTACGAAGTGACAAACCATTATACATAATGAAACAACTGACCTATAAAATTGTACAAAACAAATATCATGGACATTGTTTAACCTTATTACTTCTAGTATGAATATTTATCCATTATTGGATCCACATAACATAGAAAAACTATGGTGTAGTTCTCTATTTTAAAAAATTACAAGAATTGCACTCCTACTCAACGATAAAATGACATTCATTATCCTCTCTCATTTACAGCAATAAAGCCATTTGGGTCGACCATGATTAGAAAAACTGACTTCCCAAGTTCCCTTTATGAATCCTAGAGGCCTTATTTTGTGAATAAATCAGTCATTTGAATACATCAGTGACAACCTAAGGATGACACCCAAATAAGAGGTAATGTTATTCCATGAGCATCTTAATTTTATTTCCTTCTCCAGAACCCTCAATTACAATAATATCTAGATTATATAATAATATAATGATATTAAATATATGTATATGTTTCTATTTAAAGTTTATTTCTAACAACCACAAACATTTCCATCAAATGGGTAACAAAATAATCCTTCGTGTGTACGTCAGAGTGTTCTCACGCAAACTGATGACGTTCATTTTTTCCATTACCACATTTTAAGGTTAGAAATAATGGTGTAAATAATAATTATATATTATATTAATGATATTATTATTCTATTATAACTATTATATCACCCATATATTAGCAATAATGGTGTAAATAACCCTGGGAACGATGAAGTATTGCTTTGGAGTTCTTTGGATAAATGTCTTAAGCCAACAACGATGAAATCACAGATTGATGATTGAAAAACACTTTTCTTGAAAGATCATTCCAAAGATGGTGATGCATTGACCGACCTTAATCAGTGAGTGATCCAAGTCAAAGGCAAGATGCATTATTTTTTATTTCATTCCACATTCAGTGATTGAATGATGAAGGCGTTCCAACCAACGAACTTGTTGATCTATGGTTCCATCATTCCTTGTGGGGTGGGTTTAATTGCAGAATTATCTAGGATTTGTTATTTGAGAATTGGTTTTGATTTTTTGATCATTCTTATTGGAATGTATTGAGTCCAAAATTAACAATCGTTAAGGTTCATTCCTCATACTTGTTAATTGTGTTTTCTCTCCACCATTTTCTAAGTGTGTTCTTTATTCTTTGGTTCATTTATGAATGAATGATCATTGCGCCTTCATTTCATGGTGAAAAAAATCCGAAATTAAAGATCTGACCTTGGGATGACCCAATAAAGGTGTGATGATGATAGCGACGGATGAATCAAAATGATTCTGGAGAAACCATTCTTAAATCATCTTGCATCTGGATGAATTTAAATGAGTATATGTGACAATTAAAGGCCCAAAACACTGAGATTAAGTATTAGGGTGATGAAATGAGCCTGGATCTGGATTATTACGGTGAAAAGATACCAAAATCAGAATTAGGAATATCGGCCAAAGCATGCAGAGGAAGGACTAAACATTCAAGAAAATCCCAATGAACACGGTGTGTAACCCAGGGTTATACGACATGTTTCCCCCACTGAGTGTCGACTAAGATTTTAGGAGATAGTTAAATGTATTATGGTGTGTGATCCTATTATACATCATGTAGGCCCTTCCCATAGACTCGACGTGTATATCAACAGATACATGGACATGGGGTGGAGTAAACGGGTTCCCTACATGATGTTCACCGCACCACACAACTTGGCCTAGACCAAGTAAACGGACTTCCCTATGTACTGGTATTTCGGTATAAACACATGGGTTGACAGCATGTACTGGCACATGTCCAGAGTACACAAGTGGACCACAGATGGTGGTACACGATATGTGACTTCTTTTACACACTATGTACCCATATTCTACATGATACAATTTGGAATGACATGGTCTATTATATATAGGAATTACCCGAGCTCAAGAGACATGGTCTATGACCCTACTACAAGCAGTGTATACCTTTCTACATGGATTGAATCACCTATCCACCGTATCTAAGAAATGTTTGGTTAGGGTTATTAACCACGGTCATTTTCTTGCAGATTGGTGCATATTGTATCCTACTCAAGGGAGTATGATCCCTTTAGCAGAACTTCTTGGATAGAGTTTTTGGAATCCCCCGAGAGGCTCAGAGTGGATCCACTATTCAATCTTCCTACCTTAGGTAGATTCATCCATATTAACATGAGAAACATCACTATGAATCAATCCTCTATATAAGAGGTTAATCCGTATGGTGTTTTAGGTATCTCCTCATGGCCATATATGTTATCTTCATCTATGATATCATATTCTCTTTAGACCTATTAGCGTATATATCCCTTAATGGTTCTCGAAGATCAATACTTATTGGACAGATTTCATAAGTACTATCAGACTCAGGATTGTTCCCCCCAGATGAGTTCTTCATCTACTCTCCAAGATGAATCCCATGTGTTGGTATCCAGTAGTTGTGTCTTACCTATAAAATGCATGTATTGTATTGACTATATCTGTATGTTATTGTTATATGTGTTTTTGGAAAATACATTTAAGATCTTACTATAATTTTATTTTTGAATTGATTTTTGGTTTTTGGGTGTTTTACTGAGCATTGTTACACTCACCCCTACACGGGCAATGCCTACTGTGTCGTGTATTGTGCAGATAATAAACCTTTTGATGGAATCATAGGTTGAATCAGACAAGATGGTGACTTGTGAGATCAGGAAGGGTGATGTGTTCTTATGGATACATATAATTGTTCTAGTACATCTTATTATAGGTTCGACTATTAGTTATAAGCTTCTTTTTGGTGAGATTGTATTTTGGCCCTGTTTAACATACTTCACATTACATTCCTATCATTATATGTTTGTGATTTAGTGGTATGCATGCATTTGGTTCTTAGTGGTTTTTATAATTCATCATTTCATGGGCTTAGAGACGTGTGTGTACGTACAGGTACATATGCAATGCCTCCCATGTTAGTGATATTCTTACTTAGTGCTAGTCACCTTCTCTTGGCCTACTGAATATGGGATTGGGGAGTTGAGGGATGAGCCCCACTAGAAAAGGTTGTTGAAGATTTGTATCAGAGGTTATAGGTTTTAATTTAGGTCAAATATTCCATGAGTTTGGTTTTGGGAAACATTATTAATTGTTTCTAATTTAGCTTTCAGGATAGGGACTCCGATGTTCGTGCGACGACCAACGTATCCATGCACCAGGGATCTAATAACCTGATTTTGAACTCGGTACATTAGAACATCGGTTGTAGGGGGAATATAGGTTCCTACATCATATAGGAATGTGTTGTTGTTCCATGTCCTTATTGATCCATCTCTTTAGTTATACTCTTTGACTGTGAAACATATTGTTTTCAAGATTCCACTGGGATGTATACCATCTAGGATTCAGTATTTTGATAACAAGGATGATCCTCTCAATGATGAGGCTTCTATATGGGGACTAGTTCCCCATATTTTACTAACAGGTGGTGCAATAACTATACCACTACCTATGGAGAAGGACATGGTACTTGAAATACTAGGATATTTGGAGTGAAAGATGAGCACACAACACGAGTTTCATATATAGATACCCCTCAGGATTCAAGGTGTTCCAGATACTCAGGAGGATAAGGATTGGCTTGAGGCACTGACTCATGTTTTCTATCAAGTCATGAATCCAATGGATTAAATGGTGGTCCTGGAAGCGAGCCTTCTATATTGTTCGATAGAGTGATAGTGGAGTTTGTCTATCAAAAATCATGAAAAGGTGACTCTTTCTTGGACATAGTGCGAGCATACTAATTAGATAGTGGTTCTCACTAATTATATTGAGAGTATTTTGTATATAGAAGATTCTTCACCTCTATAAGGGTATCATGATAGGGGATATCTATTCATCATGGTTCACCAACCTTTCTAGGTACTCAATGGATATTGTTAGAGATTTTTACATTAGGTATCTGTCTTAAGAGGAGGTCTATGGAGAGACACACAAGCCATCGTTATCCCTCTATCCATTCCTACTTATGCAACGATGCTAGAGTGATCTTTGGTGGTTGAAATATTCTTGGCTGAGCAGATACATCTGGTGATAGTCAATTGTGGAAGAACATGTTTAGAGACCTCAGCAGTAGGGATCCAATGTCAATCATAGGGATCTAGACATGCGAGACAATTCAGGAGGAGGTCATAGGATAGAGGATATGTGGTTCATGGATAATAGGGTGGGTCTAGTCATCTTAGGGATAGGAAACACTATTTATTTAATTTAAGGGACATCTCACTTGAGATTTTCCGAACCGCTGTGATGATGACAAGAAAAGAGTTGATAGACCACCATGGTAGAGATAGTGACAAGAGCTGGTCGATCCATAGGGTGGTGTACATGGAAGAGGAATTGGTAGGGTATAAGAAGGGGGATAACATTTTAACTTGTTACCCCAACCATCCTAGGTGGTCCATACTATGATCAGGGAATTGGAGGACTAGGGCGGGGACCACTGTATACAGTCGAAGCATATGACCCAGTGACTACGGGAATTATTCAAGGTAAGGTATGTTTATTTTATAATTTATTTTTAGTAATGAAAGACATAGGTCCTAGTCATTCCATATTCACCACATATTTTGTTTGAGACATAGAAATTTCTGTTGAACTGTTGAGTCAACACTTACTCTTGGAGACACATACTGGGGAGGACTTAGGTATCCTGCATTTGTGTCGACAGTTTGGACTGACCCTTGGAGGTGAGAGTTTTGGTTGGAACCTCTTATTAATAGAATTGAGGACTTATTGCATCATTGTTGGTATGGATTGGCTATCTATAGTCCATGTATAAACTGACTATTTTAGGCAATGGGTGTGGTCTGTCCATAGTGATGGAACACGATTTTCCAATGTCAGTGAAAAGGATACCTAGACAGCACAAGAGGGAAACTTACTAGATAGAAAAAGATTGTACTATGTCGGTGCAGAAAATTACACATTAGTTGGATATCCTAAAGCTTGGTGTAGTGTATTTCAGTAGTTACTAATTTCCTAAAGTGGGGCGGAGGATGAGGGAAACTTCCATGAAGATGTTCAAAGATTACCTACTTTCTTGGAGATATACTTCTACATTGATTTACACCCTGATATGAAACTGATATCATCATCATCATATCAGATGGCTTCGATAATGATTCATGAGCTGAGAGTGTAGTTGGAGGGCTTGCAGAAGAAGGGATTTATGAAACCCAGTGTTTCACCCTAGGCGGCCCCAGTTTTGTTTTCCAAAAATTCACACTGTAGATTGAGGATGTGTGAGCACTACCAGTGCTTGAACCATGTGACCATGAAAAAAAGTATCCACTACCAATAATTGATGAATTATTTGATCATTTGAGAGGGGAATGATTGTTTTTGAAGGTTTTCCTCAGATTAGGCTATCAGCAGTTATGTGTAAGGGAAGAAAATATACTGAAGATGTCATTTAAATGTCCTTAAAGTCACTATGATTACTCAATGATTCCCTTTGGCATAAAGAATTCATCAAATATTTTAACAAGACTCATGAATCGTATCATCCAGCCTCACAGAGACCAGTTCATGGTAGAATTCATAGATGGTATCCTTGTGTAGTCGATTTCTGAGGAGGAGCAAGAGAGACAGTTATGGATGGTTCTGGATGTACACTTGGAGCACCATATTTATTGGAAACTTTAGAAGGGTCAGTTCTGGATTTATGTGTTCAAATGTTTTGGACATGTTATCTAAGTGGATGGAGTGGGTTTGGACCCATCCAATGCCGATTCAGTGTTATCATGGAAGCCCCTATTATCGTGATGAATTTGTGAAGCATCCTTGGGATAGAAATCTATTATCAGAGATTCATACCATATTTCTCCAGGATATCAGCACCTAATACTGCTTTGACACAAAAGGGGTTTCCATTATTATGGAAATAGAAGTACTAGTAGACTTTTCAACTATTTATATATAGTTTGATGATCGATTCGAACTTGAGATTTCTAGAGGATTGTTTCGAGAACATAGTGTTCAGGGATGCATTGGGAACCAGGCATGGTTGTGCCCTCATGAAGAGGCATGTGATGATTTCCTATGGTTAATTCTAGTTGATACCAATGAGTATAACTACATGATCCACCATCTGGACAAATCATTGGTAGACATTACATTGAAGATATGTCGACACTACCTGATGGGAGAATGTTTTATCGTCTACTCTGATCACAAGAGTCTCAATTATATCTTTTCTTAGAAGAATCTGAACTTGAAAGAGAGATGATGGATATAGTTCTAACCAGACTATGAATTTTAGATTTTCTATACTCTTGGGAAGTGAAATGTGGAGGCATATGCTCTTAGAAAGAGATCTTGATCATGGTTTCTTAACAAGGCATCAGAGAAAATGTCCTCATTACATTTATCTTTAGGGGCTGGAGATGGTGCAGATTACATCCAATAAATTATTTTTACCCCTTATCTCTGACAATGAGTTAGGGAGGCACAACTTGGGGATATAGAGAACAAGACTCTATGTGCTTAGATATCAAAATGGAATCCTCCTGATGGATGTTAAAAAACGTGGGGAGAATATATTCCTTTTCATAGGATGTACAGTAGCAATAGAGGAGTTGTGGGTGGGGGGATCTGAGGGATTTTCATATATCCCATTTGAAGGTATATCCTGGTGTGTAAATAATGTACTAGGATCTATAACATCAGTTTTGGTGGCCAGTAATGTAGAAGGTTGCTGCAATGTTTGTTTATCAATGCCTTACTTTAAGTAAGGTAAGGATGAGCCCCAGGTTCCATTGGGTTTATATTAACCCATTGAGGATCTCGAATGGAAGTGGGATGGGATTTCAATGGACTTTGTGATGGTTTTACCACATACGTGTAAGGGACATTATGCCATCTAGGTGATTGTTGATCGACTCACCATGTTGGCCCAATTCCTATATATCTGAGAGAAGATTTCAATAGAGAGCTTGAGAAACCTCTACATTCATGATATTGTTTAATACATGGATTTCCATTTATGATTATTTCATATTGTGACACTTGTTTTACATCTCAATTGTGAAAGGGATTGCAGGAGGAGTATGGGACCTAGGTTCACATAATCACAACATTTCACCCATAGACAGATGAGTAAACAGAGAGGACCATTCGAGTTCTATTGGAAATTATATGGTATTTCATGTTGGATTTCATCTGAAGTTGTGGGGTTCATCTACCACTAGTGGAGTTCGAGTACAACAACAGGTACCATTCTTTCATTGGTATGAAACCATTCATGGAATTGTACAGGTGACCCTACAGGTCACTACTTTACTAGACTGACCTATGAGAGTCAGCACTTCTGGGACCAGAGTTGATGAAAACTATTATAGAGAAAGTTCAAATCATCCAGGAGCATATAATTACTAATAAGAGTTATCATATATCTTCTGCTAACAGGTGGTGGAGGCCTTTATTATTTTAAGAAGGAGGCCATGTTTTCCTTGGGGGTTCACCTCAATGGGGATTACAGAGACTTTTCAAGGATTAAAGGTTATCTTTGAGATTTATCATCCCTTTTCAGATACTGTATAGAGATGTTGAGGCGTCATACCACTTAGCACTACCTTCATTGTTAGATCAGGTAAATGACGTCTTCCACATGTCACAAATGATGAGATACATGTATGACCCATCAAACTTCATCGACTCGGGAGAGTTTTACATTAAGGGTTGAGACAAATTTTTTGAGTACCCATTAGAGATCAAGGATCGATTGGAGATGATAATTCATGGGAGAGAGATTCTGTTAGTGCATTGTCTAGTGGTAGCACGAGAATCTCTAGGAGAGAACATTGGAGCGAGAGGCTAGATTTATGCTCAATAGCCTCATATTTTTTAGTATCATTTGTTTGGGATTTTTGGGGACACAAATCCCCAAGATGGAGAGAATGTAATGTCCAAGATTTTTCTATGTATTATTATTAAATATTAAATGGATTAATTTGGTGACTGGATGTGGAACAATTACATGAAAAAAATATTAAACATTAAATATCACATGCACATAGTTTTTTGAAGGAAGGGGAAAAACTATTAAACAGATGTCTGGATCAGAATACTGAGGGCACCGTTTAGTTATGTGTAGTAGATTTATCCTAGCTATGACATAACATTAGTTGGTGTGGGTATTCTATGGAAAAACTCGAAAAAAATTTGATCGTTATTAAATAATTAATATTAAAGTTATTTTGTTGATGTAGTGATTTCCATTAAAAATATCATTATTTATAAATCATAGGGTTAGCCGGAAAACCCTACGATTACTAGGGAATCACTAGGGGCTTTGGAGAATCATATCAGTCCAACAATGAAAGAATCACAAATAGATGATTGAATAACACTATTCTTGATGAATCTCACCAGAAATGATGATCAAAAGACTGACCTTCATTAGCATGTGATCCAAATCGAAGGTAGGATGCTTTATTTTGGATTTATTTCCCAGTTCTAAGATTCAAAAAATAAAACAGTCCCACAAATGAGTAGTTTGATTCATGGTTAAAAATTTACTTATAGGATGGGTTTAATTGAGGAATTATCGGGGATTGATTATTTCAGAACTGATTTTGATTTTTTGATCATTCTTATAGGAACTGATCAAGGATGAAATGAAAAAGATTGAGATTCGTTCCTTAGATTTGTTCCTTGTGTTTTCTCTCCCCCATTTTCTACACATGTTCTTCATCATTTAGAACATTTAAGAAAGAATGAACATTTCAAATTTTTTTCTGGGTGAAGAAATATAAAATTAATGATCTAACCATGGTAATACCAAACAAAGGTGTGATAGTGATGGAGATAGATGAATTGAAGCGATTTGAGAGAAACCTTTTGTCCAACAGTTTCCGTCTGGATGAATTTCAACATTTTTCTGATATAATTGTAGACCTAAAACACCTCAATTCAATGTTACGATTATGAAAAAAGCCTTGATATTGAGTTTTGAGATGAATGAGCCCTAGAATTGGAATCTATAATATTGGTCGAAGTGTGTGGAGGAAGAACTAGACATTCTTGAAATTTTCAATGAACACGGTGTATAACCAGGGGTTACTAAATGTGTGACCTCCACTAAACAATGGCTATGGTTTTGAGAGATAGTTAAATGTGACATGGAATGTGACCATATCACATGTCACGTATGCCCTTCCCAGAGACTTTTCATGTATCTCATGAGATACCCAGAGATGAGGTGGAGTACACAGGATTCCTACATAGTGTGTACGCTATCACACAATTTAGCAAAGTCCAAGTAAACGAAATACACTATGTACTGGTACACCAGAAGAGATAAACGGGTTGACACAGTGACTAGCACATGACAGGAGTCCACATGTGGACCCTGTATGGAAGGACAAGTCATTGGACTTTTTCTACAAACACTATACCCATCTTCTATATGACACAATTTTGAATGACATGGGAATTTGTACACAAGAAGTACCTAGGGTCAAGGGACATGACATATGACCCCAATACGAAGCATATATACCTTTCTACGTGACTTGAATCACTTTTAGACTGTGTCTTGGATAGGTTTTGTTAGGGTTTGTGCCCTTGATAGTTTACCTTAAGGATGGTTTGCATCTTTTCATACTCATTAGAGTGGAATCCCTTTAGTAGGAATTCTAGAATACTATTTTTGGAATCTCCCAAGAGGCCCATAGTGGATCCTATATTCATTCTTAGTGACCATTTTAGAGTCTTCATTATTGATGTGGCTAACCTTACAGGGAATTGGTCATCTACATAGAAGGTTAATTCAACTATACTTTTTGGCATCTCCATATGGCCCAAGATATGATCCTCATATGTTGTATCGTATTATCTTTATATCTATTAGTTTATCTATCTCAAGATAATTCCTGATGAGTAGTACTTCAGAGGTGGATGTTATCAGTGCTATCAATCTTAGGATTGTGTTCTCCTAGACAAGTGCTTCTTGGAATCATCGAGATGAATCGCTAGTGTTGGTATGTGGTAGTTGTGACATAACACTAGAATACATGTCTTGGATCGAGTATATCTAGATATTCTTGTTATATGTGCTATAAACATATACTATGTAGAGATGACTATACTTTTTGTTGTGTATTTCTTTGTGATTTTTCTGTGCCCTATTGAGTATTGTTATACTCACCCCTACACAGGCTTTTCTCCCCACGTGTCGTGTCTTGTGAAGATGAGAAACCTCGTGATGGAGTCCTAGGCAGACTAGGTCTAGATGGTTCCCTATGATATTAGGTACTCTATGGTGTTTCTATGGCTATTAATAGCAGTCCCAGTACCTCTTCTTAGAGGTTATACATGTGGTTACAAACTTTTTTTTGGTGGGCATGTATTCTTTCCCGGTTTACCTCACTACACTTTACTTTCTTGTCATACTCTAGTTGGGATTTAGTGGTATACATTAATTTGGTTCTTATTGGTTTTTACATTTCAACATTTTCTGGGAATGGATATTTCTCTGTGCATACAAGTACATATGAAATGCCTCCAAAGTTCATGATATGCATACTCGATATAGGTCAATAGACCCTATCCAATTGTAGGTGGGCTTGAAGAGTCACGGAATGGATCCCACTAGGTAGGGTTGTGACAAAACCGGTAGAAAAATCATCATATAACTCTATTTATAGAGGGTAGAGTCATACGAGCTCATTCTAGATATGAAAATATTAGATATTTGTATTGCTTTCTTTCACAGAATATAAATCTTAACAAGAGGAGATATGGTATATGTATTTCTACAAATAATACGTTATATGGGTAAATGTTGTTACCTATATCTAAATTCCCCCCACTAGTGAAATATTTCCCCATGGGAATATTGAAAAATTTCACTTCGATTCCCTTTTCCTTACCAAATGATTTTAAACTGCATGGGAAATGTCCTTTCCTCATGATGTTAGAAAACATGACATATACGTCCCCACAATATGAAATTAAAATGTTAAATCCATAATTCATCATCATTCCATGTCAAAGGACCATAGGAACCTATCCATAGATAACCAGAGTATGTGTTACTTGTATTATCTATTAAGCACCTCAACACATAAATCAAACTTCATGACTTTGTCACCTTAGGTTGTTGTAAACCTTTAGTGGCCCATGGAAATGAAAACTGATATTTCTTTTTTACCATGAAAGTGATAGATATAGACTCTGACTTACCAACAAGGGGTTTTATTGCCATGTAAGAAGGGATTTCAAATCTGTGTGAGCCTGACGTTGTTGTGGATGAACTCAACAACTTAGGGGGTTCTTTTTTATGACCTGCTTGATTGTCCCATATCATTCATCATAAAATGGGAACCTAAATCCATGATTTAAAAACTTTTCATCTCCCACTCAATAGTATGTTGGATTACTCTTGAACCTGGGTATTAATTTTTTTTTTGTGTAACTACCCCCACATTCGAGGTCTACATGCACCAGGTCCATAAACTACATGCAACTGGTTTAAAACTGTACAACCTGAAAATTTATCTGTTGATGGTAAAAAATAACAAGGCGTTAAAACTTCTACATGAAGAGACCTAAAACTTTTTAGGTTGAAAACCTATAAATTAATTCCTGAGAAAACATCATGTATCTATTGTTAAATGTTTTATCGCCAGATTTTTGGAAAATGACAGAGTGTAAGAAAATAATTCATCAATCTCAAAGGAACCACTTTTCAGACCTAGTAAAAGATGATTCATTCTAATTGGAGATCCTAGTCCATAAAAAATTTAGAGTCATGATTTTTTATATCTCCCCACTATGATAATTTGTTCACTAGGAAGAAAAAAACATTTAGGGTACTCAATCCCTTCTTGGATTGTACACTGTTCAAAATAAACCTTCATTCCATTAATGTATGAGCTGACACAACATGTTCCATGAGTTATATCCTTCTCGTATTTCCCGATGGACCTTGGGATTCTGTGAAATTGGTTATTCCATAAATAAAACTAGTAACTAGGACTGGTTCATCCAAGGAGACTCTTGGATCCCAGGAAGGACCCCCTTAAATTTGGGAGCCTTTGTCCCGAATACAAGGTAATTTATAGGATCCTTCCATTACTGAAGATGTAATTATAACCACTAGTTACCATGACTAGTTAAACCATATATTCCTAGACCATGATTTTGAGTTAACATAATAATAATATTTAAGTGGATTCATTATTCTTGATGTTATTTCATAGTGTATTTAACCCATTCTCAAAGAAGGAATGTGAGACTCCATTCTTGAACCTTTTGATGGCCCAGACCATGTCACTCGAAACAACGTGGTTTATAACCTGAGCATTCCTACCAAAATATATACATCTCAAGGGTTCCAAAGATCTTCCATGGATATATCCTTATCCACTTACAACACCATCATCTGGATTTTTTTAGTCTTTTCAAGTCTTACATGACCCTTTGAAAATAGTTGGGAAACCTCTATTTTACCATCTTGTCAACACAAAAGGGAATTGACCTACTAAAAAGAGGAATCTCAACCATATGGGAATTGAATTCCAATACCCATGATCCCCAAGGGCACCATAGAAAAACTTGACAACTTAGAAAATTTTGGTTCATCCCTGGAAAGGATGCCCCATTCCATATTCAATGATTCAAACATTTCTGTGATCAATTAATCAACCAATATTTAAACTATCAAAGTAGATTGGGCATTAATAATATTTTTTCTTCCTTCAATTCCATCTCCAAAATCTTTTATTTCCCTTGGAAAAGAGTAGGAAACTCTTTGTTTGACCATGATAGTGATGCATAATGGTATTAAACTACCCAATAGAGACATGTCTCCCTTGTAATGAAGGAATATAAATACTCATGGGTCTTAGAAACACTATAGTAGAACTCAGCTCTGTAGGGTGCCTTGGTTCACCTGTATCATGTTTTTCTCTATTCATTATTAATCAATTAGGTCATATATGTTGGTATTTAAATTGGATATAATTTTTACATCCTTATCACCTGACTTTAAAATGCATAGAATATATTCTTACCACATAATGCTAAACTACATAGAAAAATTCATTACTGCATGAAATTATAATGCATGGAGGACATTAAAAAAAGACTATTATATTACTAGAAGAAGAAGTATTGAGATATAATCCCATACACTATAGAAATAGATGGTCTGAGATAAAAGACCTTATACTAAAACAAAATAATGTTTTGGTTAGCAAGACCTTCCATAATTTGACTGAAGGAGACACAATGCTTTCTAGGTTTAATAATAGAAATGGTTACTCTATAAATAATTTATGTCTCTACTCCATATGCAGGAACATCATTTGCTCTAAGAAATATTGAGAACTCATACAATAGAAAATGAACAAACCATGTTAGGTTTAAAACCTATAAGTGGGAGGAATGATCAAAATTTGAGCCCCTGCCCTCTATGATTTTCCAATACACATATTAAGAAAAAAGATAGGGAAATATAAATAAAATGATATAAATATTCAAAGGATCATCATTTTTCCTAGAAGAAAACAATATATTCTCACTAAGTCCACTAACTTTGGAAAAAATATTAGCATTCTCCATTCAATATATTTATTTTACCCAAAATATCCTTTTAAAATAGGATATTCCTTTGTAACTGGAGTAGGTTAATCAATGGGGAATCTCATGATGGAGTGAATTCAGGATAATTTCTTAAGAAACCCACTTAAGATTCAAGTATTAAGATATAGGTGTTTAGGTTTACTAGGTATTATGAAAAATATTAGCATTGTTGATGTTTTATAGAGTATCATACTAATTAAATTTCATTAACATCATGAATAAAAAAAGAAATAAAATGATTGGTATAGTTTAGAATATTTGGTCATTGATAGAATCTAGAAGGAGGAATCTCTACATTCTATAGACCCTTGTAAAATATTAATAAAATGTATAAAAGAAAATATATACACTCATGGATGGATAATAATAAAATTTGGTTTTCCACATTTTTCAAATTATCCAATGTTTGGCGGGTTGTATTAATGGAATAATGAAGTGTCATTCAATCCACCTCCTCTATAGCTGCATTAGGATGAAGAGTCTCAATAAAAGAATAAAAATGTCCAACTCCAATCTGAATGGTCTCCAATAGAGATGATGTTGTAATAACATTGGATTTGGTTCTAGAAACACGTGTTTTGTATTCAACTATTTTTGTAGTCATGAAATCCATTTGTGTGTGTAGATGAGAGGATGTGTGAAGTCTCTACTCAATAACATCAGAATCTTCCCTTATTGAATATGCAAGAGAACCTTTATCCAAAAACAAATATAGGTCTGTATCATAATTAAATAGTCATTATAGGGTTAGGATTATTTCCATCATGATATCAAATAATCGATGGTGATCTATGCCACCTACCTCCAAATCATAAAAAAGATAGAGAAGGTGTTCCTCTTGGTTAGGAAACATCTCCAAGGTGGTCTAGTGACTAAGGGAGGAATCAACTACCTGATTATATTATGTCATTATTATTCTCATTAAACTACTGTATTGGAATATGGTAAGGAGTAATATTAGGATGAGTTGATGAAGAAGAAATAGAATAAGTTTCATTTGTTAATCTCTTAAATAATGGATTATTTTCAGTTGAATTGAAGGAACATGGTCCTAAAAAAATTATTTCTCACTAATGAAATGTATATTATAATGAAAAGGATTCTTACATGAAGGCTAGTCTAAGCCTTGAATCAACTCCATTGCTAATATAGGTAAGGGGTTTGGGGAAGTGCAAGGTTGGTCCACCGGGAAGAACAATCTATTCATAACACCACTTGGGTATGATTCCACCCAATATTGGGATTAATCATTACATAGGTAAACATAGTATCCAATTAGTAGAGGAATAATATCACAATTTGTGTCTTCATGAACCAATATAATCCAATATTGGAAAATAATCCTTGGTTGTTATTATCCTTATGCACTAGCTAAAGGGAGAGGAGAAACCCATTAAATACCAGATAATTGGAGAGAAAACCAATAATGAGTATATGTCTCATGAATTATCATCTAATCTACACATTCCTCAAGATCCCCATCTAAGAGAGAGATATTTTATGACCTCTCATAAAGGGATCCACTTCCAATATCAATAATTATCCCAGTCGGTTCATGGTATGACATGAAATTTAATGATCATGTCAGATAAATATTCCAATGACCTCATTGGACCCTACTGGAATTGCCTCATCTCTAGATATATTCAAGATCCTCATACGGAATGTTTCATTAGAGATTAGAGTTGTATTATGATATTTTTGTAGTGTAAATTCTCTCATATATCACTGAATAATAACTAGAAGGGATTCCAATCTAGTAGGGTATGTTTCCTCATTGGATTTTTACAATGAGTTGATAATGAAAAAAGAGTGTTGGTTTAACTAGGTTATGAAGGAACCCCACGACTAGTCGGGATGCTATCACCAACATGCCCACTCAAAATCATGAGCATGCATCCCGGGCCAAAAAAATCCATCCATTAAAAAAATGGATAAAACCCTACTGGCCCAATACTTTGGGATACATACAATCCCACATGGTATCCTCTTTAGAAGCACCCAAAACCTCAATTTTTTCCCAATTTGACCCCATTTTGTCATGGATCTATAAGGGAGGGCTCTGATGAGGGCGTATAATGGTTGGTTTAGGCCCACTATGATAAAAAAAGGCGTTGATAAAATCTTTAAATAAAATGAGCGATAATAAATTTATATCCTTCCTTAACTTATCCTTAATAATGGTAAACATGTCCCTTCCCAATGTTGATGTTTTTGTGGGGTAATCTTAATCATCTACTATAGGAATAAACATGGAATACATCACCGCAAGTGGAGATATCCCTCTTAGATGATAAATGTCATAGAGGTTGATCCCTAAAACACTGTGGGTTAGATAAATGGAATTATTTATACAAAAACAAAGACTAATAAACACTTTAATATGTTTTATGTGATTATACACAATTAATTAATAAATACATTTTTATCGACAAAGATCAATGGAATTTCACTGTTCGAAGAATTCTGAGCAGCTCTGCACGATCCACAATAGCCATGCCGATTCATAAAAACAATTACTGTCATGTCATATGTCCCATTCAGATGTCTAAATAATTCTCATATTATTAAAGGTGGAGACATATATTTTTTAAATAACATTGATTAATTTGATGGTGGAAAATATCAAAACTATATGGACCTCGATGGTAGTTTACTAACATAGATATAATACCTAGTCTGGCACGACCACCAAATGACTATCAACAGTGATTGTTAGTTAAACACAGTCAAGTGAGGATAACAGACAATAATAAGAAAGGTTGTAATTTTTTTAAGGAATGATAACATCATCCATTAGATATAATATACACAAAAAATGTCAGTTTGACATGGGATAGATATGATTTTTTATCAATAAATCCCCTTAAAATCCTTGTTATTGAATCCCATATGATCCAAAGGTTCATCATTTTGATTCCCAGTAATCATTTCCATTTTTATGGTTATGGTGAAAGATGTATGAGAAATGGAATCCATTTGTATGAAAACATGAAGAATATGTTATATGAGCAATGAAATATGGACTACATGGGTTTATGATGGGGAATGAATCATGAAAATCACAAGAATCATCAAGGGATTAGTGATTGCATTACTAGATATCGGTATCTAGGATCACATGATATTTAGTGACTTAAAAAATCATCTGATCCTAAAAGTATATCGTGACTGCATGATGGGTTGTAATAATCACAATCATGTGACCATAATATGGTGATGTGAACCACATAATTACTAAGCGATCATGCAACCGAACCCTACAAATCACTCAGAGACTATAAGAAATACATGTGATTATAGAACTGAATCATGGTTCAAGAAAATTACTTATTGTTGGTTTATGGTTCATCTGAAGAAGTGCTAAGAAATAGAATTCAAACAATGTGAAAAGATGATAAAATATCACGAGAGTGTCTTGAATGAATGATCTTGAGATCGGATCTTGTGGGAAAATATTGATAAATAGGTATTGCAAAGTTGTATTTTAGAGGAGTCAGATAGTGAGAGATATCTCAAGATATCTTTAATTAAAATTTTCTATAGGAATAAACTATATCTCGCTCCCCCATTTATAGGATTATTCACAGAATACCAAAGGTCTTCTGGAATAACAAACATCTCCCAAGAAACTAATTTGAGTAAGCACCAATGAATTCTATAGGAATTTACATTCTTCATAACCGAGTCATTATCAAAACATACATTTTTACTAAGGGGTGATATTTTTTGAATCTTATTAATGACTATCTAAAATTCTATAATTGAAGATATACCCGAATCATTGGTATTATAATCTTTAGAAAACAAAGGAATGAGAGGCATAAAGTCCAGACAGCTGAATCACACATATTGTGTAACCACCCAAGGGACACATGATCTAATGACCCTATGAAGGTCATCAAAACAGATCATGAATGTCACATGATTTGCTTGTGATTATTTGAATCCACTTTAACAAGATATTCTATTGTGCAATGGAGACCAGACAAGTGTTGATGGTCATTAGAAGGTTATGAGAAAATTTCATTCAATCTTGCGAATAATGGGTTGCTAGATTCCTAAAAGTCATACAAAATCTCTCAATAAAGTAAAGAAGATAGAGGAATATTCCTCATGTGACGGAGGCTTATGTTGATTTTATTGTGATGGGATTATGTGATTTGCAAGACCTCTGGAATCCCCCCAGTGAAAATTTGACCTTAGCATGCTAGAGCTTGATGGTGTTTCACCTTCACCAAATGAAGGACCTAAAATATGTCTATTAGATCATGTGATACCCATTTATCTTGAAACACAAGTGGATGGATTTCCTGTAAAAATTCTTACTATCTAAGGAGAAATCCACCACTGATCCTCCGATGCTTGAGAAATATGTAGAGCAGAATTCTATGGTAGTGCTCACACACCATACAAGATCCACTAATAATCATGTGATTACCTGACATAAAACCAACGGTAAAAGGATGAGTTCCTAATAAAATAATTATGTAAACAAAAATTAAAATGTTATAAGAAATTCATGAAAGGAAGATATGTTTATTTTAATGAAAATGGGTTATTTATCTCATGAAAATAACATTAATCATGTGAAGAATCTTTAGTGAACCAGATTGATCTCATGATATGTTCATGAAACGATATCCCTATAACATGGGAGGAATCTAACAGACCATCTTGAAATCACAAAGGACCCCAGGTAAGTCTTCATTGATCACATGAAAACATTCCTGCAGGCATCCAGATCTTGCAAAGACTAATACACATGTCAAACTTATCTTTTAAAGGATCTTTAACATGTCAACATGATCATATTAAATCCAATTTCTAAGTCACAAGTCTAATGAATATTTCCCTGATGGACTATTCTTGAATAAATTTATTATCATATGGCATCATGGATGACCTGCAACATGATCATTTGAAGCGTATGGATTGAATACTCCATGCACTATCTCCGTGTCATATTTTCAAGATACGTTCCACGGATGGGGGTTTATAGATAGAGAAGAGAGGCCTAAAAATTCTCCCCATGAACCAATAAATAAGTACATATGAACACAAGAAAATGATATGAAACTATGATAGGATCATAGAAGATAAGGCATCTCAGTGTGGAAATCTCCATGATCACATGATCCTTCCACTAGGTAAAAGTATAGGAAAACATGATGGATCTCGTGGAATGAATATTTACATTGTAATATCACTCTATAGATCACAAAAATGACCTCTGGAAGGCCATTTAGATTATAAAATAGATTTTCATCATGCTGACTGGTCAGGAAAAACTAAAATATGCTAATGATTGAAAAACTATTTGGCACATTTTCAATAAAGTCTAAAAAGTAACATATACTCATGAGAAGACAAATCTACTAATTAGTATTCAAATTGAATGGCCTATCTAGATCATGTTATTATACTAAGAAATGTCAACATGGTCTTGAAAAGTCCTTAAGAAGTTCCAACAAGGCATTCCTAAGTCCTCCGAACAAGTCAACTGGGTCATGAAATGTCCTCAGGACATTTCTCCATTATCATGTGGATCCCTTTTTGAATGTTTCCGAAGTCATTTAGATGCCCAAAAACATGTCACCTTGGTCTTGTGGTGTCCATTATAAATATATTCCATTTCCTGTGAATTCCTCTATCAATATTGACCAGATCATATGACACCCTCCAAAGATGCCATCAAGATCATGCTATATCCTTCGCACATGTTGGCCAAGTCATGTGATTCCCTTTGGAAATATCATCTGGGTCAAGAAATGTACTCCAGATATGTCATCCATATTATGAGATGTCCTCTAAAAAAGTCATCTAGATCAAGAAATTTTCATTATACATGTCTGATAGTCATCCATGACATTTACATACATCCTTACATATATAATACAACCATCCTTAGACAAGTCATACTGGAACACCATGAATGTTATGAAACCAATCAGGACACATCACCTAGATGACTTGAGACACAATAACCTTGTCCAGTGGGAATATCCAGGAATAATCAAACTAAACATAAAGAACTATAATTCCTATCTAAATCTGATATATAGGAAACCTTATTATGGATATAAATATAATGGCTATAAACCTCAATGTAATTCCCTATATGTCCCAAAAACTACAACCCTTGGGATTAAATCTCAATCATGGGTTCATTATTCTTCCTCATTCATCAAAGGATTGATAAGCTACATGAACTAAAAAACATGATTCCTAATATAAATAGGATATGTAGGATGCATTATTTGGGATAAAGCTCTACATAAAACACTTCTCCAGGGCTTCCCTAGTAGATAAGTCTTGATCCCATATACGAGGAGAAAGATCACTAGCTATCCCTTGTTTCTCACACTAATCGTGACTTATTTGGGCTTACAGATTTTCAATAATCACACCATTCTCCTCATAAAACTCCAAATATAGGGAAACCTCATTGTGAAAAAATCATTCAACATAATGATATGAATACCCCATAAAAGGGAATCATCCTTAGGTTAATACCAAAGGGCACAATTGAACTATGATGAATCTGAATCTTACTATAATCAAGATACATTGGATGAATTCTTAAGGCTTGAGCTCCATACTCAATGCATAAGTGTGATATTATATATCATTTACACATAATGTTAATTAGGATAGATTGAATGAACTTTGGGGTTTTGATTCCTATTGTAAACTTGATACGTAGGGTGCTCTATAAAGGTTCAATATTATATTCAAAACATCAACAACCTCTATGAATTATAGTAATCTCTATATTTCTTATTGAAATCGATTCAAAATATAATCATATATCCACTGATAAATAAATAAAAGTATCATGTTAAGAATCTCATATACATACTACTGTTCTCATTAATAGAACCACCCATTTCACATAGACGAATAGAAAACTTGAATTATTTTTGGGTTACCAATTCAGTATTGAGATTAGAAAAAGATTCATTGACATAACATAAATATAATATATAGTAATGGAATAGGAAACAATTCTCCCCAAAAGGGTGTTTTGAACCCAATCGCGCACCCACTTGACCAATACCGGTTTAGAATTCCCATTGAGTCTAAATCCCTAAATGAACACTTGAATTTGGAATGTAGGTATGTACATTGTTATGGATGTGAAAGCCATTGGATGTTTATATTATTTGAAAATGGTGAAATTGATTTGAAAAAAGTTAACTATTCGATCCCCTTTACATGTTTAAAAGGATAGAACTTCTTGTTCTCACCAAACTATTTGGTTCCTTATATTCTTTATTTCCACCCAAAAGGGAATTATTCAGTTGAAATATTGGAGTTCTAGTGCTATATGGGGAATATGTGGTCAATATTATTGTATATATTAAGAACCTATAAATCAAGGGGTTTATGATACATTAATATATGCACACATATTTCATTTTTTTCTTCACTAACTACAAAAATATCCAGTTTTATTATGATTTATAATATGAGAAATAGTGATAAAACACTTTCAGAACATATTACACTTATTTTTCAAGTTAATAAAGACAGGCGATATGAAAAAAACAATTATCCTTATGGTGAATAAGAATAAAAATATAAATCAAAAGGAATAAAAGTCAATTCTCATGTATAATTATCTATGGTACTATCCTTCCATGATGATGAAGATCCATAGATAAATAAAAGAACAAGTTGTGGTATGTTTTGAATTTGGACAATAGGGTTACTGGATGAAGAATTACACAAATCCAAAGAAGTAAGGGGAATATTTGGGTGCGTTCATTATTGATTGTAATATTTCCATTTCAAGTTATTGGCTTTTATATACTTCTTATGGTGCTCATATTTTTATGAAAATACAAGAACTACATTCATTTCATAATATTACTATATATGAGGTGGATCTAGAAGGTACTAATGAAATAATGATGGTTTCTTATGCTATTAGAGACTACCATCTCAAATTGCTAACATGTTTGATTTTGGTTTTAAGGTGTTGTAATTATGTTTCAAAAGTAACCAAGAAAATTATTTATATTTTTTATTTAGATATGGATGTTTTTATTTTCCTCTTTATAAATCAGGGATTCTATTTTTAAAAAGATATCATGTGATATTTTATTTCACAGTTGAATAATGGTTTTTATATATTGAATTAAAAAAAATATTGTAAATTGATAATCAAACACATACTTATGAATCATATAGAACCTAGTTAAGGAATCATTACATTGGTCACACAAATTAGAATAATTTGAAATGTATTTATTAAGATAGTTACTTAGGATAATTTGAACATAAGGGAAATGAAATATGTCATGGTTGTTTAAAAGTTATGATGATTAAACACCCATTTGGTGTTCATTGTGAAAGGGCTATAAAGAATTTATATTTTTTACACACTGAAGTGTGTAGAAAATATCATGTAGAGGATAGAGGAGGATTCTAATAATTTAAAATATTTACCAATTACATGATTAAATATAGATATATCTATGTAATGAGTTATAAGACTGAATCCATTAAGAATTTAAATGTGTTTAAGAATGAGGTTGAGAATCATCTTGGTATGACGATAAATGGACATCAATATGATCTGGGTGCTAAATATATTATCCAAGAATTTGTGGGATATTTATGGGATTATAAAACATTATATCTACTCACTCCACCATATACACTATAATGGAATGGTGCTAGTGAAAGAATTAAATTTACCTTTTCCAAATTGGTAAGGTTGGTAAGGATTAATGAAACACTTACATTATCATTTTGGGGATATGGATTACAAATTAAATTCTAAATATTAAACTGAGTACCAAATAATGTAGAAAATAGTATTCCCATTAAGTTATTATGTATAATGAAACACATTTATTCACATTTTTTTACTTGGGGCTGTAATGAATTTGTTAAGGATGTAGTAAGAGATAGACTGTCTCCCCAAGGCATAAAGAGTATCTTTATACTGTATCTCAAGGAAATAAGGGGATATTATATAAATAACCAATCACATAAGAAATTTACTATTAGAATATATTCCATTTTTCCTAAGAGGGAGAATATTATCAAGTATGATATTAGGAGAAATATTGAATTCAATAAATTTAATTCTAATGATAGAATAGAGTTGGTATAAGAACTAATTCCATAGATTACCACGAAATAAATTTTTCTTGAAAAACATGTGTTGTGTAGGAGTTATAGAGATGTAGGATTAGTAAAGAGATATGGTTTTCTAGTAACTAATTATGGTGACTAATTATTGGATGATAATGATGATCTTATCTCCTATAAGGATGTAATAGAGAGCTCATAAGCTTTAAGGTGGGACGAAACCATGAATTCAGCATTGGATTCCATGTATGAAAACTATTTTTGGGTTCAGATTAATCTATATATTGATGTAAATTCTATTGGGTATGAATTGGTATTCAAGGAAAATTTATCTATAGAAGGAAAAGTGAACAATTATAAATAACCTCTAGTGTCTAAAAGGTTTAGAAAAAAAATAAATAGTTGACTGTGAAAAAAAATCTCTCTAGTTTCCATGTTTAAATCAATTTGATTTTTTTTCTACAATAGCTTAACATGACTATGATATTTAGAAAATTTATTTCAAAACTTGTTTTCTTAATAGTAACCTTTAAGAGTTTGTGTATATAAAATAACCAGAAGGAATTTTAACTCCAGGAAATGGAAAAAAGGAAATCAAGCTTCAAAGATCCATTTATAGATTAACGTAAGAATCCAATTTGCAGAACATTAAATTTGATGAATCCATAATGTAATGGGGTTTTATTATAGAAAAATGTCCGACAAGTTTTAAAAAGTTGTTTATTATGAGTTCTATTTTTCATATAATAATATGTTGATGAAAATTACTAACTAGAAATGATATACCATCCTTACAAGATGTTAAGTCATGACTGAAAAAAGTTCTTCTCCATAAAGGACTTAGGCAAAGTAGCCTACATTACAGGGATAAATATCATGAATGAAGATATGTGATACTCCTAGAACAATTTAAAGTTACATATTTTTACAAGATACGTAATAGGATAAATATAGAACAATATAATAGTGTATTGGTTCCATTAGGACATGGTATATATCATTCCAAGAAAATATGTCCCCATACACGAGTGAAATGAGAGAGAATGACTGTGATCCCAAATGAATCTAAAATCAGATCTATCAAGTATTCTATGTTATGTATGAGGCTTGATGTAATGACCCGAAATTTTGAATAAATCTTGTTTCCAAATTTTGTGTGTAATTTTATTTTTATACTCAACAAAACTGTTTCATTTGATAACATGAGTATAATTAAAATGAGACCGTTGGGTTTTTACTATTATATGACCATTGGTCAATATGACCTCTTGAAACTAAAAATTTCGATTATTGTCTCTAAATACTAGTGATATTGGTTAATTAATATAGAAAGAAGATTCGATGGCCTCATCCAGTAGTCTCGGGCCAATCGAATCCCATCTAATGGAACTTTGGAAGGAGGTATCACCACTGGTCTTTTCTCTGGACCAAACCCAAGCCAAACTTCCTCATGTGAAGCTAGAACGGAATCACCTTTAAGAGAAGTTCAAACTGATAGAAATTGCTACTTGTGCAATGTGGGCTGAGTCGCCCTCAAATTCTCTCACCTTAGCACACCTTACACTTAGTTCATATGTTGGGGTTATAAGGGGCTATGTAAGGAGACCATAACTGCCTTGTGTAATCCTTTATTTTAAATAAAAATTTTGATTTCTTCTTATGATGAAGTTTATGAATTTTCAAATGTCCGGATAAATATAGTATGCATATTTTTGATGAATTTTAGAGAAAGGAAATATTAAAAATGTTTATGTAAACTTTAAATAATTAAAAATGTGTAATGATTTTCAAAAAATGGTCTTCTACAATTATGTTCAATACGATATTTAGAGTCTAATAAGATAAAATTAGTTTTTGATTAATAGTAAATTATGAATAGTGATTTTATGTGTAGGATTAGTAATGTGACCAAATGGATTAGTAATCTCACTTAAAGAAATTATTAATATAATCTAGGCACCTTGATTTAAGTAATGTGATTCAATAAAATGGTTAAATAACGGTTTCATAAATTAGTAGTCAAGTATTAGTTTTTTTCAAGTGAATAGTGTTTTTTAATTAATAATTAAATTAAAAATATTTAGAAAATTATTTTTATAAAATGGAATTTATTTTTGAATTCAGAACATCGATATTATGCTAAGGTAATTTTTGGGGATTTTTCTAAAAAAAATGAATTTTTGGTGAATAGTTTATTTATTTAAAAATTAAATTAAAAATATTTCGAAAATTAGTTTTATAAAATGAAGTTCATTTTTGAAATATGAGCATCGATATTTGGTTAAGGTAAAATTTTGGGATTTTTATGAGAGTGTTGAATTTTCGATGAATAGTGAAAATACAGTGTTTAAGTTACGGGTGCTTAATGACATCATTAAATGATGTATTTAGTATGTAATCAATATGGTCGACTTATTAATATTAAGATAAGGTATTAGGTGTCCCAAGTGGCCAATACCATGGGAAAATACCATGGTAAATCCCATGGTTTTTCCAAAACCACCAATGAGGTGTCCCTTGGCCATTAATGCCATGTCCCCTCACTTTCCCTATAAATACCAAGACATCCTCTCATCTATTCGCCTCCAAAAGCATCCTAAAAGAGGTTCTGGTATCCTTACCTCCCAAGGAGTCCTACAAAGGTTCCCCAAGCCCTCAAGGCCCCAACATTTGAGTTTTAAGAGTTACGTTTAAGGTAAGGGATCCGACCTCTCCATTTTTTTTCAAGTAATCTCTTTTATGTCATTTCTTTTATGATTCTTGATCTTATGTTGGAGGATGCTATTTTATATTCCTATTACTGAAATTTTTTTGTTCATATTATGAGAGACCGCCTCTTTCTCTCATCAATTAATTTTATGAAAGTTTATGTGGCGCTGTTAGTCTGCCGAATTTTTAAGGGATTCATTCACCTTTCTCATTTTTCAAAGTTCTACTTTCATGACAAGTCTTTAAAGTAACTTTTTATTATGTTGGGGTATGATCTATATATATATAATACTGATATTTTAGGTTCATATTATGATATACCCTATTTGATCTCGTCAATTCATTTTTGTTGAGGTTTAGGTGACACTGTTAGACTGCCGAATTTTTAAGGGATTCATTCACCTTTCTCATTTTTCAAAGTTCTACTTTCATGTAAAGTCTTTAAAGTTCCTTTTTATTATGTTGGGGTATTATATATATATCTATCATACTGATCTTTTATTTTCATATGATCAGATACCCTATTTGTTCTCGTCAATTAATTTTTGTTGACGTTTAGGTGACGTTGTTAGGCTGTCGAATTTTTAAAGGATTCGTTCACCTTTCTCATTTTTCAAAGTTCTACTTTCATGTCAATTATTTCAAGTTACTTTTTATTATGTTGGGGTATGTTATCTATATCAATAATAATGATCTTTTATGTTCATATGATGAGAGACCCTATTAGATCTCGTCAATTCATTTTTTTTGAAGTTTAAGTGACGCCGTTAGGCTACCGAATTTTCATAAGAGAAATCTTATTTTTATCTTCCTTTCATGTTCTTCATTTCATATGGTATATCATTAAAATTTCATTACCATGTTCTTAAATCATTTATATTCTGTCCTCCTACTATTTTATGGATCATTTATGAGTGGGTGACCCATGTCCCCACTCTTTTCAATGTTTTCTAAAACCTCGTAACATAGCCGTTATGCTGCAGAATTTCCATATCAAAATGTCTCTCTCTTATTCTAAAATTCGTTTATTTTATTAAGTGAATACTCAAAGATCTTTATTCTAAAGGGGTATTCAAATATATACCAAGATGTTCTATTTTAAATTCTGGGATTTACATACACGAGACCCTCTTTCCCTTTCCGTGGGTTTAAAGTGACATAAAGATCATGTCTTTAAAGCAGTTTTTAAAACGTGTTGATTATGAAATGAAAACCATTTATTTTATACTGTATGGTTTGTTTATGAAATGATTGATTATTATATATGTGTCTCACATGATAATAATGACAAATTAAGGGTGTGCCCTGATAGCTCTCTAATGTATTGGGTAAAGACTTAATCTCTAGAGATGACCATTTTTAATGACACCTTGGTGAATAACGTTGGTAAATTTTTAATGAAACCTTGGGGATGAACCTTGGTGAAAGGGAAATGATTGTAAATGTTTAATGTTTTAGCCACATATTCAAGTTATGAAATACATTATTTTTATTATGATATGCCTCAAGATTTATTTCTCATGCATTAAAGTTATTTTTCATGACTTTTGATGTATCTCAAGTTCTCATGTAAAATGTTTCCCTTGTTTCCCTTGCTGGGCCTTTTGATCACCCTTTACTTTGATGTATGATCCCAGGTTATGAGATGTTGTAATGAACTTAGGATGAACAAATGAATAAGCATTTCATGTTTTTAAGAAGAATGTTTTTTTCTCATGTATTATGTTTCTGGTTTCCAAGACACTAAACCTTAAAGATCCCCAGTTTTATATAATGTAATGTAAGTTTATGTGATAAAAATGTGGGATGATATAGTTGGTATAAAAGGATGGTTTAGTTATTTGTGGAAATTAGGATATGAAAACTCTAGGAATAACCCAATATAAAATTTTAAATATATGAAATATTCCTAGTATTTTGGTGAGTATTGAGTAAGGGATTGCCAAGAAAATACATCCTTGTCTGGATACGAGAAGGTAGAGGTGGCTCTGGCATAGATGTACATAGGGGTAAAACCTGAAAACACCACTTTGAGTGAGACTCGAATGGGAACTAGTACACGACAACGGGCCTTGCTGCACTCTTGGTTATGACACTCCCGGGGGATATGCTTTGGTAAATTCATATGCTTAGTATGAACTATTATTAAAGGGACAAATAAAAAATAAAATAAAGATTAACATCAGAATATATGATCATGGATAACCTAGATTGGAACCTAGGGGATCACAAGTTAGGATATACTTTTCTTCTACATGTTTATCCTTCTATTGTTAAAGTTTCATTTTAATGATTATTGGCTAAGTATTTAAGCCCCTAATTATACTTTCTTTTCTTAGTTAATGGAGAGAAATGGAAGAAAATGTACCAACAACCAATGTGATAGGAAATGTGATGATTTCCCTATTAATGTGACAGATATGACGAGAGATCAAGTTGAACATATTGTGATTATGCCAAACCGGCTAACAAAAATCACAATTAAAAATTGGTACCTAGTTGAATGCCCAAATTCATCAAGGAAGAAGAAGACAAAGTGTCA
Organism: Viscum album; assembly: GCA_963277665.1. NCBI lineage: Eukaryota > Viridiplantae > Streptophyta > Magnoliopsida > Santalales > Viscaceae > Viscum > Viscum album. Next base: position 173,114,472 of record OY728150.1, read on the forward strand.
AGGATGTTCATATGATAAAGTTGATAAGGGAAATAAGAACCAATTTCTTTTTTGCAAAAAGTGTGGGAAGATGCACCAAGGATAATGTCACAAAGGAACCGGGAGATGTTTTAAGTGTGGGAAGATAGGGAAAAAAGTATCCAATTTCTTTAAAAAAATGGATAATGTGATGAATGTAGATAATGTTTGATCTAATGAACCTTATAAATTTCAATGTCGTAAATGTGGAGAAGCTAGACATTATACAAGGAAATGCACTCATGGAATGGGTGAGAAGCATGATGAGCATCAACAATCTTCGAAGACAAGGGAGCAATGCAAGTCCTATGCTGAGATGGATCATGATGACTGAAGCACATGTAACTTCTTCGCAATAATTGTCTATGTCTTGTTGTATTCTAGTTCGTGCTCTATGATCATGTATTTTATGTTTTATAAGATCATCTAGTCACTACCTAAGATTATTTTATATCATTAAGAAAAACATCTACTGTTATGTACCCCATATTGTTGTAGTGAAGCTGTTCTTCTTAAAAAAGGGTGATTAGGGGATTAAAATATGATTATTATTTTGGAAGATGTTCACTATTTTGGGAACCCTATTTGATCGAGGTAAATAGATTACAACGATATTTTCTTTGAGGGGTAAAGGATGACTTATATTTTTAAGAATAGATGAATTTAAGGCAAACTTACAGTAATTTAGGTTACATATAGAAATTATTAACCTATCTTGGGGAAAATGTGATTAGGTTAGTTACTTTTTTTATAAGATGATAAGAGTGGTTGATGTTGTTTCGAGATGAATGATAAATTCTATCTTGGATGACTGTGTTATGAGATCGTTCTTATAATTGGGTTTCAATCTTATTTTGGTTTATTTTGAGTAATTTTAAGGACAGTTTTTTATGGAATGGTCTACGATGAACTTTGGGTAGTACCATGGAACTTTGATTATTTAAAAGTAGTTTCCCTTCCTATGGGATTTTTTCTTTTTGAAGAGTTGATTTATCTTACCCTTTCTGCTTTTTGGGATAATGTTTAAAGATAGAATAAATTGATAGTTAATATTTTGTGGATTATGTGACTCTCAAGAAGATGATTCTTGTGTTTTGATGAGACCAAGTGTTTTTGAATGCTCATCGTTTGGAGAAAAGATTAGTTTTGGTAGAAACTTATTAAAGGATGAAACTCTACTTGAAGGTAGGTATATTTCCTTATGTTTTTATTCTATTTAGTAAATTAATTCCTCAAAATTATGAAAAGGAATGTAAAACAAAAACGTTGTTGGTTTACGTTTCCTACTGGGTAATCAATGACCATTTACACAAATCATAAGTTTGTGATTTTCTTGTGGTTAACATTCACCTAATCATGCTTTCTATTACTCTCCTTCAGAACTTGACCCTTGGTTTCCCCCTCCATGTCCATGTTTTCCTACATGGAATCCTAGTGTGGGTTAACTCGGGTGACCTTTGTACTTCCCTTTCTTTCTTTTAAAGTAATAATTTTACTGACTCATTTTCCAATGTGGGACTGTTGATGAAATTTCAAAACCCAATTTTAAAAATTGCGAGGACGCAATTTCTTAAGGGGAGAAGATTGCAACGACCCGAAATTTTGAATAAATCTTGTTTCCTAATTTTGTGTGTTATTTTATTTTTATACTCAATAAAACTATTTCATTTGATAACATGAGTATAATTAAAATGAGACCGTTGGGTTTTGACTGTTATATGACCATTGGTCAATATGACCGCTGGAAACTAAATTTTTCGATTATAGTCTCTAAATACAAGTGATCTTGGTTAATTAATATAGAAAGAAGCTTCAATGGCCTCATCCAGTAGTCTCGGGCCATTCGAAGCCCGTCTAACAGAACTTTGGAAGAAGGTATCACCACAGGGCTTTGCTCTGGACCAAACCCAATCCGAACATCATCGTGTGAAGCTAGAACAGAATAACCTTAACGAGAAGTTCAAACTGATAGAAATTACTACTCGTGCAATGTTGGATGAGCCGCCCTTAGATTCTCTCACCTTAGCAAACCTTACACTTAGGTCCTATACTGGGGTTATAAGGGGATATGTAAGGAGATCGTAACTGCCTTGTGTAATCCTTTGTTTTAAATAAAAATTTTGATTTCTCTTTTATGATGAAGTTTATGAATTTTCAAATGTCCAGATAAATATAGTATGCATATTTTTGATGAATTTTAGAGAAATGATATTTTAAAAATGTTAATGTAAACCTTAAATAATTAAAAATGTGTAATGATTTTCATAAAATGGTCTTCTATAATTATGTTCAATATGAAATTTAGAGTCTAATAAGATCAAATTAATTTTTGATGAATAGTAAATTATGAATAGTGATTTTATGCGTAGGATTAGTAATGTGACCAAATGGATTAGTAATCTCACTTAAAAAAATTATTAATATAATCTAAGCACCTTGATTTAAGTAATGTGATTCAATAAAATGGTTGAATAACAGTTTCATAAATTATTAGTCATGTATTAGTTTTTTCAGGTGAATAGTTTTTTTAATTAAAAATTCAATTAAAAAAATTAGGAAAATTATATTTATAAAATGGACTTTATTTTTGAATTCAGAACATTGATATTATGCTAAGGTAATTTTTGGGGATTTTTCTAAAAATGATGAATTTTCGATGAAAGTGTATTTATTTAAAAATTTAATTAAAAATATTTAGAAAATTATTTTTATAAAATGAAGTTCATTTTTCAAATAAGAGCATCGATATTTGGTTAAGTGAAATTTTCGGATATTTCTGAGAAAGTTGAATTTTTGATGAATAGTGAAAATACAGTTTTTAAGTTACGGGAGTTTAATGACATCATTAAATGATTTATTAAGTATTTAATCAATGTGGTCGACTTATGAATAGTAAGATAAGGTATTAGGTTTCTCATGTGGCCAAAACCATGGGAAAATACCATGGGAAAGCCCATGGTTTTTCCAAAACCACCAATGAGGTGTCCCTTGGCCATTAATGCCTTGTCCCCTCACCTTCCCTATAAATACCAAGCCATCCTCTCATCCATTCGACTCCAAAATCATCCTCAACGATGTTTTGGTCTCCTTACCTCCCAAGGAGTCCTCCAAAGGTGCCCCAATCCCTCAAGGTCCCAACCTTTGAGTTTTAAGAGTTACGTTTAAGGTAAGGGATCCTACCTCTCCCTTTCTTTTCAGGTAATCTCTTTTATGTCATTTCTTTTATGCTCCATTATCTTATGTTGGAGGATGTTATTTTATATTACTCTTAATTCCCTTTTCATTTTTATATTATAGTATACCCCCTATTTCTCTCATCAACTCATTTTAAGAAAGTTTAAGTGGCACCGTTAGGCTGCCGAATGTTTAAGGGATTCGTTCACCTTTCTCATTTTTCAAAGTTCTACTTTCATGTCAAGTCTTTAAAATTATTTTTTATTATGTTGGGGTATGATATATATATATATATATATAATACCGATATTTTATGTTCATATTATGAGAGACCCTATTTGATCTCATCAATTCATTTTTTTTTGAAGTTAAGTGACACCGTTAGGCTGCCGAATTTTTAAGGGATTCATTCACCTTTCTCATTTTTCAAAGTTCTACTTTCATGCCAAGTCTTTCAAGTTCCTTTTTATTATGTTGGGGTATGATCTCTATATCTATAATACTTATCTTTTATGTTCATATGATTAGAGACCCTATTTGATCTCATCAATTCATTTTTATTGAAGTTTAGGTGACGTTGTTAGGCTGCTGAATTTTTAAGGGATTCGTTCACCTTTATCATTTTTCAAAGTTTTATGTTCATGTCAAGTCTTTCAAGTTCCTTTTTATTATGTTGGGGTATGATATCTATATCTATCATAATAATATTTTATGTTCATATGATGAGAGACCCTAGTTGATCTCGTCAATTCGTTTTTTTGAATTTTAAATGGCGCTGTTATGCTGCTGAGTTTTCATAAGAGAAATCTTATTTTTGGATTCCTTTCATTTTCTTCATTTCATATGGTATATCTTTAAAAATTCATTAACATGTTCTTAAATCCTTTATATTCTGTCCCACTACTATTTTGTGAATCATTTATGTGTGGGTGACCCATGTCCCCTTTCTTTTCAATGTTTTCTAAAACCTCGTAACATAGCCATTATGCTGCAGAATTTCCATCTCAAAATGTCTCTCTCTTATTCCCAAATTCATTTAATTTATTAAGTGAATACTCAAAGATCTTTATTCAAAAGAGTTATTCACATATATACCAATATGTTCTATTTTAAATTATGGTATTTACATACATGAGACCCTCTTTCCCTTTCCGTGGGTTTAAAGTGACATAAAGATCATGTCGTTAAAGCAGATTTTAAAACGTTATTATTATGAAATGAAACCCATTTATTTTATTCTATATGAGTTGTTTATGAAATTATTGATGATTATATATGTGGATCACATGATAATAATGAAAAATTAAGGGTTCTCCCTGATAGAGCTCCAATGCATTGGGTAAATACTTAATCTCTAGAGATGACCATTTTTAACGACGCCTTGGTGAATAACCTTGATAATTTATTAATGACACCTTGGGGATGGACCTTGGTGAAACAAAAATTATTTTCAATGATAAATGTTGTATCCATATCTTCATGTTATTAAATACATTATTTTTATTATTATATTCCTCATGATTTATTTCTCATGCCTTAAAGTTATTTTTCATGACTTTGGATGTATCTCAAGTCCTCATGTAAAATGTTTCTCTTGTTTCCCTTACTGGGCCTTTTGATAACACTTTCCTTTGATGTATGCTCACAGGTTATGAGATGCTGTAATGAACATAGGATGAACAAATTAATAAGCCTTTCAAGTTTTTATGCAGAATGTTTTTTTCTCATGTAATAAGTTCTTGGTTTCTAAGACACTAAACCTTAAAGATCCTCGGTTTTATATAATGTAATGAAATTTTATGTGGTAAAAATGTGGGATTATATACTTGATGTCACCAATTATATATTAATTGTATAAATTTATCAAGTACATCTAGTTGATTAATATTAAACATATATTAAAATTATCCTTAAGTATCTAATGTGAACTAAGGATATGTTAATGTTGTATGAAGAAGATGAAGTGATAGTCATCAGAGGTTAAAAATTATAGACTTTAGATAGATTAAAATTATCATAATTCATGATTTTGGTATATTATTGGTCTCAATGGAGGATATATGAGCTAGAAGACTTAAAAATAGCTAGTTTCCACCGATTCTATAATAGATTACAAGAATATTGTGGCCTCTGATGTGGAAAATGAAGAATTGTGGACACAATATTTTTTCAATATCTTGATATGGTTCTTATTGAAAATAACATATCACTATTAATAGCGATAACACTAAAGTGGTGGCTCTATCCAAATTGATAAGGTTACCCCAAAGGAAAAATAACATAATTTATAATATTCATCTCTTTAGATATTTTTCTCAATGAGGTTAATTTGTGGTGAACAAAGTATCCATGGTGGAAAACATGGAATACACTTGGATGATGTTTTTACATTATAAAGGTCATGAGTATCATGGGATTGCAAGTGGACTGAATGTTATTGTCGATTGGATATTGTTCAAGTGAAATTTTATTTGAATTAGTTCCATAGATAGAATAAGTTTAGTACATGATTACATTTTTATTATTAATGAAACTTTATTACAACATTATTATATTTCCTCTACATGAAATTTATATGTTATAATATTATAAGAATATAATTTATGATGAATGTTCAATGGAGTTCCACAATTTGATGAGAAACTTGTAGAGAAACAAAATTATTATTGATCCTTGTTCAATGGATGGATTATATTATCTGACTGATGATATAAAATAATAGATATTTGGGTTAGGAATCTCATAATTAATTGAAATATTTTCTCATAATGCACACCTATGGAAATCTCTAAGATAATTGGTTATGAGAATAAAAATTTTTAATTAGAAATCAAAATTTCCCCAAGACATTGGATGTTCTAATATAAGTACATGTGTATTGACCATTATAATTTAATATTATCTTTAATAGACATTATGAAATTTCAATTTTAATGTATTGACTAGAATTGTGATGACCTATGTTTACAACATGCTTGGGTGTGTTAGGTGTGTCACGGATAAATTACCTTAATGGATAATGTGAGAAAGGATTTATCGCTTCCATCGATTCTTGGATGTTGATATTTTAGGACCATTGATGAGAATGGAACTGCATACATAAATCCATGTCCACAGTTTTCTACGGGCAAGTTCATTTCAATAAAGTAAAAGAATGATACATGTAGCTGATAGGATGATGGAAGTAGCATGCAACCTGCTTGATTCGGGATATCATGATAATGGGATTATATCACATAGTAATAATTTTTATGTGATTGGATGTAACTAAAACTTTATCTTCCTTCACTAAGATATCTCTGGTGTGTTGTTAGACCATATCCTTTTACTTTTTAAAGTTATTCATAATTCCAATAAGAAATAGACCCATATGGTCACACAATTATTATATCTACAATCGCAGATAAATTCATGCATTAAATTTAGCAAGTAATAATAAGAAAAAATTTATTTAGGTATGGTTGATCACCATAATTTAATCATAAGTTTTTAGAAATAATAAGTGAGTTAAATAATAATAATAAATATTATTTTGAGAAATTAGAGAATATTGTATTCATTATATTAATCATAGAATAATTCAATGACATTTATTTGCTAAATATTCATTATTAGATGTTAGGAAAATGTTGGCAAGGAAAAATAGGATGAGGTTTATGGTCTGATTGGAAATAATATAAATGATATTTATTTATATATTCTTAATGGTGTAACACATGTCAAGAGAATTATATTATTATTATTATTATTGGAAATGGGGTCAATTAAAGATTATAATGATGGAAAGGGTTTAGAGTGAAATTTTCAGACCTTAATCCTTCCATGAAATATATCTAAGTATATCACATTCCAATAAATATATAATTAGTGTGTGAAATAGATAGAGTGAGGCTTTCTCAATCCATAAAGAGAGATGAATACATCTAGACTTCTCTCCTACATTATTCTCTCAATATAATTACAGAACATAAAGAGTTATCTCTCTCTCTTGTGAATAATTCACTTGTATTCAACCATGAACAACACAAGTGACTCAGTGTGTCCATGCTATCCTAAGGTGATATACGCCACCATTATGTGATTATTGTGCACTTGTGGATCACCACTACTTGTATTCTTTACTTTGAACCTTTATCTAAATGATTTTTTGACATTACCATATTAACTGAATCATTAATGAAATTAGAATTATAGGTTGATTTATTTCTATATCTACTCATAAATTAATTATATATTACATGTAATGATCCTTCCCATTCTGGTCCCAAAGTCTTAAACTAGTCATTTAATCTACTTTATTCATTTGAAATAGCACTTTGATCATGTAAAGAAATTATTAAACATGAATTAAGATTAAATTTTTTTTTGTCCATACCATAAAATGTTGATTCCACTACACTCAATACTAACACATACATCTCACAATGTGGGATCCAGTATTGAAAGAAAAGTGATGTCTGGGAAAATATTAATTTCTATAACACATGATCATACAATTAAAAAATATTAAAACATATTTAATAACCCAATGAAGGTTAAATAATATAGAATTTATAATATTAACGTACAAAAATAACATTATTCAATGAATGGGGATATATAAATGATAAATGAGCATAAAAATCATTTTTTGTATGGTTTTAGGAAACTGTAAAAAATATTTTTCCAATGTATGAAACATTATGTGGTTTTAAAGTGACCAATGATTAAATATTATCACATGCTCCAATTATGAAAATAATTTTTATTTATTTTATACCATGGTCTAAGAAATATAGCGTAGTTTAGAATAACAAAGTGATGGTTTACAGTAAAGAAATTCACTCCTTTAGTATAAAAGAAAAATTAATTTCTAAAACATTTTCATATTATTTAGGTTTTGAATATATATGGTATATTTATTAAAGGAAATTTTGAGTACCTATATCCATGTGTAGTTGGATGTATGGTATAATTGATGTTATAAATGATGAACTCAAATTTACACTTGTACATTTGAATAACTTGAGATACAATGTTTACAATCCAAAGACATGAAAATAATTTTTACTTGATTCGAGTGTTTTCATTGGTCAAATATAATCACAAGTTTTTATTCACCAATGATTTCAAAAATATTTTAGATAAAGATAAATTTTTAAAATTTGAATTATTTTGAAGGAAAATGATAGAAACCATGTTGTTATCCAGATCACCATTCCAAAATCTTTTTATAAAATAAAATATTGAAAATGTTATGAGAATAATTTGAGAATCGAAAGGATAAGAAGTACAACGATGCTATAAAATTTGATCCACCACTAGGTATATAAAATATTAAATGTTAGATTTTTTAGAGGGAGACTCATTGAAATTATTCCAAAAAAATATTATACCAAGGATAATTGAGTAATTGTTGGGCCATGACCAATTACCCTACATTTAAATGTTCCCCCTTGGGTTTGAGAACCGCACCACAATTAAACTGTGTCTAGTCTAATTAAGAGACATGTGTCAATATTATACGACATAACACTATTTCTAATTGGGGGATCAAAAATTGGAATAAATTCATGATTTGGGATATGTGACCTTAATGAGGCATCCCTCATCCTATTTTATAAGATGTTTTAAGCATATTTAATAGTATTAAATCTATAATTTATAATTTTTTGGGTTCAGAGCATGATCTACTTGATTTCAAAAAGGGTCATATTTGCTATAGACACATCCATTACCTTTATTCCATGAATCTATAAAACACCTGTTATAAATTAAAAAATTATAATGGTAAACACCACAATACCTATGGTTTAATTATGGTAACATTTGTGCTTATATATTATCAATGATAAATAAAAGAAAAGGGACATTTTAATTGGATGTGTGACTTGAACAAGGGAAATAGGAATATTTGTAGTGATACTTTCATGGAGTGCCTTGACACATAGTTAACATTAACAGAATGATTTCACACATGTGGATTAATGATTGAGGCTTATGGTAGTTTATATTCATTTATTTTCTTCAGTGAATGATTTTACACTTCATTACATGACATTTCTTCTTCTTTCCCCCATGAACACTTATTCATTCATGATGATTTACCATTCCAACATTAGTGATTAGTTTTATTATGGGATGGTGGATCGAGAGTAAGATGATGATTCATTACAATAACTAATTATTTTTTATTTTTAATGGAAAGGGATAGATTAGTATCACATTGATCTTAATTCAAGGATTATATGTTAGTTCCTTAGTAATTATGATATTGATTATTAGATGATCCCCAATATAGGAGTGGGGGATGGAATCATGAGATCCAACCATAAATTTACTATTTATGTATGATAAATTGGAATAAATATAAGTCTTATTTCATTACTCAAACTTTAAGAGTCTAATAGACATATATATTTTAGTTTTTACTAAATACTTGAGAATAATTACCTAAAGGGTTTATGAAATTAAGGAAAAAATGAATCCTTAATATATTGTAGTCATTAATTTGGGACACGTATCATCTGAAATCAGTCCACCATATTTATTCAATATAAAATTATTTCACTAATTCAAGTTCATTTTGTTATATTCAATAATTTATTATCCCGCTTAAGGTCAAAAAATATTTTTCAAATTTTTCATTTCACAAAACTTAAATTGATCAAAAATTAAAAATGGTTGAATCAACTAGGAACATTGTTTTCTCTGGGTGTGTTTCATGTATCTAGTATTATTTTTAGGGAAAATGGTGGAGAACTGGCTAAATTACCCAATACCAGTGTATTGGTTCATTCATTCCTTTCCTATTTCTATTTTCAAATTTTGTTCTATTTTTTATACATTATTGTATGTGTTATTCTCATTTTCAAATTCATGTGCACGAACAAAACACTGCAAATTTATTAAAGGATAATAGATCTTGAGTAAACCCTCAATTTATTTCCCAATATAAATCACTATCTTTTTCAAAACCAAAGAGAAATTATGGTGAACCAAGTGCATCCGGAAGTGCATTAACAGTAGGAGACTATCATTGGTATATCCCTAATATCACTATGCAACATATAAATGATGTATTATATATTTAAATTCTTAAATAGAGGTACTATAAGTACATCCAATACATTAATTATATAAAATAAAATATATTTTAGGCCAAAAGTTCTTTAATTGTTTCAGAACATGGGGTAATTTAGAGCCATTTGAAATAATGACCCATGTGAACATTAATTAAATTTCATGTAAATCTATGATAATTTCATGGAATATATAGTAACTGATAATGTCATTATACTCAAAAAATTCCCATTATCATTGGCATGATGAGATAAATATTGACAAAAAGTCACAGCTATTTGGATCTACCACTATATGTGATGCTCTATCAAGAATATTTCTATAGAAATACTACCCATAAAAATGATTTAAAAGAAAAATAGTGACATTCAGAATATTTAATAGTGGGATTAGGAATCTACATATGAATAATGAGATAATTTTAAGTTAAAAATATAGATATTTCATCAACACGATGTTTCCCATTGGATGAAATTTCAATATTTCAACTTTGGGATGGAAAATAATTTCTATGTTGTAATTAATTCAGAAACAAGGTTAGGGATAATGGAGAATCCCCCCCACTAAATATCATGTTATTTTGTATAATCCCATTTATAATGTCTCACAAGTTATAATAGTGCGAGGCCTTCTTATGTGTTGAGTATATAAAATTGAGGATACAACCATGTTAGCATCTCAAATCTAGGAAATGTCTAAGATGATGGAAATAATACTTTACCACCTCATTTGAGGAGAATCATATGTGATAAAACTATTTATTTTATATCAAATGTGTAGAATAATTTTTTGATTTCATGAATTTCAATATAGAGTTGAAAAAACTAAATAAGTGATGTGAACATTGTATGTTACAAAGAGCCTCAACCTTTTTATCCAAATAAATTTAAAAAGAAATCATACCTAGATACACTAAATTGAGGTTAAAGATAAGGTGGATGTAATAAAATAACTCATTACCATTGTCCTCAAGGTTTTTCCCATGTATTGAAAGAAAATATTTAGTTTGGGTGGTAATTTAATGAAATTTTTTTATCAACCCCACCAATAGTTTTTTCCTCATGTTCAAGATTCCCAACCCTCTTTTGAGAAGTTGGTAAAGAACTAAATTATGTGAAATGATTAAAATATCACAAGTGTATAATTATATTAAAATCCTAATAACAACATTTAAAATAACCATGGGTCTCTCTATAATAACTAACATCAATTGTGCTAGATTTCCAAAAAGTATAAGAGTATATTCCTAGTGTTCTACTTGGAAACAAAGAGGAATGATAATGGGAGGAAAATTTCATTACATTATGGCGTGGAAGGGATATTTAGTATAGGATTAGTAACAGATAAAAATAATTATTAATATTGATGAAAATAAAAGTTTAAGATTAGTTAGATGAGGGGGAATATTTGATGGAAAGTGAACCCAATAAGTGAACTAATGAAGACTGAATAATAGATGTAACTGTGAAGAAAAACATGATAGAAAAGACTGAGCTTCAGTAACATTATACTCTACTTCCTTTTTGAGATAATTTTACATTGGAATATGGAATACTAATATTAAAATTTCTTGAATTTTTATAAAATACGAAAATATCAATATCCCTATGGATGATAAAATATTACAAATTAAAATGTTTGTGAAATTACTTGAGGCTATACTCTCAGAAAATAAGAATTTGGAGGACTTGTGAATGATTTTAGTTAGTTAATAATGTTTAGTGGTTCTACTGTTATAAAACCCATAATATTATAATTATCTAGAAAGTTTCACATTTCCAAGTATAATTGGATATTGTACATTTATAAAGGATCATTGTGATCTTGGAGATAAATTTAACATGATATCACTGATCAATTTAGAAAATATTATTTAAAAAAATATAATGGAAATATTGGTTTCATTAAAATTAGTTGATAGTTTAGTGAAATCTACCCATTGAAATTTTAAACAATATCTTGGTAATGGTAAGAATGTTCATATTTCCTACATTTGTTTTGGTATTGGTGATGGTGGAAGAAGTATATGTCAAGACAATTCTCTTCCACCCATTATTTCCTTACACCCTCCCCCTAAATGTAACACTACTAGACTAGAAATGATAGAAGGGAGATATTGAAACCCACATCTCTCCTCCAATAGGACATGGATTGTAGATAGGAACAATAGGTATAACATATGTACAAATGGGAACCATTTCCATATAAGGGAATATGAAAAAATATAGATTAAATAAGTACACCAATCAACTCATTCTCAAGTATAGAAAAATAAAACTGATGTACATTCATGTAATATCATACTGAACTAGTAAAATTTAAAAAGGGACTAAAAGTACCAAATGATAGACTCAGAAGTCACAATGACTCCAAAATAGCAGATGATCATTGAAGAGCTATTAATATTTATCCAGATATCCAACCTTCTCCTTTTGAATCGATAAATATTTTATATATACATAGGGTTATCATAATAGTTATACTTAGTTGGATCATCTCTAGAACCTCTCATGAAAATGATAAGGAAATCATTCTAATGACCAGATAACAATAAGTAAAACTAACACAACACCTAAACGGGTATACTATATTCCCGAAATCAATATGGTTATCAATCATCAATTAATGCATATAGGAGTTCATATATTTTAGTAACAATAAATTGTGTTCCCCACTTCTATTCCCCACTGGGTTTCTCTTCGACCCCAATGTCTCATGTCCTGATACATCTATCTCTAAAATAATAAACCATTAAGACACCTAGGTTATGCATCATATGATACATCTCGTTCTTCACATCAAATCATCATCCCATCCACATCTCAATATAGCAACTGATTAGTTTACAGAATCAAACATTTACTATATGTTGTGTATTTTACATCGAGTATTATATCTCAATCCATTACAGCATGTATGTCATGTATTGTATCACATTCCACTACATACAATACACAATATACCTATAATAACAATTATGATATTATATCCAGAGATATGTGTATTTGATATAATGACAATCCATTATAATCCACTACACATATACATGGAAATATAACAATCATTCATACTAGAACAAAATACTACAAGGACAATATAGTTGAGCCAGAGGGGTAGTCATCCATCCATCCCTCACAAACCTAAATTTTAGGGAAAACACCCTCCTAGAGTCCACTAAGTGCCATTCACCCTATTGACATAGATGGGGTAGTGTATGAAATCATAAAATCTATATGATTTCATTTATCTCACAACCACACTATCTGAATTCACCTTTTCTTAGGATCAACTACAACTACCTTCTCTTGGACACCTGGTTGCCACCGCTAAGAACTAGATATCCTATAAGCACAGAAATATTTATGAGGACTGTAATTAAATTAATTCCTCACTTTTAACATTTAAATTGATGTTAAATAATTCATTATTTATTAGTTGACAATATTTTATTTACATATAATTAACCACCATGGGAAGTCCATACCATCCATACAAAATCTAACAAATCTAATCGTTTCTCATTATTAGAAACATTTTCATTCCAGAAGAACCATCCCCACAAGTTAAAAAATTTATTAAACAATATTATTATTTCATGATTATAGGTAATATGGGAGACATCATAAGCTAACATAAATAGATTCATTACCAAGAACAACAATATGCTTCATGAAGTAGGGAAGAGAACACAAATAAATAATAAAATAGTCAATATGACCTATAAATTGATTTTTTTCAAAAAATAATGCATCTTGACATTCAAAAAAATAATGATAAATCCATAATTCAACCTGTACTATCCAAATTGGTGTCATCATCGACACTTCCATGTATATAAAATTTCACCCTATTGTCATAGGCATAAGATGCTACCACAATCGCAGGCTGACCGACCCTTATGTCATCAAACCATCATCTATCCTAACATAACATCACATCACAGGGTAATGATCACTTCCACAGAAACATAGAAGGTAGAAAAAACTAAATAGTGTTAATAGGGAATATAGGCCTTGAAAAAAGACATATATCTTTCATAACAAAACATAATCACTCAACCCCCAAAAATTACCTTTATTTAACAACCATTTTTATTCCATCTCTGATTAGTAGATTCATTTATTGTTTTTTACAACTATGAGTACCCTAATCCATCAACTATAAAATCAATAAATTATTAAAACATTCTTTTAATCATAAGTTCTAATTTCCACAAACAAAAATTATGACAAATTCAATCTAACATGACTTTTATTATTATACACAATAGAAATTAAAACTATAGGTTATTTGTCCATTTCCATTAATGTATTAAAGAAAAATTTTAAGAATTCATTAAAAATTATTTATTTTATATCAAATTATAAGAATCAACATATTCAATAAACAAATATCTTTAAGGGTTTTGGCAAGAAAAAATTATTAGCTTTATATTCTTTAACCATATTCATCATTTTAATATGTTGACCCCATATTAAAAATAATTATACACAAATCATAAACACAAATGTCACATTATCTAGTAAATCAAGAGTAAAATCATTATCATGGTAAAAAAACAACATGAAATTGCTATGGAAACAATACATTTATTCATTAATCTATTTTAATCTTCCACTATCTCCCAAATAGAAAATACATGGTAAAATTATGATATCATAAAAAAATTTCAAAGATAAAAATCACATACCTTAAGGCTTCAAAATTATTCAAACGGTAATGGAATGACATCATGGATCTCTGGTCACCTCTTGCATGACGAATCTATATCCCTCTAAGAACACTACACCATGAAATAACCTAAAATGATCAAAGAAAACTCCATTATAAATATGTTGGTCAAACAAAATAAATGTATAGAAATAAATGGACGAAACAAGATTTAATTGAGAAGAAACAAAAATAAAGGAGGATGAACTCACATCATATAACCTTGAATTGATCTTTATAATTTGGGGATGGATATGATTAAAAGGGGATTCAGAGGCCATCAAATATATATCTTAGGTACCTAGGGTTTGAGAGAGAAAGTGGAATAAAATGAGAGTTTGATGGTGTTTAGTACATTTAGTTACAATCTGCGAGTTAGAAGATATTGGTACAACACTACACATGACACTATTGAATTGACAGAAATAAGATAGATTATCTTGTAATATAAATGACCACACTAGATATTTCATGGTTAAACCTGCATCTATGGAACATTCAACCGTCAACCTAGTAGATCCCATAATCCTCTAGAGGGACTATGGACTTGTCGAGACCACCACACCACAGAACCCCTACACCAAGAAGGGTTTCAATATATTCACCTTCCACAGTGGGGAAACATCCATAAAAAGATAGATCACCCCTCAAAACCCTATGACACAACAAGATTCTCCTCTCTAATTCACTCATTAAGAATATAATGCAGTTGAGATATCTACATTGTAGTGGAATCAATTATGGTGGAGCCTCATCCTCAATGTTGTTGGTAGACAAGAAAATGGTAGTGGAATCCTTATGAGCACACATATCCTCCCCAGGCCACATCTTGGAACCTCAATCACATATTAATCAAAATATAAAGGTCTACTATGATATGTGACCTTACATCAGATAGGTCACAAAATACTTTTCCCTCAATATTTTATATCCAAACCAAATATAAGGGAAAGAAAAATGGTCATCCAAATAACCAACAAAAGAAATACCTCTGATGAATATCACTTTCATTGGAGATCAACTACCTGGATTTTAAGAACCATGAAAAATATCACACATCAGAAAAATCATCTCATAAAAACTCTCTTGAGGGAGATACCTCTCAAAAGGAGTAATGTAAAAAAACACCTAGAGAAATACACCTCAAAGTCAAGACAAATGACAACATCCACAATGATCATCACTATAATATAAGATCTAAACATCAAACAACTCATGATATTGAGTGCATATAAGTGAATATTGTTCCTAGGTTCTCTCATCTATGACACCATTCTAAACAAACTCAAACCAAGGGAATAAAAATCCCACAATACACCTTCTCCAAGTAGTCCTGGATCTCAATAGTTCGTTCTGTAAAGGTCACATCATCATGAACATTGATCTTGAACCAATGAATGACATGATAATAATCATGAAGGTAAAGGAAAAATAGCAACACATGGAAGACATCATGTATGTAGATTATCTACAAGAGATGTTCTATTTGATACACCATTTCTCGAATATGATTCAACACCTCAAAAGGCCCAAAAACTAGGGAGAAAACTTACACCCATGTCAGAACCCTTATTTACCATGATGTAGAGTTTCCTTTAAGAACACATGATTTCCAACATCGAACTCTAGAGGTATCCTCCCATGACTAGAATAAGATATCTTTCGATATTGTGCTTCTTTAATCCTTTCAAAAATCACATGAATTGTTTCTATCGTATTCTTCACTAGTTATGACATAAGAATTACTAACTCCTAGATCTCAATTGAGTACATTAGATAAAGGAAGGGTTATCCATACAAATATTCTATAAGATCCCTAAGAATTGTGGAGTGAAAAATATTCTTTTAGTAAAACACGACTAAGTGGTGGGAACTCATCTACAAACATCACAAATCACTGAAAAAAGAATAGAACATCTCCTCAAGATTCTGGATATTCCTCTTTGTTGGACCATCCATCTATATATGGAAATCAGTGTTACGGAATAACGTAGATCCAAATACATGTTATATACCTCTCTCAAATTGGGAGGTAAATGAGGATCTAGATCATAGGTGATCATCCCCAAGAATCCGTGGAGTTTTACTACACTATCAAGGTATTACCTCGATTAAACATATATTTGTATTGACTCATTGATTGATGTAAAGTGGGTTGATTTTGTTAAACTATCCACCGTCACCCATATTGCATCACAGCCTCCCTGAGCTTGAGGTACACAGGTAATGAATTCCATTTAGATGTGTTTTCACTTCAACCATGGAATATCCAATGGTTAGAAAAAACCACAAAAACATGCTACTTGGAATTCACCTTCGGGAATACCAAATATCAAGTGTCAAATTCTATAACTAAAAATTTCAACCAAGGACATCAGAAATTCATTCCAAATGAAAAGTACATCTTCATCTTGCTAGTATGTACCACTATGGGTAAGATATAGAACATATAGAGAACCATATCATTAATTTCCAAAGGGAAAAAACACACCCCTATAATTACATGAGGTGATGTTCATTATCAGACCAACAGTCAAGGGAATCACCAAAGACCAATTGATCTCTCTAGACCTCCACCATATAATCCAATAGCTAGAAATCCACTACCTAAACACTAATGAATACTATAATTTCTTCTATAAAGGGGATCCTCTTCCACAAAAATTTCCCATAACAAGATGAATCCCTAGGATTTCTTCCATCACTCTCTAGGAATGTCAATATTCACATATATAATAATATATTACTTCTTACATTGTTCGTTGGTCACAAGATTTTCCATTCCTAGTGTATATGGAATATAAAAGTTTTAACCATGATTGAATTCCATCTACTTCCATTATCACAAGTTTTGGTCATGTAAGGAGAACACATTCCCTAGGATCCTATCATTGTTAAAAAACAAAAAATTCATATTGATGGGGTACTTTTCCAATAAAAGTAAGGAAAACATGATTAATTCCAACTCGAGATCATGGGTGGCATAGTTACAATCATGGGTGAATATCTATATATAACCATAATAAATGAATGATTGTGTAGAAACTTGGGTTTTTTCCCTGTCATACTTCGGAATATTCCTACGAATAATTCTAGAGCTAGGCATGGAGACGACGTACAATTTCATGGATCGATGTGCCCAGAATAATTTTTTTATAATAAATATAGTATTTTTATATTATGAAAATGATGGCAATGGGATATGTCTCAAATGGTATCTTTGATCAAATATCTGGGGGAATAGTTGCGTTCGGGGCATGTCGTTTACCCTAGGCAGGGTATAAGTTTTGTCCGTGAGGGAGTGCTTTAGAAAATGTTATCAAGGGAATTTCTATAAATAAATAAAATTAATTAATTTTGGAATTCATATTGAATTAATTATGAATGAGGTCTCAGATCAAATTTCTGAGACCACAGTTGGTTCCAAAATGCCGTGTTTACACTAGGTGTGACATTAAATTGTATGTACCTTGTGCCAGGTAGGAGGTGAAGAAGAGAGGATTTATTTTGAAATAAACATTCCCCTCCCACTTATCCCCTTTATATGAATGATAGAGGAGCATAAACATCATCCTTATATTCATCAATGAAGAATGAGAACGAGAAAACAAAACGTCATAAAGCTCTGATCTTCATCACGAACACTCCTGGATCTAGAATTGATAATATTGGAGCACAGATCAGGTCTTCAAGTGTCGAAATTTCAACCCGAGGAAGGAAGTTTGATAATTGATATCATTACCCATGTTCTTGCCTCATTTTTATTTGATTCATCACTGTAGTGATGATGATCACATCCCGATGTTTCCAAAATAGCTTTCGGATCCTTTTTCAACCGCTGGGGTGTTCTCAATGGTCTGTGGAAGCTCCAGAAGAGATTTCTAGTGTGACATGACTGATTCTTGAAAGGAAATTCTTGAGCTAAAGGCTGTATAGTGGTTTATGGAGGTGACTACAGTTGTTTCCAGCTGTGATGACAGTTTCTCGTGGCGGCTAGGCAAAGGTCCCGTCCACTTTGGTTGATGGGTTCTTTAAACCTCAGTAACATGAAAACCAATAATTTGATTCATGTTATGTCTATGACAATGTGATCGTTGTGTTATGATGGGCCCTTTGAGAATGGTTTGGGAATTCTATGAGTTGGTTTTGTGGCCCTGGTCCATGAAATGTTGAAATAATAATAATATTTTTTTATTATTCATATTTGACCCGCCATAACTTCTGCATGTAGTGTTCGATTAATGACTTGTTATTGGTGTTGTGACCCTATTGTTAAGGTGTAAAATTCAAATAAATATGGTTGCATAAACTAGAAATGGGGTGTGGCCCCCGCCAGGGCCGTTTTGGGGCATTTACGGTGAAACATGACATTTTCACCAAGTGTCCATTTTGGATGAATGAATAGTGGATTCTGTGTGCCTTTATAAGAGGATATCAATGGTGTAAACCATTTGATTTTTTTTTGGAATCGAGACACGGACCCCACATGATCGGTTTGGGATTGCTACTGTGAATAGTACCCTTTCCACTAGTTTCCCGATTGTGTTGAGTAAGTAGCCTATCCTATGTGTTTTTTTGCATTGAACAAAATAGTGGCCTCTTTAACGGCTTATTGGACACAATGTGGTGTAGATTAAGAAAGATTCTTGAGGAGTGGTTCTAGGACAATTTTGGATATCAGTGTTTCATGATGAGATACATTAGATTGGGTAATCCCCGATGGTACGAGGGCGTGGGTTCCCCCTAACTCTATGCTTAGGTAGAGACAGGACTCCCCATAATGTGGATGCAGGTTCAGTACATTTTGTTCATTTTCTCTAGCGTAGTTACTCCATTGATGGTCAAGGGTGCGGGATCCCATTGGAAATCATAATGTTGGACTACTCCCATGACATTCCATGGTACGACTGTTAGGTCCACTAGGCTGAATACCCTGAGAGGGGGGGTGAATCAGGGTATGACTAATTAAAAGTTAATGCCCGTTCTGATCTTGTTTCACTATTAAGAAAAACACTCTTCTCTCTCTTTCCTGATACACAATATAAACAGAAATAAAGAAAGCACAGGACACAGCAATTTTACTTGGTTCACCGCTAAGGGATACGTCCAAGGATCATACGCCGACAGGTTGTCGGTAGTACCAAATTCCACTAATCTTCACTAGCTGTGGATTACAAGGTTCGGGCTAGATCACTTCTATGCCCAGGCTCACTGCCTTTACAATGTTTAGGGTCAGCTCACTGCTTTCCCAAGGGTCACTCCCTGTTTCTCTCTCTCTGGCTCACTGCCGGTGGAGAGGATCACCTTCTTCCTCTTCCTAAGCTCACTGCTATTAGAAGGGATTCACTCACAGTTTATAGACCTGTAGGTCTCTTCATTTCCATTAAGGAATGCATCTTTCTCTGTATGTAGATGCTCTGTTGAAGTTCAACTTTCACCCATAGATGAATACCCCTTTGCCACTATCCACTGGGCAACCAACCTTTGGAAAGACCTTCGCAAAGAACCCTACAATGCGAGGCTCCCAATTTCGCGAAACTCAAACAAGCCTTCGCGAAGCTCCTGCCTTTTCGCGAATCTCACTCACGAAGCTCCCTCGCAAAGCACTCTCGCGATGCTCAAGCCGTCGCAAAGCAACGACCCTCGCGAAGCTAAGTAAGCCAACGCGGAGCTCGCAGGTTTCGCGGAGCTACAATAGCCGCCGCGAAGCACCTCTTTCGCGAAGCACACTGGCTCCGCGAACCACCTTCGCAAATCGAGAGCAAAGTATTTTCTCTGAAAATTCTCTCTACTTCGCTCGAAGGGGTCGGACTCTATTTATAGGCGATTCCACCGACCCTCGTCCCTTCCACACGAATTCAACGCCACATCATCTCAAATCGCGAAGCTCCAAAGTTTCCCCCGGAATTCTGTCCAAATTGCGAAGCTCCACGGCAATTATCCGTTCGCGGAGCTTGACGTAGTCGCGAATAATCACCGTCAACTTACCTTCACGGCTCGCGCCTTCGTCGCGAAGCTCCCTCGCGAAGCCCAACATTCCTTCGCGCCTTCCCCACGAAGCTCTCTCGCAAAGCCCTTCTCCGCCGCGATGCGCTTCAGCCTCTGCCGTTCGTGAAACTTGACGTAATCGCGAAGCACCACCGCCTCCATTCTTTTGGTCTTCGCGATTTCCAAACCATGAATCCTAGCTTCACGAAATTCATGCCTTTGCCATATTAAATTATTCTCTTCATGGAAATCCACTTTTCGCGATGCTCACCAAACTTCAAATTTTGGACCCCAAAAATTTGGCAAACACTAGAAAACGGCGCCACCTTGTACTGCTCTTTTTGTACCGCCTCTAGATCGTCCATTCCTTTGCCATCGTTCTTTGTTAACAAGGAATGTCAACAAATTCTTGGAAACTCGACGATTCTCCATGGAAACCTGCTTTGTCAACAAACACAACCAACCCAAAAATACTGCAATGTTACCTTGAGGGATTTTTTCCCAACAATATCACCCTTTGGGTTTGTTGACAACTCTTCACAACTATGCTCAGGATGATTTTATGCACTTTGATACCTCACTGAGTCTTCTTCCAGCCGCTACCACCATTCACCTCTTGCAATTCTGATAGCGTTCAAGGATTCACTTAACACGTACTCTAAGCCCACATGAGCAATGCTCGGCGTGAGAAACAAGAGTAGTATGAAAAGATCATCAATGAATCACTTCATGTCAAACCCCAATTGTCGATTCCAAACTGATACCAATTCTTAAATTGATACCAATTTTTGAACCACACTGATACCAATTGGTGATAGCTGGACACCGTCTCACACCATTCCAACACCACTGTTATGCTTTTATCACGATCCTCAGCTGTCGTGATTTCTATTCTTTGATCGATCACTTCTAGCATCGTCAGATTTAAAATTCTCTCCCCCTTTCTCATTGCGCCCCCTTTCTGGCTGCTCCACCTATCAGCTTCTCCCTGTATCAATTATGATTTATCAAAGCTCCGCACTGTCTCCCCCTTGAACTAACACTTTTCTCCCCCTTTGTCAACGAACCCAAAGGTCACCCCTCTGTAGTCTGTAACATAGTAGAGAACACATATCAATATAGAAGGGAAAAACACATCATACCTCGGGGAGAGGGGGGGTCCCATATCCACACTATTTCAAGTGTGGGGAATCGACTGAACTCCCAGATCTAGTCGATGCCTCTCAAAAGCTTCCTTGGGTAAGGCCTTTGTCAGAATGTCTGCAACATGTAGCTCTGTAGGCACATACTCCAACTTCACGATCCCCTTCTCAACTTTCTCCTTGATAAAATGATACTTTATCTCAATGTGCTTTGTCCTAGAGTGATGGACGGGATTTTTGCTGAGATTTATATCACTTAAGTTATCACACTGGATTCTGATCGGAGACTTCACTTCAAGTCCCATATCTTCAAGCTGCTGCTTCATCCACAATAACTGTGTGCATGCTTGAGTGGCCGCAATATACTCAGCTTCTGCGGTGCTTAATGAAATGCAATCCTTCTTCTTGCTTAACCAAGCAATACATAGTCCGCCAAGATAAAATGCACCACTTGACGTTGATTTTCTATCATCTGCTGAACTGGCCCAGTCTGCATCAGTATATCCTAATAACTCTGTCTGAGATTTGTCGTTGTATGTCAAGCCGAAGTCCACTGTTCCCTTGATATACCGAAGTATTCTTTTCACTGCAAGCATGTGACTTTCCTTGGGATTACTCTGATATCTCGCTGCTTGACATGTGGCAAAAACAATATCAGGACTTGTTGCGGTTAAGTACAACAGACTTCCAATGATTTGCCTGTATTCTATGATATTAACTGCCTTGCCATCCTCATCTTTTGATAATTTCATCTGGGTAGCAAATGGAGTCTTCATTTCCTTGGAATTATCCATTCAAAACCTTCTTAGAACCTCCTTGGCATATTTGGATTGAGAAATGAAAGTTCCATTCCTTCCTTGTGTCACCTGTAGACCAAGGAAAAACGTTATCTCTCCAATCATTGACATTTCAAACTCATTTTTCAGGAATTCGGAAAACTGTCCGCACTGAGCTTCATCTGATCCGCCAAAAATTATGTCATCGACATACACTAGCACCATCATCCTTTGATTATTGTCATTGCTGAAATAGAGATTGTAATCCAATCCTTCACGCTGAAAACCAAGCTTCTTCAAGTACTGATCAAGCCTTGAGTACCATGCCCTTGGTGCTTGTTTCAGCCCGTACAATGCCTTCTTCAGCCTGCAAACTTTGTTCTCATCCTCATGAATGAGAAAACCATCTGGCTGCTCAATATACACCTCTTCTTCCAGAACCCCATTCAAGAATGCGGATTTGACATCCATCTGGAACACTTTGAACTTTCTTTGCATTGCTATGGCCAAAAATAATCTGATTGTCTCCAACCTTGCAACCGGTGCAAATGTCTCATCAACATATATTCCTTCTATCTGGGAGTATCCCTTGCACACTAGTCGTGCTTTGTTCCGAATCATTGTGCCATCTTCATTCATCTTGTTGAGATAGACCCATTTAGTCCCGATGACATTCTTGTCTGCTGGCCTTGAAACAATCTCCCATGTCTGGTTCTTCTCAATCTGATCAAGCTCTTCATTCATGGCCTGAACCCAGTTTTCATCTTCAGAAGCATCAGAAAAACATTTCGGCTCCACTTGAGACAAAAACGATGCTTGCTGTGATGATTTCATTCTTCGAGTCTGAACTGGAGCTGTTTGATCACCAATGATATTCTGCCTATCAATTTCAGCTCGACTCTTTGGCTTTCTCACAGACACCGACTTGACACTTTCCTCTTCATCATCAGTATCTTCTTCTGAGTCAGCTTCTGCCACTTTTGCTCCCCCTGGGTTGCTTACCTCATCATCACTTTCATCCAGGAACTGTTCACTGGATCGTTGAGTATTCTTCTCATTTTCAACTATAGTGACATCATTGTTTTCAATGATTTTCCCAGCCTTTTGTTGAAACATTTATACGCTTTGCTTTTCCCGGAATAGCCAAGGAATATCCCTTCATCTCCTCATGCCTCGAACTTCCTATGATGTTATTTGTTGAGAATGAAACACTTACTTCCAAAGATTCGAAAGTACTTCAACGTTGGCTTCTTTCCGTACCACAGTTCATACAGAGTCTTCCCTTGCTTCGGACATAACAGGGACCTGTTTGAAACATAGACCGATGTCAAAACTGCTTCCTTCCAAAATTTCTCTGGTATGTCCTTATCAATAAGCATTATTCTGGCCTTGTTGTTGATGATCCGATTTCTCCTTTCAACTACTCCATTCTGTTGGGGAGTTCTTACTGATGAAACTTGATGCCTTATTCCATGTTTCTCGAGATAGTTTTCAACCCGACTGTTTGTAAATTCCGTACCGTTATCAGTACGAAACTTCAGAATTTTCTACCCAAGCATCTTTTCTGATTCCCTCCTGTACTGCTTTATGCAACTGAACACCTCTGTCTTATGGGTAATGATGAATACCTAGGCCATTCTGCTATAGTCATCAATGAAAAGAACATAGTACCTTTGCCCATTTATAGCTCGTGGTGAGATAGGTCCACATACATCAGCATGCACCAATTCGAGCACTCTAGTTGATTTCTGTTCCTTTGGCCTGTATGTCTTTCTGATGATTTTCCCTTGTTGACATGCATCACACGTATGAGTGTGATTACTTGATAGTTTGGGAAGGTCTCTAGCAGCATCACATTTAACGAGATCCTCCATAGATTGTTGGCATAGATGACCAAGTCGCTTATGCCACAACTGGTTCTCTTCATCTCTGGATAAAAGACAAGTATCTTCTTCCCCACCTACAAGATAGAGATTTCCCTTTGACCTTTTTCCCTGTAGAACAGCTGCTCTATCTTTTCCTTTCACAACACAAATCTTCTTTGTAAATTGGATAGAGTGCCCAGAGTCACATAGTTGACTGACACTGAGTAGGTTATGACTGAGACCCTATACTACCAAGACATCAGCACGTCTCATCTCTTTGCCGCCAAACATGGCTTTCCCTGAGCCAACAATCTTCAGGCCTTCATCATTTCCAAATTTGACAACTCCTTCTTTGTCATATTTGATGCCTGTAACAAGATCCTTATTAACCGTCATGTGGGATGTGCAACCACTATCAAGGATCCAAAAACCAGATCGATCTGATGCTTTAAGGGAAATCTCCACCACCACAGCCTTCTCATTTTTCTTCTTCTTGGTCCATACTTTTTCTTTCACACTCGGCATGGATTGAGGCTTTTGTTCTTTCTCAGAGTATGATGGACCACCCTCATCTTGCAAAGTTGTAAATCTATTCTGCGTTTTTAACTCACCTGTCGGTTTATTGACCTGCTGCTTGTGAGTGTTTTGATTCTTCTTTGGCACATTTCTCTGAATGGTCGAAGTACAGTACCTAGCCATGTGCCCAAATCCTCCGCACCAAAAACAGTGACCTTCAAAATATGTTCTGGAAAACCGTTCTCTGTTTGGATGCCATCTCTGTTCTTGTTCCCTTCTATATCTCTTGGCTATGGAACACACATACTGTGAATGTCCCATTTTCCCACAGCAATAACACCTGATATAGGATACATTCCTTCGTAATACTTCAGCACTACGATTTTCCCTTTGGGATCTATAAATATTCTGATTCTGTTTTTTGCCCAAATCAACCTTCAAATTCGGAACGGGTGCTTGCGGTCTGACATTAACTGCCAATGATTTTTGTTTCTTATCAAGCCCTGAATCAACCTTATCATTTGAGCTTTCTTGGTGCTTCACTCCTGATGAACTACAAGCCTCCTCTTTCATCTTTTCTGTCTTCTGAATGGCCTGCTTTTCTGATATCACATTGGGGGTCAAGAGTTTTTCTTGATCCTTCATTTTTTGTCGTAGACTGACCACTTCTTCTTCAAGCTCTTTGATACGTCTGACCTGCTCCTTTCCTGTGTTAGTCAAACAATCAATTTCCTTCTTTTGTTCCTCAATTTTAAGCATATGCTCAGCAATATTTTCTGAGCTCTCTGGTGTTAAGGATTTTAGTCTTTCAATTTCTTCTAACAGTTCTGACTTTTCTTCATCCTGTTGTTGCATATAAATTTTGGCATCACGAACCACTTTATTGGCTTTCTTCGTTTTGGCTCTCCAAACATCTATCTCTTCAAGAGCTGCTTCCAATTCGGCTTCCATATCAACTCATCCTTCAACTTCTTCTTCCTCTTCTCCAAATTCAGTTTCTTCTTTTTCCTGAGAACTACCGACGACCGCTACCATAGCATTTTGTCTATGATCTTTAAAATTTTCAAACTCCTCAACCTCTTCATCCTCAGACTCATCTGAACTATCTATTTCTTGTGAAATAAGATTCTTCCTCTTGAAGAAATTTCTCTTGAACTGCTTCTTCCCTTTCACATAGGCTGAAGATTTCTTCTTGGGAATTTCAACTTCATCTTCATCGTTATCTTCCTGAAACTTTTTGGGGCACCTTGCAGCAAGATGACCAACTTTTCCACATCTAAAGCAAGCAACTGGAAGCTTCCCTTTGAACTTTCCTTTTCCTCTTTGAAGATTTGAGGAGAGGAATGACACTACCTCATCTGTCTCTTCTTCTTCCTGAGAATCTTCAATGTTAAGCTTCTTCATGGCCTTAAATTCCACTTCATTGGACTTCCCCTTTTCCACAGCCTCATTATCATTGTTCCTCATTTCATATGCAACCAAGGTACTGTGCAAGTTGTCCAGTGTTAGCACTTTTGGATCTCTATCTTCTAGTACTGAAACTTTCGGATTGAACCGAGGTGGAAGTTTCCTCAAGATGCGCTTTACGATCTTTATGTCTTCAATGACTTCCCCAAGACCTCGCATATCTTCTACAATAGTGTTTACCCTGTCAAAGAATGCATCAGCAGACTCATTCGGGTTCATTTTCAGATCTTCATATTTGTTCCACAACACCTGCAGCTTTG
Organism: Viscum album; assembly: GCA_963277665.1. Lineage (NCBI taxonomy): Eukaryota > Viridiplantae > Streptophyta > Magnoliopsida > Santalales > Viscaceae > Viscum > Viscum album. The sequence continues at coordinate 173,141,450 of OY728150.1, forward strand.
CCTCTCTGACCTTTATATCCCCTTCATATATATTCAAAAGCTTTTCCCACATAGAATGTGACGTTTTACATGACATCACCTTTGTGTATATGGGATTGGAAAGGGCTCCCCCTAAGGCATTTATTGCTTTGGAATCAGCATCCAACTCTCTATGCTCAGCTTCTGATAAGGCACCACTATTAATATCAGCTGTGATACCATGCATAGCTGCTGAAAACACATCCATTCCCAAGGATCGGAAATAGTGTTGCATTCGATTCTTCCATATCTGAAAATTATATCCATCGATGATCAGAATCCCTTTATGATTGGTTACCTCCATTGAGAGAAGAAAAACTTTCAACCTTCCCTCTGATGCCACTTGTTAGGTCCACTAGGCTGAATACCCTGAGAGGGGGGGTGAATCAGGGTATGACTAATTAAAAGTTAATTAACGTTCTGATCTTGTTTCACTGTTAAGAAAAACACTCTTCTCTCTCTTTCCTGCTACACAATATAAACAGAAAGTAAAGAAAGCGCAGTACACAACAATTTTACTTGGTTCACCGCTAAGGGCTACGTCCAAGGAGGATACGCCGACAGGTTGTCGGTCGTACCAAATTCCACTAATCTTCACTAGATGTGGATTACAAGGTTCAGGCTAGATCACTTCTATGCCCAGGCTCACTGCCTTTACAATGTTTAGGGTCAGCTCACTGCTTTCCCAAGGGTCACTCCCTGTTTCTCTCTCTCTAGCTCACTGCCGGTGGAGAGGATCACCTTCTTCCTCTTCCTAAGCTCACTGCTCTTGGAAGGGATTCACTCACAGTTTATAGACCTGTAGGTCTCTTCATTTCCATTAAGGAATGCATCTTTCTCTGTATGTAGATGCTCTGTTGAAGTTCAACTTTCACCCGTAGATGAATACCCCTTTGCCACTATCCACTAGGCAACCAACCTTTGGAAAGACTTTCGCAAAGCACCCTACAATGCGAGGCTCCCAATTTCGCGAAGCTCAAACAAGCCTTTGCGAAGCTCCTGCCTTTTCGCGAAGCTCACTCATGATGCTCCCTCACAAAGCACTCTCACGATGCTCAATCTATCGCAAAGCAACGACCCTCGCGAAGCTAAGTAAGCCAACGCGGAGCTCGCAGGTTTCGCGGAGCTATAATAGCCGCCGCGAAGCACCTCTTTCACGAAGCACACTGGCTCCGCGAACCACCTTCGCAAATCGAGAGCAAAGTATTTTCTCTGAAAATTCTCTCTACTTCGCTCAAAGGGTTCGGCCTCTATTTATAGGCGATTCCACCGACCTTCGTCCCTTCCACGCAAAGTCAACACCACGTCATCTCAAATCGCGAAGCTCCAAAGTTTCCGCCGGAATTCTGTCCAAATCGCGAAGCTCCACGGCAATTATCCGTTCGCGGAGCTTGACGTAGTCACGAAGAATCACCGTCAACTTACCTTCGCGGCTCGCACCTTCGTCGCGAAGCTCCCTCGCGAAGCCCAACATTCCTTCACGCCTTCCCCGCGAAGCTCTCTCGCAAAGCCCTTCTCTGTCGCGATGCGCTTCAGCCTCTGCCGTTCGCGAAACTTGACGTAACTGCGAAGCACCACCGCCTCCATTCTTTTGGTCTTCGCGATTTCCAAACCATGAATCCTAGCTTTGCGAAATTCATGCCTTTTCCATATTAAATTATCCTCTTCATGGAAGTCCACTTTTCGCGATGCTCACCAAACTTCAAATTTTGGACTCCAAGAATTTGGAAAACATTGGAAAACGGCGCCACCTTGTACTGCTCTTTTTGTACCGCCTCCAGATCGTCCATTCCTTTGCCATCATTCTTTGTTAACAAGGAATGTCAAAAACTTCTTGGGAACTCGACAATTCTCCATGGAAACCTGCTTTGTCAACAAACACAACCAACCCAAAAATACTGTAATGTTACCTTGAGGGATTTTTGCCCAACAACGACCTCTTCAATTTTATTGGATGGTATAGTTCGTACTCCCCAATCATACTAGGGTATGGTCTTATATTATCGGAGTGATTCTCCCCTACAGGATTAGGGTGTGGGCACATGTTTCCTTAAAGTGGTTCTCCCCTACTATGTAATGGTGCGGGCCGTTATTTCTCAGAATGGCGTTCCACTACTGAGTTAGGGTGCAGGACCATGTTTCTTTTAGGAGTGCTCCCCTACTGTGGGTGAAAGTTCACATTCCTCGGTGTGGTGATCCCCTACTATGGTTGTAGGCTCACATCTCTCATAGTGTAGATCCCCTACCATGGTTATATGCTCACATTTCACGAAGTGGTGCTCCCCTATCGTGTTAGGGTGTGGGATCACGGTTCACAAGGTAACTGACGTACCAGGGCGTGGGTTCACTCCTGTGAAATAGTTATACCCTGTTCAATAGTTTTAGCATGGAGTGGTGCCCTCCATTGGTTACGTGTGATTCTTGGTAAAGAGTTAGCTATTATTCGACATATTGTGGTGTGGGCCCCTCTAGAAAGGAGAGATAGAGGTTTCATAGGTTTTTTTAGGAGATAATACTTCATCTACGATAGGGAAATGGTAAAAATCAGAACTCTTTATACATCTTTTGACCCTACTTAGGGTGTGGTTCAGAATTGGTGGCATCACTCAGTTATGTTCTATTTGTGTTGGTGTTGTTGGATCATTAACTTCAAGTTGTCCATGCTTTCCCCTTCATTTTTTGGGCTATCAGTGATGGCGTGGACCTTATTACTATATATGAGGTTAGTACCTCATGATATCATTGTGGTTTTTGTGTTACAACCTTGAGTTGTTCACTGTGGATATTCTATGGTCGGGACCATGAGACTTGGTGATGGCACTGAGTATTTTAGGGTATGTTCTATGAGTCTTTGTGGCATATGTCATTTTTTTGACATTCCAAGGACATCGAGCTGACTAGCAGTGTATTGCCGGGGATGGTCTTGAGATGGAACTTACCTATCATTTGGGATCCCTCAGGATTATTTCTGGTAAATAATTCCTATCAGTTTCTCCTGTTTTTTGTTTGGAATTTTGGGGAGCCTATTGAGTATTCTTATACTCACCCCTGCACAGGTTTTGCGATCACATGTCTTGTGACTTGTTCATACCACATGTACTTCGATGATGTCCCAGTTGGACCTAGAGCAGGATGATCATAGTAGCCATCCTGGCTAGGGTGTTTATCAGATATGGTTTGAGCATCAAACTAGCAGGTAAATTTCACAGCGATCTACATCTTATGAGTAGGTAAGAACCTTTTACATATTTTTCATGGTGGTCCCTATATTTTCCCTTTTTTTACTTCTGTCGTAATCTAGTTTGGAATTGATGTATGTATGCATTTTAGTTTATAGTTTATATATATATATATATATACACACACTCTTGCATGGAGGTGTGTGTGGGAGTGTGTGTACATGTAAGATAGGCTAAGGACTCCCATGTGTGTGATAGCCAACTCGACACTAGTCGCCAGACCCTATCCTATTAGATGTGGGATTGGGGGGTCACAGATGAAGCTATATTTCTTCAGGTCATGATAGAGTGGTTTTAGAAGAGGTTCCACCTTCAGACTGTAGTCGTGAGTTTGTTTTGGGTTTCATAGGATCAGTGTTAGGAAGTTTCAAGTTCATCTTTCAGGCAACAGAATCTAGTGTTGGTACAGACGACCGATGTATCCATATAAAAATAATCTGATAACCTTCTTTTATACTTGGTATATTTGGAAATTGTTCATAGGGTAATAATGGTACATTAATATTATAGGACTGGTATTTCGGTTTCTCTTATCCTTCTTGATTTAGCTCCCTAAATATACTCTTTTTCTATGGGGCGTCTTGAATCAGTTCCTGATATTTCCATAATAGTATACTTCAAGGGTTCCACAGAATGGTTTTTTTAATACATGATGATTGATGAGGTCACCTAGTAAGGGATAGGCCATGAGGTAGGTTCTTTCACGTTTGTGCAGCTGGTGGATCCACCACCTGTTGAGAAGTGCGTTGACCCTACTTTGAGGGTTCAAGTGGATGCATCCTGTTAGACTGTGTCATATATGGTTCTATTGGTGGTGGTTTTGGTGTACATTACTTCATCTATACGAGAAACAGGGATCCATCCCCCACCAATATTTGTTTCTGTGACGTGATGAAAATCATTCACGTGAGTTAGTGCCGCCAAAAACAGACACTATTGAGGTGTGGTGGTTGAGTCCCTTTGAGTTGGGTGTATGAGGTTTGGTAGTGTGTTCATAGCCGATGGCCCCGTAAGGCCCATATTGAGAATTTGGGCCCATTTTGTGTTCATTGGACTGTATGTGGGAAGCTCGAGGAGGTTGTTGTTTGGTTTGTTGGGGCTTCGAATTCACATGAAGGATGGAAACATCCCCCACTAAGATAGTTCCTTGAGCCGTGAACCAAAATTGTGTGAGTGAGTTAGTGATTCCCAAAGCAGATAGTGTCAAGGTGATGTAGATGAGTTCCTTAAACCTATGAGTTTGAGGTACATTTCATTTTTTGGTGTTGGTTTCGTTATGGATTTTAAGACCCAGTGCATAGACTTGGGAAATCATATTTATTCTCCAGGTGGTGAAGATGTTTCTTGTGTGGTGTGGAGGGTTTGTTTGAGGTATCTCATGATGGGATATCCAGTGGGTGTGTTTGTGATGGAATTTCCTAAGGGTGGGGAGTGTATCAACTTTATGATGCTTGGTGCTGGTACAAGTTTTGTGGTGAGACGGGGTGCTGAGTAGGTATTCTCCTTGTGGTCGTGTAGGTGTTGGAATATACTATTCAAATTTGGTTGGGGTTTGTTAGGAACTATTAGGGGTGGTCGTAGACCCATGAGGGTGGACATGGTTTCTCGCTGATGAGGTCTTGTTTTCAGTTGAAACTCATAGAGGGTTCAGAGTGTTAGTTGGAGCGTCAGGCTACCTTCGATGGTTGTAAACCCTATATTTTATTTCTGTTATTGTGCTTCTTGCAAGTGTGTTTTTGTTACATCACAGGAACCTTTGGTGATCTTGCTGTTGTGGGGGTCCCATTGGATATCTCAGTTCCTATCCCTTGTTCCTAGGATTTTCCTTTTCCGGGATGAAAAGCCTTTTGTGGGGGAGGATGTAGTGACTTGGATTTTTCCCTGTAAATCATTGTAATATTTCTACCAATAATTACAGAGATAATAATAGAGAAGACATGTGATTCCGAGGTCCGGTGTTCCAAGAATAAAATTTATATAAAAATGTAGTACATTTAAACTATTCAAGTGTTAGAAATGAGATATCTCTTAAATGGTTGCTCAGATTGGAAATATGAGAGCATGGTTGCGTCCGGAGCATGTAGTTTACCCTAGAATGTGGATATGTTTTTTAGAGTGTCTTATTGTAGAAAACGTTATCGATAACATTTCTGTAAATAAAATTAATTTATTTATTTTTTACATCAGCTTGAATAACTTATTAATGAGGTCTTGGATCAAATATATGAGACCGTGGTTGGGTATGAAACATCATGGTTTCTTTAGGGACGACATAAAATTTTCAGTGCCGAGTTCTGGGATGAAGGTTAGTAAGGAGCCTGGATTTTATGTGAAGAGGATTTAATTAATAATTAAATCTACCCGTTCGCCTTCTCCCCTACTCTTTACCAGCGAACTACAAGATCGAGAAAACGATGCGCCATCGAGCTCCGATCTTGACAGTGATCACTCTTAGATTGAGAAGAGAAAACATCAGAGTGAATATATTGCCTTTAATCTTCGATGTTTCCCCCGAAGGAAGGAATTTTGAGCATTGATCTCATCCCCCTATTTATTCTTCAATTTTCATTGATTTTTCACCATAGCGATGAAGATCGCAACCCAATGTTTTCGAAATAGGTTTCAGATCATTTTTTCAACCACAGGGGGTTTCTCAGTTGTCCACAGAAGATCTAGAATTGATTTAAAGTGTGACACAACGGTTTCTGGCATGGGGTGGTTCTTGTGGATGGTGCACTATGATTTCCAGCAGCAGTTGCGGTGGTTTCTAGTGGTCACACGACTGAGGGCCTGTTGACCAATGTCCAATTGTTCTTTAAACCCCCAAAACATGCAAACCAGGCATCCAATTCACGTGTCGTCTAAAACAACTAGACCCATATGTCGATACAAAACCATTTAACAGGTTTCAAGAATTTTATTATTTGAGATCATGGTCAATGTCCATGAAGCATTAAAATAATAATAATATTTTATTATTATTCATATTTCGCCCACTATAACTTCTGCACGGAACATTCGATTAGTGTTCCCTCACTGGAGTTGTGACCCTGATGTTAAGGTGGATGTTTCAAGATAAAAATTGGGTGCTTAAAACAGAATCGGGGTGTGGGATCCAAGATGACCATTTTTGGGGCATTTATAGTCAAACATGTCTTTTTCACTGGATGTCTGTTTTGGACAAATGAATAATGGATTCTATGAGATTTTTCACAAGGATCACAGTGGTGTGACCCATTTGATGTGTTTTGGGACTAAGGAGTGGGACCCATGTGATATATTCAGACTTGTTGCGGTGAATAGTACCCTTTCCACCAGTTTCCTGATTTTGGTGAGTAAGTAGCCTATCCTGTGTGTTTTTCCTTATAGAATGTGATGTTGGACTCTTTTACGGCTTACAAGAAATGAGGTGGAATGAAACGTTCTAGATGATTATGGATCTTTTCTATTATGATGTTTGAGATTAGGGTTTCGTGAATAGAGACATTGGTTCTGGTACTCCCCGGTGGCATGAGGGCTCATGTTTCCCTCACTATAAAAAACAGGGTGATTATAGGGGATTTTTTAGAAGGGGTTATGAACAACCCCCTCTAAAATAATTTTCTGTCTATATTAGATTGAAATATGTGTGATACTCAAGAATCATCGTATTTAGAGGTGGTTGAAAACCTCCTCTAAATGTATTAACATTATTTTTTTAATATCCTGTGGGATTTTACAAGGTGGTTTTCAACATCCTTTAATTTATGAAAATTGAGGGGGTTCATAACCGCTACAAATCGATGAGATTAGTGGTGGTTCATAAAAATCTTTGATATATTAAATTAGTGGGTGTTCAAAACCCCCTCGAATTTCCCAAATTTAAGGGGGTTCAAAACCTCTAATAATTTCTTAAATTAAAGAGGTTTGGAAACCCCCTCCAATGTATTTATTTTTGGGGTTTCAAAACACAATCTATTATCATCATTTAAAGGGATTTTAAAACCCCCTCAAATGCCATTAAATTAGAGGGGGTTGAAAAACCTCTCTAATGTCTTTAAATTAGAGGTGGTTTAAAACCCTCTCAATGTATTTAATTTATATGGGGTTAAAACCCCCTCTAATTTAAGAGATTAGAGGGGGTTTTGAACCACCACTATTAAAAAAAGGAAAATCCATAACACATATATATATATATATGATGAAAACACTATATATAAATGTTTTTAAAAATATTTTATGAACATATTATATAGAATATTTATATGATTGTATTTAATTATACTTATTTGTATACATAAATATAATTGCCTAATTTTATGTACATTAATATATATATATATATAATTTGATTCCATAAAATTTTAATTATATATATTATAAAATAATAAACATATTATATAAATATATACATAAATATAATTTATTTATAAAATATAGCATAAAAAACAAGCTTGTAGTTTTTATAATTATTATTTTAACAACAATGAATATATTTTAAAATAATTTGTTTATTATTTTATATTATATATAATTACTATTATATGATATTCAATTTATAGAAATAAATATATATTATTTTACACAAAATTATACTATTATATTTATTAAAATACATATATATTAATGTACATAATATTATAAAATTATATTTATTAAAATACATGTATATTAATGTGCATAATAATAAATATATTTATTGAAATACATTATATAAATATTTGAATAATTTTTATATCCTTTAACATTAAAAAAATATGTGTATAAATTTTATTTCACATAATATATTTTTATAAATTTAATTTATTTAATATTAATTATATATAATATAAGTATTTTTATAAATTGCATTTCATATATATGTATTTCATATTTAATTAATTATATATAATATTATACAATTTATACAAAAAAATATATACTAATGTGCATAATAATAAATATATGTATTGAAATACATTATATAAATATATTTTTAAAGACATTATATAAATATATAATATAAATACTATATATATATTATATAAATATGTATTTAAGTAAATAAAAAATTTGTATAAATATATTTATAAATATATAAATATATGTGTATATACATAAGATAAATGAAATTATAAAATATATTTACTAAAAAGTATGTAAAAACTCATAAAAGATATACAATTTATATAAATGTATAAAATTAATATAGAAGAAATGTATTATAATATAAATACATAAATTCATAATATAAAACTGTATGTATTAATTTATATAAATATATATATGTTATATATTTATATGTTTTTGAAAATTTATTCAAATGATATTTATATAAATTAGATTATTAATATCTATTAATATAATAATTTGTAAATAAAACCCATAAATGGAAATAGAATAGTGGTAAATGAGCTTCTTGTGTAGTCCATAGGCCATAGGTTCAATATCTGGTAGATAAATTTAAAAGTCGTGCATGAGGGGGGGAAAGTGATAACCGTAGGTAATGGAATGTGGTGGATAACAGGGGGGAGGGTGTTGTCTATGGAGGAAGGGCTACATAGCGGGGTTATTCTGATGGGGGAGGATGTGTGTCTGATACGAGACAACTGGAGAGGGGAGTATGGATTTGCGAGCATGATAGGGGAATAAGAGGGCAACCTGAAGGGGGATAGCCGAACTAGAGGGGAGGTGGGCATGGGGACATCAAAAATGGAAGGGAGTTGGGGAAAGGGGAGAATTCCAATGGTGGGAGATTTGTGTTCCAATTTTTAAAATAAAAATGGAAAGTTTATGGACGGTTCTCACAACCACCCATAAAGTAGTCCACCATTAGGGGCAGTTCAAACAGCCCCTAAATCCTTCCATTAGTGAAAGTTGAGCTTATCACTTCCTATAATGGAAGTGTTGTTGGAAGCAATATTCCATCATTTGAGGGGGTTTAAACCCCTTCTAACATAACTGCCATGAAAATCATCAAAGATTTACAAGCGATTTCTCAAAACTGTGTATAACGACCCATAATTTATATACATTGTTAATACTTCAAAATTGAAGCACACTTATTACAACATATAACAAAACCATGAAAGGACCGTATATGTATAGTGTCATTAGAAACTAGGAAACATAAACAACTGGTTCATAAATCATCTACATTGTATCCCGTTTATTTCATCATATCTAGAGTCCTTTTTGGAATATCTTACTTAATAACCTTCTTCCTGACATGGGGAAAAGAAAACATACAAAAGGGTGAGCTAAAATGCTCAGTAACGGTAAACAAAAGAAATATCAATCACTTCATATTCATAAGAACATATCATTTTGAAAATCTTAACCTGCAAAAGAGATTATAATTTCATAACATTGGATAAATCATAGTAGTGAAATGTAATCCCAATAATCATAACTTGAATCTTTGTGTCATACACACATTATCATAGAGAATAATTTCTTAGTAGTCAAGACTCATTTCCAAGACTATCTTAGCGGACAAAGTCCATTTCTAAACCGAGTTCACTCCTCGTTTCAGTCCTGTTTCACTGAACCGGATTAACCTGTCGTTCCATCCATGTCAATCTCATGAGATATAAATCATTACCCAATGCATTGGAGGGAGATATAGGTCCCTATAATCTCATAATTAAACCATTCTTATGTGTGCACAAAATCACAAATCATACATCATAGCATAACCAATGTAATAAAAATGGGATTCTTAAACATTATGCCACCATAACATAATCCATATAAGATAAAAGGACTTCATAAAAATAATTCCATCATAACATAATCAAATCAATGTAAAAATAGGGATAGAAACAGAACCCTATCTTATCTTATATGGAAAATACTTTTGATAAAACGCTTGAACTCCATTCTTGAGGAAAATATCTTCTCTACTTCAAAAACATTTTCCTTTCTTAAAATGTCATATAATATTAAACTAAAAGAAGTTAATTAAAAATAAACTTAAAAACTTTTAAAGTAATCTTCATGGAAATAATGTTCTAAAAATCCATTCATGCCATATATGTTAAAAAAACATTCTTCTCGTACTTTGGCCGGAAAAGTCAAAAGTACCTCGTACGAAAAATGACGAAAGATTGATTTCATATCTTTTACTAAAAACTCACCGAAGGGTAAAATTGGATTTAAAAATTTGTAGGAGGATATAAATAATATTAAATATTGAGGAAACATTTATGTGGATGATAAATATTCCCCAGTAAATTCTGAAGTATATACAATCTCGGATAAAAATGAGATTGCGAGATTTTCCCTTACCTTAGGTCCGATTTACTTCGTACGTGTCCGAACCTCCTGTATAATGATTTAAATAATGTTATTTACATATTCCTGAATCTTTCTCATTGTTATGATATCATATATGGTCATATTCTTAGCTTCTTATTAGTAATATTTCATTGTTACTGGTTATTCGGGTGTTTATTGCTTTTTGTTCTTATGCGTGTTTTGTAGAATAAATTCTTATTCTTCTTATTTAGGTTATTGATACCTCATTTCCATAATGGTATTAGTGTAATATATATCATATTTATTCATCCAATTCATTTATATAATCATTATGCATTGAAGATCATGTAGAATGAGTCGCATCACATCGTGGAGACGGTAGGCCGTACGTATGCACGAGCGATGATATCGTTCCCATGATCGTGGAATTGTATTGAAGTGTATGTATACTATTTAAGAATCAATATCACTTTACAATAATCATAAATATATATTATTTACACCATTATACCCATCCAAGTGAGGTGGTGGTGGAAAACAAATTACACCACGGTGTGGAGACGGTATTCCGTACGTACGCACACACGGTGATTTCGTTTTCCGTAGGATGGATAGAAGGTCAAATAGGGTTGTTTCGAATTTATAATAACATATCAGTATATTATTGATAATTATTTTGTTACTTCCTAATGAAACATCAAAATAAGAAGAATTATAAGAAGAAATAAAGTTGAAAGAATCAGTAACGTACATTACCTCTTCTTTAAAGCGCCTCTTCTTAACCTCCTCTTAGGGAAATGAAATTTGTCTTTGAAGAAGACCAGAGCCTATATAATATTAATAAGGAAGTGGAGAAGAGAAAGTTTTAGGGTTTGGCCGATCTTGAAGGATCAATGTTGGGTAAAGAGGAGAGGGAGGAGGTGCCCATTTATAAGGGAGGAGAGGGGCACCATAGGAAAAACTTAAAATATTATTTTATTATAAAGTCATATTCAGTTTTTAATAGCTCCAAATTGATTTATTTATAAGATAAGGTGCGGATGGGTCGCAATAATATCAACAAATGGGTTTTAGACAAGTTTAGGTTACTATTTTAACTTTATCATTTAGATTTAACTCTAAGTTTAATAATTTAACTTTTACCGTGTCTTCGTGTTTTCTTACACTATAAGGTTAATAAAATTATTATAACAAGACAAAAGAACCCCAAGTTGTTAATTATTAATATTTATAAACTTATCTAAGTCATTTGGCCGAACATTATATTTTTAGGAATAACATAATAATTAATAATATAATATTTGTTTTAAAAACTATTTTATGTCAATTTTGACACTATTTGGTACTTGATTTTTGTGAAACTCATAACAGCATGATTAGTTCAAAAAAAGTTAATTAAATCAATACTAACATGTAATATTAACCTATAAAATTAGTTTAATTCATAAAAAGTCTAAAATTATATTTATTTTGGTATTTATAATTTCAATAATGTTAATATTTCTTTAATAAGGTAATCACTGCATCATCATTTTGTCATAAATAAATTAAATTATTTAAAGTCTAAAAATTATAAATAAAATACCATTATATAGGAAATCCTTTTAGATTTATAATGAATATTTATAGTCTAATTTATCGTATTTATAACCCTATATTAAAAATGATTTAGTTATTAAACATTGATTTTAACTATTTTAACCCTTCTTTAAATAAATTAATAATAAATGTCATAATCTAATCCAAGTGGACCTTAATGGTAATATTTTATTCCTAAGGTTTTTTTTGGTCGATTTAGACTTATCCAATAGAATTATGACATGTGTTAGGATAATAATAATATCATTTTTACCCTTAATTACCCTATTTAATTTTAGTGGTGGTAAAAAAATGTAAAAAGTTACTATTCATAAAAAAATTATTTTTTTCTTATTAAACCACATTTTAATCCTTGATATTAACCATGTCTCTCGGATTTTTGAAATTCCACTCATAGAAGCGGTAATATTATGTTTTATGTACATTTGAAAATTTTCCTAAGAGGTGGGTAAAAGACGGTGAAAAGTTCAATAAATTTTTTATATATCTGAAATTATTATAAAATGACTCCAATTAATTACATTGAACATATATAGTTATTATGTATCAATTTTTACTGAAAATAAATTTAAATAAAATAAATAATTATTTAAATTGAAAGTTGGGTTTTAAATAGTAACCCAGTGTTTTCATTATTCATCAAAAATTGATAGTTTTTAGAAAAATACCAAAAATTAACCCTAGGCTAATTTCGATATTTCAAATCAAAAAACGAAGTCTATTTTGAAAGATAAAATTTCTAAAATTTCAAAAAGTGGGTATTAATATTCATAACGGCTAGTTTTAATAATATTTTAATAGCATATCGTTGTTTAGTGAAACTCGGTATTGGGTACAACGCAAGCTATCGAGGAAGGTCGTGATTGCGTGTAAAGAAAGCCAACCTAGTGTTGTGTGTAGTGAAAGATTCCTTTGATGATGTATATAACATAGAAACAAAATATTTCTCATAAAAATACCGGGTGTTACATTCTACCCCCCTTAAAATGAATTTCTCACTAGAAAGTAGTCACTCTGTGACAAACAGATGAGGATACCTCTCCATCATCATACCCTCAAGCTCCCATGTATCTTCTTCTAATTGGTGGTTCCTCCATAAAACATTCACCAAGAGAGTGGTCTTGTTCCGTAGGAATTTTTTACTATGATTGAGAATCTCTATCGGCTATTCTTCATAAGAAAGATCTTGCTCTAGCGGTACAACTTTTGAGCTTAGTACATGTGAAGGATCAGGTATATACTTTCTAATGAGAGATACATGGAACACATCATGAACTTGAGAGAGATTCAGTGGAAGCGTCAATCGATAAACTACCATCCCAACACGATCCAGTATTTCGAAAGGACTGATATAGCTAGGGCTCAACTTTCCCTTCTTTCCAAATCTCATTACTCTCTTCCAAGGAGATATTTGTAAGAACACATTATCACCCACTTCAAACTCCATGTCTTTTCTTCAATTGTCGGCATAACTTTTTTGTTGACTCTGAGCTGCTCTTATGTGTTGTTGAATAGATCTGACCTTTTCTGCCATCTCATCAACAAGATCAGGTCCTTATAGCTTTCTTTCCCCAACTTGATCCCAGCAAGTTGGAGTCCTGCATTTCTTTCCATAGAGAGCTTCATAAAGAGCCATCTGAATACTGGAGTGAAAGATATTATTATAAGAAAATTCGACCAATGGTAGGTGTTGATCCCAACCACCTTTGAAATCCATAGAGCAAGCTCTCAACATATCTTCTAGAGTTTGAATTGTCCTCTCAAGCTGACCGTCTGTCTGAGTTTTATAAGCAGTGTTGAAACTCAACTCTGTATCCAGAGTATACTGAAGACTTTGCCAGAACTTTGAGGTAAACCTCGGATCCTTATCAGATATAATGGAAAGTGGTACTCCATGAAATCTTACCACTTCCTTTACATATATCCTGGCAATATGAACTAGAGAGAAATCCTCTCTAATATCAATGAAGTGCGCCGACTTCATAAGACGATCAACTATGACCCAGATAACATTATTTCTTTGGATATTTTGGGAAGTCCTGTGACCAAGTCCGTAGTGATGTTTTCCCATTTCCATTCAGGTATGGGTAATGGTTGTAACATCCACTTATACTTCTATCTCTCAGCTTTAACTTGCTGACAAACCAAGCATTGAGAGACATATTCGGCAACATCCCTTTTCATTCCATCCCACCAGAAGTACTCTTTTAGGTACCTATACATCTTCGTGATTTCAGGATGAATAGAGAATGAAGAACTATGAGCCTCATCCAGTAGATCCTTCTTTAATTCTAGGATGGGAGGAACACAAACCCGATTCTGGAAACTTATTATCCCATCACAATCAAGGTTGAATTCAGGAACATTTCTCACCTTCTTTTGTAACTCTACATCTTCTTTCTGTTCCTCTTTAATATTAACATTTATAGATGGTTGAACATTCATTTGAGAAAGATATGATTTTTCCCCTTCCATTATAATTCCAAGATCCATCCTTTGTAATTACCTAAATATTGGATCTTTTGTGATCCTCATCATGGATAATCTAGCATGGTCTTGTCGACTTAATGCATCTTCCACCATGTTTTCTTTCCTAGGGTGATAATGAATTGAGCAGTCGTAATCCTTAATCAGCTCCAACCATCTTCTTTGGTGCGTATTCAGCTCCTTTTGTGTGAAAATATACTTTAAACCTTTATGATTAGTATAAATATCACACCTTTCACTATAAAGATAATGAATCCATATTATTAATGCAATGATTACCACAGATAACTCCAAATCATGAGTTGGGTAATTTTGCTCATGGATTTTTAGCTGTCGTGAGGCATAAGATATCACCATATCGTTTTGCATGAGAACACATCCCAATCCCTTCTTGGATGAATCACTAAGGATCACAAACCTTTCTCCACTACAAGGCAGTGTGAGCACAGGTGCACTGGATAACCTTATTTTTAACTCCTTGAAATTCTCTTCACACTCCTCTGTCCAAGTGAACTTGACTCCTTTTCGAGTCAACTTGGTGAGTGGATTAGATAATCGTGAAAAATCTTTCACAAAAAGTTGATAATATCCAGCCAAACCAAGAAAACTTCGGATCTCAGTTACTGTTGTTGGTCTCGGCCATCTTTCGATAACCTCTGTTTTTGCTGGGTCCATAGATATCCCCTCTTTTGAGATTATGTGACCCAAAAATGAATATTTTTGAAGCCAAAATTCACACTTGGTAAATTTATCATAAAGCTTCTCCTTTCTCAGGGTCTTCAATACAATTCTCAAGTGATCTTCATGTTATTCTGTGCTTTTTGAATAGACAAGAATATTGTCTATAAAGACTACCACAAACTGATCAAGATATTCTCTAAAGACTCTATTCATCGAATCCATGAAGATATTAGGGGCATTAGTAAGAACAAATGGAATCACTATAAATTCATAGTGTCCATACCATGTACGGAAAGCCATTTTTGGTATATCCTCCTGTTTGACCCTTAATTGATGATACCCTGAACGAAGATCCATCTTGGAAAAGTATTGAGCTTTGCTTAGTTGGTCAAATAGTTCATCAATGCACACGAGAGATGATATTTGTTCTTAATAGTGATCTTGTTAAGTTCTTGATAATCAATACAGAGTCTCATTGATCCATCTTTCTTCTTAACAAACAGAACAGGTGCTCCCCAAGGTGACGCACTAGGGCATATGAATCCCTTATCTAGATTCTCTTGGAGTTGCTTATTCAATCCCTGCAACTCAATTGGGTCCATTCTATAAGGTGTCTTTGAAATAGGTAAAGCACCCGGTATGAGTTCTATTGAAAAATAAACTTCATTATTTGGTGGAATAACTGAAAATTTCTCCAGAAAGACAACATCAAACTCCCATACAATGTACACATTCTTAATCTTGAGTTTCTCGCCAACCATCTGAGATAAATAACCTTCATTTAGTGGAATCAATACCCATAGGATGGATAAAATTTCCACTGGAAGGTTATGTCCATCCTCATAGATTGATCTGGAATATGAAATGAGACTTCCCTTATTTGGAAATTTATATGAGATCCATATAAAGAAAGCCAATCCATGCCAAGAATCACATCAAATTTCACTCTATGAAGGATCACAAGATTTCCAGGAAGCACTTTCCCACAAACTTCAATCGGAGAAGAATTATAAAATTTTGATGTGACTGTTGTGCCATTAGGGGTTGTCACAGCTAACTCAACATCTAATTGTTGAGGTAATACGGAGATACCCTTAGAAGATTCTTCAGAAATAAAAGAGTGGGTGGATCCAGAATCAAATAAAACATTTTCTACTTTAGAGTGGATGGTAAGTGTACCTTTAACCACTTCATTATCGTACTCCACATCGCAGATAGAAATTGCATGTAACTTTCCTTTACCTTTATCCTTATGGGTTTGTTTACATCGATCATCATCAACAACCCTTGGATTAGGGCATTTATTATCATAATGGCCCATTTCCTTGCATTTTTAACATTGAAGTGTAGGCGGTGCACTTTGTGTAGCCTTTTCATTGTTCGCATCACTATACATATTCTTCCCATCATTGCGGCATTCAAATGCCCGATGAACTTATTTTCCACATTTGAAACATTTCCTTGTCCATTTAAGAAAACTCCCTCCATGTTTCTTTCCACACTTTGAGCGTAAGGGAAAACTCATCTTCTTTTCATTGTGCTCATTAAATTTTCTTTTGAATTCCATTTTCCTCTTCTTATCAAACCCATATGACTTATGGGTTACTCCAATCTTCATATCAACCTTGAGAGCACATCGAATGATTTCCTCATAGCTATTGAAGTCCCTTATGGCTAACGCCTTTCAAAGACA
This sequence comes from Viscum album, assembly GCA_963277665.1. Taxonomy (NCBI): domain Eukaryota; kingdom Viridiplantae; phylum Streptophyta; class Magnoliopsida; order Santalales; family Viscaceae; genus Viscum; species Viscum album. The sequence goes on from OY728150.1 coordinate 173,158,385, forward strand.
TGGTTTTAAGCCACTAAAGAATCGATCGATTTTACTCTCAGGTTGGATAATAATTCCAGAAGCGTACCTTGAAAGTCTTGTAAAATTTGCTTCATAGGTACCAAAAAATTCATCATCTTTTTGCTTTAGTTAAAGAAACTCCTTCTCCATCTTTGTTTGAAGAATATGAGAGAAGTACATGTTGAAAAATAAGTTCTTGAACTCATCCCATTCCATGGAATCAATTTCATCTCTTGGCCTCGTTTTCTTGATAAGATTACACCATTGATCAACTTCACCTTCCAAATGATAAACTGCTAAGATGACTCTCTCATGTTCAGAACATTGAAGGACTAAAAATATCTTTTCATTGGTACTGATCCATTGTTCAGCCACTAATGGATCAGTAGACCTACTGAATGAGGGTGTACACTGCCTCATAAGGGATTTAAGAGAATGTTGATCCTTCCTTTTCTCATTTGTAAGTCTTGTATTATTCATAGCTTTAGAAAGTTGTGTGAGCATGGATACAAGATTTTTCATTATAGCTCCCATAATGTTTGGTTTCTCAGGGGGAAAATCATTGCATTTCCCGTCGCATTCTGTATTAACACAGTTCCTTCAGGTTCCATCCATTGTTTAAAACCAAGAATAATAGTGTGATCAACACTAATTATAATTGGAAAACCACATAATCAAGAATAAAATTTCACACTTAAAGTATTATCATAGGTTTTTCATGGCCATTTCTAAAACACTAGGATTTTGTCCCATGTTTAGACATATCCTTAGGGTTCTTACTAAGGCTTTCACATCCTAGTTTCCAAAGGTTGACTATACCGTTCCTCTAATACCAACTATAACGACCCATACTTTTCATAGATTGTTCATAATGAAAAATTGAAGCACACTTATTAAAACATATAACAAAACCATGTAAGGACCTTACAGGTATAGTGTCTTTAGAAACTGGGAAACATAAACAACTGGTTCATAAAGCATCTAAATTATCTCCTATTTATTTCATCATATCTAGAGTCTCGTCTGGAATATAATACTTAATAACCTTCTTCCTGACCCGGGGAAAATAAAACATACAAAAGGGTGAGCTCAAATGCTCAGTAAGGGTAAACAAAAGAAATATCAATCACATCATATTCATAAGAACATTACATTTTGGAAATCTTAACCTGCAAAAGAGAACATAATTTCATAACATGGGATAAATCATAGTAGTGAAATGTAATCCCAATAATCATAACTTGAAACTTTTTGTCATACACACATAATCATAGAGAATCATTTCGTAGTAGACAAGACTCATTTCCAAGACTATCTTAGCGGACAAAGTACATTTATGAACCGAGTACACTCCTCGTTTCAGTCCTGTTTCACTGAACCAGATTAACCTACTCTTCTTGCCATGCCTATATCATGAGATATAAATCATTACCCAATGAATTATAGGGAGATATAGGTCCCACCCATCTCATAATGAAATCATTCTTATGTGTGCCACAAAATCATAAATCATACATCATAGCATAACCCATGTAGTAAAAATGGGATTCTTAAACATCGTGCCATCATAACATAATCCATAAAAGATAAAAGGACTTCATAAAAATATTTCCATCATAAAATAATCAAATTATAGTAAAAATAGGGATATAAAGAGAACCCTATCTTATCTTAGATGGAAAATACTTTTGATAAAACGCTTGAACTCCATTCATGAGGAAAATATCCTTTATACTTCAAAAACATTTTCCTTTCTTAAAATTTCATATAATATTAAATTAAAAGAAGTTGATTAAAAATAAACTTGAAAACTTGTAAAGCAAGCTTCATGGAAATAATGTTCTAAAAATCCATTCATTCAGTATAAGTTAAACAAAACATTCTTCTCGTACTTTGGCTGGAAAAATCAAAAGTACCTCGTACGAAAAATGAAAAAAGATTCCTTTCATATATTTTACTAAAAACTCACCGAAGGGTAAAATTGGATTTAAAAAATTGTAGGATGATATAAATAATATTACATATTGGGGAAACATTGATGTGGATGATAAATATTCCCCAGTAAATTCTGAAGTATAAACAATCTCGGATAAAAATGAGATTGCGAGATTGTCCCTTACCTTAGGCCCGATTTAGTTTTGTACGTGTCCGAACCTCCTGTATAATGATTAAATAATTTTATTGACTTATTCCATAACCTTACTCATTGTTATGATATCATATATGGTCATATTCTTAGCTTCTTATTAGTAATATTTCATTGTTACTTGTTATTCGGGTGTTTATTGCTTTTTGTTCTTATGCGTGTTTTGCCGAATAAATTCTTATTCTTCTTCTTTAGGTTATAGATAACTCATTTCAAGAATGTTATTAGTGTAATATATATCATATTTATTCATCCAATTCATTTATATAATCATTATGCAATTAAGATCTTGTAGAACGAGTCGCATCGCAACGTGGAGACAGTAGGTCGTACGTACGCACGAGCGATGATATCATTCCCATGATCATGGAATTGTATTGAAGTGTATGTATGATATTTCAGAATCAATATCACTTTAAAATAATCATATATAATTATTCTTTACACCATTATACCCATCCAAGTGAGGTGGTGGTGGAAAACAGATTACACCACGGCGTGGAGATGGTATTCCGTACGTACGCACGCGCGGTGATTTCGTTTTCCATATTATGGATAGAAGGTGAAATAGTTTTGTTTCATATTTATAATAAAATATAAGTATATGAGTGATACTGATGTTATTACTTCATAATTAAACAACTAAATAAGAATAAGTAGAAGAAGAAATAAACTTGAAAGAATCGGTAACGGACATTACCTCTTCTTTGAAGCGCCTCTTCTTAACCTCCTCTTAGGGCACTAAAATTGGTCTTTTAAGAAAGCCAGAACCTGTATAATATTACTATGGAAGTGGAGAAGAGAAATTTTCAGGGTTTTGACGATCTTGAAGGCTCAATGTTGGGTAAAGAGGAGAGGGAGGAGGTGCCCTTTTATAAGGGAGGAGAGGGGAACCTTAGAAAAAACTTAAATATTATTTTATTATAATGTCATATTCGGTTTTTAATAGCTTCAAATTGATTTATTTCGTAGCTAAGGTGGGTATGGGTCTAAATCCTATCAACCAATGGGTTTTAGACTTGTTTAGGTTACTATTTTAACATTATCATTTAGTTTTAACTCTAATTTATACAATTTAACTTTTACCGTGTCTTCTTTTTTTCTTACACTATAAGGTTAGTAAACTTACTATAACAAGACCAAAGAACCCAAAGTTGTTAATTATTAGTATATATAACTTTCTCTAAGTCATTTTTCCAAACCATAGATTTTTAGGAATAAAATAACAATTAATAATATAATATTTGTTTTAAAAACTATTTTATGTCAATTTTGACACTCTTTGGTACTTGATTTTTGTGAAACTCATAACAACATGATTAGTTCTAAAAAATTTAATTAAATAAATACTAACATGTCATATTAACATATAAAATTATTGGAATTCATAAAAAGTTTCAAATTACATTTATTTTTGTATTTATAATATCAATTATGTTAATATTTCTTTAATAAGGTAATTACTGCATCATCATTGTGTCATAAATAAATTAAATTATATAAAGTCTAAAAATTATAAATAAAATACCATTATGTAGGAAATATTTCTATATTTATAATTAATATTTATAGTATAATTTATCTTATTTATAACCCAATATTAAAAATTATTTAGTTATTAAACTTTGATTTCAACTATTTTAACCTTTCTTCAAATAAATTAATAATAAATGTCCTAATCTAATCCATGTGGACCTAAATGGTAATATTTTGTTTCTAAGGTTTTTTTGGTCTAATTAAATTTATCAATAGAATTATGACATGTTTTAGGGTAATAATAATATCATTTTTACCCTTAATTACCAAATATACTTTTAACCGTGGTAAAAAAAGTAAAAAGTTACTATTCACCAAAAATTATTTTTATCTTATTGAACCAAATTATACTCCTTGATATTAACTGTGTCTCTCGGATTTTTAAAATTCCACTCACAGAAGCAGTGAAATTAAGTTTTATGTACATTTGCAAATTCTCCTAGGAGGTGGGTAAAGGACGGTGAAAAGTTCAATAAAATTTTTATATATCTAAAATTTTTATAAAATGACTCCAATTAATTTCATTGAACATATATAGGTATTATGAATTAATTTTTACCTAAAATAAATTTAAATAAAATAAATAATTATTTAAAGAGAAAGTCGGTTTTTAAATAGTAACCAAGTGTTTTCACTATTCATCAAAAATTGAAAGGTTTCATAAAAATACCAAAAATTCAACCTAGTCTAATTTCGATATTCCAAATCCAAAAATGACGTCCATTTTGAAAGATAAAATTTACAAAAATTCAAAAAGTGGGTATTAATATTTATAACGGCTAGTTTTAATAATATTTGAATAGAATATCGTTATTTAGTGAAACTCGGTATTGCGTACAATGCAAGCTATTGAGGAAGGTTGCGATTGCATGTAAAGCAAGCCAACCTAGTGTTTTGTGTATTGAAAGATTCATTTTATGATGTATATAACATAAAAACAAAATATTTCTCATAAAAATATCAGGTGTTACACTCTGTCTACTGACAGTAGACGGTCACATTTGCGGTGGTTCCTCATAACCGCATCTAATGTATTTAGACATTGTTATAACCCCTTCTGATGAAAAAAATTCACCTCTAAAATGGGTTATTTTTTGTAGTTCCTTACCTCTATATATTGGTAGAGATGAGATTCCACATTTTCATGGGTGAAGATTCATTACCTTTGGGTGGTTTTCTCTAGGGTTTATCTCCCCTGATGGACTAGTATACGGGTTCCCCATGGAAATCGTAAATTTTTACTTATCCCATGTTGTTCCAGTGTGAGGGCTCTTCAATCACTTTGGATGGTAGATTCAATACTCTCCTATCATACCAGAGTGCGGTTCCTCTAGTCTTAGAGTGTCTCCCCCTATTGGGTTATGGTGAAGGACCATTTTCCTTACATCGGTGCTCCCCTACCATGGGTGTGAGCTTATGTTCCTCAGTGTGGTGCTCCCCTACCATGGGTGTGGGCTCACATCACTCGTAGTGGTGCTCCACTACTATGGGTGAAGGCTCACGTTTTAAGAAGTGGTGATCGCCTACCGTGTTAGGGCGTTGGGTCATGTTTCATAAGGTGGTAATCCAATAACGTTCCAAGGCATGGGGTCACTCTTATGGAGTATTTAACCCCCATTCTTGAGTTGCAGTAGGGAGTTGACCCCTCTACTAGTTACACAAGATTCATGGTTTGGATTTAGCTCTCCCTCGACGTACTGAGGTGTGGACCCCTCCATACAAGAGTGATATTGGTTTCATAGTTTGGTTTAGGAGCTAGTAATCTCTCAACTGCTGTGTAGTGGTGAGAAGTGGGGCTCTCTACAGTTCTTTTGACCCTACACTAGTTGCAGGTAAGCATTGGTGGCATCAATCAGTTAAGTTTCAACTTGGTTGGTGTGGCTGGCTCACTTACTTCAAGGTTTCGATGATTCTCCTTTTGTTTTGTAGGATATTAGGGATGGATTGGATATAGTTTATGTATATGAGGTCAGTACTTCATAATACCATTGTGAGTGTTGCATTAGAACCTCATGCTGTTCACCATGGAGAGTCAATGGTCAGGACCATGAGACTTGGTGATGGGGCTGAGTATATTTGGGTATGTTTTGGGAGTCCTTGTGGCATTTTTATTTTTGTTGACAAGCTAGGGACATCGAGCTAACTAGTTGGGTTTTGTTGAGGATGGTCTCGAGATGGATCTTCTCTCTCATTTGGGTTCCCTCAAACTTATTCGACCTAATAGATGCCTATAAATTTCTCCGGTTTTGGTTTGGGATTTTGGGTCAACTACTGCGTATTCTTATACTCACCCTTGAGTGTTCTTTGTCCGCTCATATCTCATGTCTTGTGAAGACCACACATCCTTTGAAGAATCCTAGTTGGACCTAGAGTAGGCAGAGTATATTATCTAGAAAGACTAGGCATTTACCAGAGCTAGGTTGAGGAGCTTACTAGTGGGTGAATTCGACAGAGGTCCCCTTCATCTGAGTTGGTTGGACTATTTTACCATTTTATTTGGAGGACCACATATTTTACCTTTTTTACTTTTGTTTTACTCTTGTTTTGGGATAGATGTTTTCCTGCATTTTAGTTTTTAGTTATATATATATATATATCTACACTATTTCATGGAGCTGTATGTGGGTGCATTCATACTGGTACGATAGGCTATGGCCACCCATGTGTGCGATATCCAACTCGTCACTAGTCACTGGCTTATAGACTACTGTAGGCGGGTTTGGAGAGTTGCGGATTGAGCCCCATTGGTTCAGGTCGTGACTTATTTCAGAAACATCAAAACACATCCTATCCCAAGATGTGAAGAACCACAAAAAAACCCAAACTCCCACTTCTAGAAAATAGCTGTCTGTAGCACTGACCAAATTCCCTTTTAGGTTCTCAAAAGATACCTAACACTTAATAGTTCACAAGGAAAGCTAATCCTTTCTATTCAATCTTATGATAGGATTCAAAACATGAATTAAATCATATTCTTGCCTCTATTAATATCCTGAAATACCTAGGAAACATTTCACCTCTATAATATTCTTAAAGGATCTCCAAGAAAAGGATGCCTCAATCATTAAACGATCCATAGATACTCCCCACTAGGATGCGACATGCCCTAGTAAATGAACATTACATGCCAATAACTCAAATGTTGAAAAAATAATGAATGGATAATAATGATAACGATCTCACAAAATTATATATATATTCTCTACATGTTCTTACTTAGTTTCAGATAACATAAGGATGCCATCGATGAAAAACACTATGAACTAAACTAGGAATTCTCTAAACAGTACATTCATCTAACCAATGAACATAACTGGTGAACTCATCATACTAAAATGTATTAAAAAATGAATAATTCCTATATCAACATGGAAATTAAGACTTAATAACTCCCTCTTCCTTCACCCACTACTCATGATATCCTAAAAGAATAATGTGCTTCGAGAGGAAAATAGATCCTTTTAGTTGATTGAATAAATCATTAATCCTTGGAAAATGATAGAAAATATTAATTATCACCCAGTTTAAGTGATTATAATAAATACCTATATACAAGCTTCAATCGATCTTCTTTAGGGATAAAATTGGTGCACCCTGAGGTTACACACTCAGCGGAACCAAACCTCACTGCAATAGATCACGAAGCTATACTTGAATCTTTTTCAACTTTGAAGGTTCCATCCTATATATAATACATTGATATTATAGAATGTATGTTTATAGGTCTATCCAAAATTTAATATCTTATTAAGGGAGTAACACTATAACCTCCTTAGGAAAAACATCATGGTACTCTTCTATGACCCTAGGAAACACTATCAGCTAATGATTTGACCTACTTAACATTAACTCGATGAAAAATAAAGATAAGGAATAAATTTTCTTCTCTCCCATAGATGGTTCTATCTTCTCCAACGAACATGGATATCTCTCCCATAACATCATAGAACACAATTAATCTTTTGAATCAATCCACAATGGACTCTACTAAATACCTCAAGTCTATAATGCGGATGGTGTCATAGGGTTGTATGAACAATAGGGTGTCATTAAAGGAGTGGTGATTCCACCATACTCTCACATAGAGTCTATATACTTCATACAAATAATCTCAACCTCCAACTAGTATAGTTAATTCTAGATGAACTAGAAGCCTATCCACCTCATGTCCCAATGATCATACTAGGCAAATTGGTATGAAAGACTGTTTTTCTCTTGAATCAAAGAAGTATTTCACCCATGTATATAACAAGAAAACTGTATCTCCAATAACATTTGTCTATCATAGCACATGAAATATCAGAGCATGTTACTAGAAGTGTCCCTATCCCTGGACTTTATGATCCTAATGAACACCACCTCCACTGTCAAACTATACTCTTTGAGGTTGAGGAGCTTATTAGGTAAATCTATTACATTCCCTATATCATCTATGTTAATCCCAAGATGGATAATTTTATTGCTTCATTGGATGAAAATACCTCAATGGACGAACCTTAATATAAAAACTGGTGAAAAATTATATCTTATAAAATTTAGGCATTCCATGAATGATGTCCTCGTCCTCCACATGGAAAAAATGAGTTTTTACCATGGTAAAGGCATGAGAGTAATCACCCCAAGATAAATGATATGTTGAGGACAAGGATGTACCCTTGACGATCTGAAATATATTATTTCAATTCATCATTCTCTTAGAAACCTCTTCTCTTGCTATCACCTCAAGATATGTATACTGCATTAATGAGTTTAATTTTTACTGAATATCTGGTTACATTGCCTCCGTGAAATGAGTCACACAAGAGTCATCATATAGAAATTTTATTCTTTATAACATATACTGGTCAAAAATATTATTTTTTTACTCTATCACACTAGAAGTCACCTATTGAATGGTAAGAACCTATTAAATACAAGATACATTCACATTTGAAGAAATAAATTCTTCTAGTAAATGGTCCTTGAACTTCTCTAATGAGGCCTATGACTCCTCATGATCCACGATGAAAGACAACCACAAATTCCACAATACATCTTGAAGAATTGTTATAGAAAACAAAACCCAGTGCTCTTTTGGAGAAAAAATAATAATCTTAAAGATATCTCAACCTCCCCCAATTAGTCTTTTGTCACTATATTAGAAATGAATCCCTAATTATTCAACAAAATTTGGTGGTAAAACTTTCAAAGTGTTCTCCACCATGTTCTGTCATTTTGGACCTCTAATATTTTGTGATCTGTTATCAAATTCTACTAAACATATTTAGCACGAACCGGACAAGGATGTTAACCTGGAGCTATACCAGAAAAATAAAAATATATTAAAGACTCTTAAACATAGAATAATTCTTATTTAAGATGAAATAATTAATTACTTTACTAATTGTTTAACCAAATACCATGGTCCTCCCATTTCAAACATAGTATCATGGAATAAGGATGCATGATACTTGCCTAGGTATCTAACCCACAACAAATAGAACTTTAGTTAGTAGCCATAGATAACTTATATTTTTATTAATCATATCATATGGGGACCTAAATACCTATATCTCTACTGGTCTCCCTTGTCACATTTCCCATTAAACACAGTGGACATTGTTTCCCAACCATACGATACAATCTCACCTACCTATCTCTGATCTATATCATATCCCTCAATATAGACCATTGATACTACTGTTTCATTATCCCCTCCCTCAACGGAACCCATCCTGCACCGACAATGAGATGACTTAGATAATGAAACCCAAATACTTCATCCAATAGGCCACAAGTTGGTGAAAATCACCAAGGGTATAAAATAAATTCTTATAGGATGCATTACCCTCTAAGATAATATAAGGATTGAGAGAAAAGAAAAGTTTACCAATCAAATCATGTTTAGATAAAGTAAAATAAAACCCAATTAAATGCATGTAATTTTATATAGATCTAGTAAAACATAAAATGGGAACTAAAAGAACCAAAAGATAAACTTGGAAGTGATGAAAAATCCCAAACAACTCACAAACAACCATGAGATGGTAATATTTATCCTTATCCCAAACCTTATCATGCACACCTAAAAACTAGAATTTATATATATATATAGGGTGAGTGTAGTAGGTATATTGAGTTAGATCCTTCCAAGATCGTCTCATGAAAAACATAAAGAAATCACACTATAGCTATGTGAATAATAAGTGAAACTAACTCACCAACTATATATGCATATTAAGTTACCATCCTCAAAATGGATTTCTATTACCAATTGACACATAAAGGAGAACATATCCTATAAAAAACTAGGGTAACCCACTACTATATTCCCACTGGTTCGTTTTTTTCCCCAATGTCACACATCATGATCTATCTATCTCTAAATTAATCCATCCCAATGAGATATTAGCTAAGTATCATATCATACATCTCGTACATCACACCATCTCATTATCACATCAGCATATCGATATCACAACTGAGTAGTTTCTAAGAGACATCACGGTCTATATGTTGTGTATTATATATCAAGTATTGAACCTCAACCCATCATAGCCCATATGCTGAGTATTGTAGCTCAAGACATTGCAACCCATACAAAACATTCCAATAATAACCATTCAGATACTATATTCGAAGATATATATATGAAATAACCAAAGTCCATTAAATCCTTCTGCATAGTTATACACGGAAAGGTAACAAACATGAATACCATCAAAAATTACTACTAGGAGAAGGGGGTTACACCAGAGTGGGTAGTCAGTCATCTTTTCCCTTCAAATATGAATGATGTGGAAACACCCACCTAGAGTCCACTACGAATTATTCCCCTGATTGACTTGGGTGGGGCAGCGTACGAAATCATAAAAAAACAAGATATAATATATCTCACAACCACACTATTGGAATTATCCTAGTTGTAGTCTCAACTGCAACAATCATATCTCATACAACTATCTTCCTCCACAAAAAACTAGATACCCTACAAGAACACAGGGATTTAAGAATAATTTCATTAAATACATTATTTTCTATTAACATTTCACATAACTGTAATTAATTCATTAAAAAGTAAATCAGAATTATTGAATTTTCATTTCATTAACCACTAAGTGAATTTCATTCCCTCCATGAATTAGCCAATTGATCCCATAGTTTCTCAATAGTATCCAAAATTTTAATCTAGAAGAACAAATCCCAATGGTAAAAATATTTATTTTACGTTATTATGTTTACATGATTCTAGGTACACTAGGATCATTCAAAATATTCCATAATGAGATTTATAACCAAGAATATCAAACTATATATAGTAGTAGAGAAAGATATTAAGATAAGAAAGTAATTCTGTCATCCAAAATTTAAATATATTTATAAAAATAAATCATCAAAACTTTCTAATCAACTGGCATGACCATATTCAAATCAATCTATTAAACCCAGTGTTATACCTGAAACCTCCATGTGTATAACGATGCATCCCACAATACCAAGTATTAAATACTAAAAAAATTCATGAATCACTACCCATTTTTTCATCAAACCATTATTCATCCCAGGATCATATCACATCTCAAATAATGTCTAATATCCATAGAATCAAAGAAGGTAATAAATGGAAAACTGAGTCGGTTGGACATATATGACTTAAATCAGTGAATCCAACCATTACTAGCAAACAATATCACTCATCTGCAAAATTTATCTTTATCAAACACTCAGTTTTATTCCATATTGAGTTAATTGATTCATTTATTACATGTTATAAGTATTTGTAACCTATGGAATCAACTATAAATTATTAAAACATTATTTCTATCATAAATTCTTGTTTGAAAAGAATTTAAGGAATAAAAATTTCATTTAACTTTCTGTTTATTATTATCTACAGAAAACATTTCATATTTGTGTTCTTCATCCATTTTCATTAACATATAGTTGAAAATTTTAATAATTAATTAATCATTATTAATTTCAATCAAATTATATGATTCCTTGGGTTCAATAAATATGCCTAAAAAATTATTTATCTAACCAACATTTACCCAATTTAAATTCCTTGACAATTTTCATCTTATTAATATGATATCCCAAGAACAAGATTCATTTTAAGAAAAGAATAAACATAGATATCACATTATTTAGTAAATTAAGAGGCATACCATTATCATAGTGTAACACAAAACGCAACTGTTATGGTCATAAACCATTTATTTTCATTATTTTGATTTAATTATCATTATAGATAATTACATCATCATGAAAATAGTTATAGAATGGTAACTTTCCAATTTAAAATAAATAATAAAGGTATAATTAGTGCTTCCCATAACTCAAGGATTGAATATTCATCAAATGATAGTAGAAAACAACACATATCTCTTATCACCTCTCCTATAAGGAATCTACATCTTTTGAAGAACTATAAACCCTGACAACACTAAAAACATAAAAGGAAACACCATTAGAATGATGGATATCAAACACCACAAAATGGAGAGAATGAATCAGATGAAATGGGGTCAAATAGAGAAGAAACTACAAGAAATGTGGAATAAATCACATTAAATCACCAAGAATTGATCTATAGAAGGTGGGGGTTATATTCGATCATAATGTGATTCAAGGACCTTCAGAAATATATCAGTTTGTACCTATATTTTCAGATGTAAATAGAATGGAATAGTGAGTTTTAAGGGGTATGAGGTATTGAGAAGAAAACTATGAATTAGATCACCATGATATATAACTACACTCCACAACACCATATTTTAAAAAACATGACAAAAATGGTGCAATGGAAGGAACCAATAAAGGGAGAGTGTTTAGTGTGACATTTTATCATCTTTTAAAAAATTAATCCTAGCTACTACAATATTGAAGAACCCTAGGCACTCTCCTAAGGATACTAACCTTTAGGGGTATATTTTTAACCACTTATTATTTTTATTGGAAATATTCTTTAAAATGAATTTATGATACTATAAAATAAATATTTACAATTAATAAACACAAAATAAAATTGAACATAGAAACAAAAGTTATAGTGATACAAGAAGAAATGAGATAGTGTGTGTAAATAACTGGAACAATGAAATAAAATTAGTATCATAGCCTATCAATCCTCATGGATCATCCTATCTTCATCATTTAAAAAAAATGAAGACAAGTATCTCAATCCTCACACATACTATGATGATAGTATATGTATTTAATTATGTTCATTAACATGTGGAAAATAGATGTAATCTCATTTTATATCTCCTTCCAATATGTGTCAATCAATGTTCTCAATAATCACTGAGTTCGTTTAGATAATCAACACACACTATGATCTAAGTCTTTGATTGAGGACTGAAAAGTTAAAACAAATAAAAAAGAGACAAAATAATCCTCATCTTGAATTAACATTTAACACTATGAGATTAGAACATACAGAATGGTGATGCGTCATTATCAAAATTGAATAAAAAATAATGAGATTATAGAAAAATCAAACATTGATCAATGATCACATTTCTATATTCATCTATCCGGAGAAAATTATTGTTTGAAATTAAAATAATATAACTCAATTAAAAAACACCACAAGTATCAACTAGATTCATCCAATAGAATCTAATAAATTCATGATCTTGTAACCTAGAAAACCTTCAATATACATCTGTAATGGATGTTCTTTCAACTCTCCAGATGATCTGTGGATTTTTTCTCCCATCTCACAACTCCAAAAAATTCGATAAAATTATACCTTCAGAATGTCCACAATAAATCCTCCCTTTTATAATTTATTATTTATCCCCTCACAGAAAAAACCAACTAACATAAATTTTTCAAAATCAAAATATGTCTAATCTATATTTTCCTTTTTGCATAATCACGGTGACTTTGAAAAACATATATTGAAAAAATCCTTCCACTTAAACTAGTTCTTAATTACTCCATATTTCACAGAATCATTTCCATGTTATCACTCCAGAACACAATAATAAGAATCTATTATTTTTCCACAGACATTTTAATTGAAATGTACTCATCACCATTTTGACTCTGTCAACATACAATACTAAATTCGGCTATATTGCCACATCAAACTCATGAACCTTCTTCTATGAAAACAATTACTCCATATATTGATAGTTTTAAATTAAAATTAATTACGGATCATCATAATCTCTCAAATCTCTCGCAAATTCTATCCCATGAATGCTCAAATTATGATTATATCTACTTCAATATCAAACTCCTTCATCGAAATCATTTTATCATCCAATCGACATTATGACGTTGGCCTAAAACGAATTTACAAAAACATGAGTAATCATTTTTCTATGAAGAACATAGTCAATAGAATATTATCATCAATGGAGATTTTTTTCTCATTATTTCTCTAGTAATGAAATTGAATCTTGGCCAGCATCTTATTTTAATCTACGTTGGTGTGGCTCATCAACTTCAACAATGATGTCAACAATTGTGTCTAAAATCGATGGCAACTACCTTATTCAAAAATGATGTAGGTCATATTTTGGATTCCCTACAATAAAATTCACCACTATTGACATAGATATGATCTTAAAATATTGTTATTGGTTAATAAAAAAAATATAAATGAATACAAGAAAATAGGGGAAGCATTTTTTCACCATGATCAATGGTTACAATGTACCACTCAAATACCTCACTTTCATAATCTCCCATAGATAACTCAATGATATATTATAATTAATCTCCCATAGATTGATCTAAATAACTTAATATTCTCTCCAATGTATCCTTATATAGGAATGGTGAGAGGTTTCATGTTTTACACAACCCCCACCCATCTTCCACCTACCATGGACATCTCCCATTGTTTCCAAGATTCAACTCCTAAATAATTAAATAAGTTTCCTGATATAGAAATCATGATATTTGGATCTCTTGCCATATTTTAATATTTATCTCCTTAGAAGAGAGGTTCATATCCCCAATAGCATAGACTTAGATTTTATGATCCTTTAATATACCTCATTATCTACTAGACTACATCCTAGTACTGCTTCTCAAGACTAGGGAGATATCGCCTCTTTATTTCAACTACATGGGAAATGTATGGTATCATACTCACAATAGAGGATTTCAAGATTCCATCTATTTTGGATTATGGTATCATCTCCCTCACATCTATTTATTCCTTGGATGATGGGAATAAAATGTTTCTCAACTTCAAATGGTTAGGAAGAGAAAATTTCAATCATTTAACTTTTTCCATATTGAACCATTTTAGAAGACATTACAAATACTTATAACTATATATCATTAAAAAAAATTCATTATTTCACGAATGATCTGAACCATTGAAATATTTTGAGCTTCTTCCATGTCCTTTATTTCAAAAGGATTTTATAAGTCCTTATTCAAATGTATTATCTTCCTTTAATCCTTCTCAATGATCAACATGTCATCAATATAATGTAGAATAGAAAAAATGTTACTATCCTGAAATCATTGAATGTAAACACACTAGTCCACCTGTGTTCTCTTTTATCCATGAACCACCATGAATAAGTAAAAATTCTTATAATGCTCTTTGGGAGCATTGTTTTAGTCCATAAATGTCCTTCTTAAATTTGAAGATGATGTTTTTGTTGTCTAGAAACCTTGATACATTCTAAATAATCATATAGATCTCCTCATAGAGGTCATTGTGAGTAAAATATCTCTTTATTTCCTTATATTCAGGCTCCATGTCCAACCTAGCCACCAATACAAAAATGAATCAGATTGAATCCATCATCCCCATGGGTGAAAATATCTCATCAAATTCAAATCCTATCTTTTAAATAAATCCATTAAAAACTAACTGATCTCTAATATTGACCTCATTTTTCAGGACATCATTATTTAGTCACAAAACAAATTAGTTAATTAGAGATTTACTAGCCTTGGGTAGTTCTACCAATTTGTACGTTGGGCTCTTCATCAAAGTATCTATCTCATCATCCATTGCATGTATCCACTTGAGTTTATTTGGATGAGAACCCACTTCCTGGTATCATTATAGAACCCCTAGTTAGTCAATAATAGGTACTCCAACTATTAATAATTTTCTGATAGAATCATTCTACATGAAGATATTTGAACATATTAAATGTTAGGTTTAGGAGGCACAACATCATCAGGCTTCTGTGGTAGTTCTCCAACTTCTTATGGAGAGGGTTGAGTGTCTCCTACTCAATATCCTCCTACACTACCTCTTGTTATTTTGTAGATGAGTCACCTTGAACCTCCTCCTCTTCATTCAGAGGTGGTAATGGTACATGTGATGGACCATGAATTGATTCCTCAACACATTCTCTTTGATAAATTTATTGATTTTTAATGTCCTTGATCGTTCGGTTCTCATGGAATATGAAATCTCTACTTCTGATCACATTCTTCTCCATTAAGTCCAAAATCTTGTATCTAAACCCCTCATCACCATAAATTATGAATATTAATGGTGTGGATCTTTATTCAATATTCTACCTGAGCAACTTGGATACATGTGAAAAATAAAAACTTCCAAATACACTTAAATGTGATTAAGAGGTATGTTTACCGTATCATATATTCTTTGGAATATTAAGATTTAGCTTGGTCTATGGTGGTCTATTGATGTGATAGAATAAAAACTGAAAATATTCTCCCTAGAAGAGATTAGGAAGCTTATCCAAACTGATCATGCTTTTCAAATTCTCTATGATGTTTGAGTTCATCCTTTCTGCAACATCATTGTGTTGTGAGATGTGTGGGACCATCCTATAATGTTGGAAACCATGAATCATGTAATATAAATCAAACTCATTGTATGTGTACTCTCCTATATTTTCTGAACTAAGGAACTTAATCTTCTGTCTAGTTTTAGGCTCTACCATAGCATGCAACATCTTGAAGTAGTCCAATACTTGGTCCTTTATCCGTAAAAAGAACACCCACACCCTTCAATATGCATCATAGATAAGGGATAGAAAATATTAGTTACCTCATAGTGAATCAACCTCCATAGGTACACATATTATTGAGTTCTACAGATCTAATAACTCTGATCTCATAAATTATGTGGTCATGAATGAGAATCTCTGATTTTTATGATTCAAGCCGGATTTTCAAGGAACAATTGATGTATCCTTGTCATTACTAATGCACTTCTTCTTTGTTAGGGTAGATAACAATATTTTACTCCCGAGGTCATGTCTGATATTCCATATATTATATGACTACTCTCCTTACACCATTTTGAGTACATATTCACATTTATTCAAATACGTTTTGTACAATGTACCTCATAGGTTTCCTCAAGCAATGATGATCGGTCCTTTCATCATCTTCCATCCCCCATTGGTAAATATGTTTTCTTATCCTTTCCAGTCAAATAAAATAATTGATAATATGATGATTCAAAGATTTGAAACATGATGAACATCATTAAGGGTGATTATGTATATAATGTTCATCTTGACTTGGATATCACAAATTCTAGAAATCTCCACTAAATTGGTATATCCCATTTTGACTATAGAAAAATCAACAATTTGAAATGTCAATAAATAAAAAAGATGTAGAGTGATGTGGTATGATGATGCCATATCGACCACCCATTTTGTGTCCTGGAAAGATTTATTACAACATGTTTCTTCTTCTTCATTTGAGAAATGTGTGATTTTTATGGATAACGTCACTTAAACATCTCTATTTCTTCATTGTTAGTTGATAATTTGAACCGTTTCTTATAGAAAAAATTAAAAGTTCTTCTTCATGTGTCCACTCATTCCACAATTTTAGTATTTTTATGATGGTCTCCTGCCATCTATGGACTTTATCTGGCTTTGGTGTCCATTTCCCTCCCCTCAACCAACTCCCATGGATGTCCAATACTTGTAATTTCTTTCCTCGATGAATTTGTAGGGAATATAGTTACATGAATCTTAATATTATGTCCAGAATGGTCAAAAAATGGTGGCATCAAATATTAGATCATCCTAATCAGACACAGTTTGATTGTGTTATGGCCAAATTAGTGTCAACAGTCATGATCGATGGATTACATGGTGATGAAATAGAAGTATCTATAAAAAATTCATCGGAATTATCATTGGGGAAGGTGAAATAGCTTCTTCTCCAAAAAAATTTTATTGTTGCACATTATGTTTGACCAAACATTGAACAATCCTATTGAGCTTATTTTAATAGTAGTGTGGTTCATCGTCTTCTAAAATTACATCAGTAGTTGTGTCTGAAAATTGTGCTAGATATCTTTTTCAACCATGAAGTTGATCTGATTTTGGATCCATAGTAATCAACTTTACAATTATCGACACTTATTAAATATCATATTCCCCTTAAAATGTGTGAATAGATCTCATTACTGGGAAAATATTAGATTCATTGGTGGTTTCTTTTTCTAGTTATAGTTTGATTAATATATTTCAACAAGGAGGTCCATGTTTGGGACAATGGTGGGGAAAAGGAACATGGATTCTTTAAAAATGCTTATAATTTAAAAATGAATGGTTTTATCCATAGTTCATCTTCCTCAACGTGATTGGTGGTGGAATTATCTCACCTTCTCAAACAAAACAGGTCATGATATTGGTCTTGAAGCTTCATCGATGGTTATTCCAAGATGGTAGTGGAATTAAATCTAGATAGATTTGATACTAGTGGTGTCTATCTAGGATTCTTAAGTTCTCATTTTGGTTCTAGTTTGCGGCCTTCCACAATGACTGTGATGATCACAACATGGATTTGGTAGGAAACCAAGGTACAACCATGGTCCTAGTTCTAAATCAATCTTCTTCATAAATTTCTTACATGGGTGATTTCTATAAGTGAACATGTCAAGATTAAAAAAAATTATACATGAATCCCTTTCAAAATAGATATATGGATCTGGGAAGCATTTGTCTACATGCGACCATTAAAGTTTGGGTATGTGATTCTGTGTTAGAAATACTTTACATGATTGTCTGCACATTTTTCAACATAGCCAAATGGTGGAAATGATCACGAATAAAATAAAAACTAAAATTTTGATTAGTTGTAAACACAAATAAACATGAAATTTAATAAAATTAAAAATAATGATTATTTTTTAAAATAAAATAAAAGATAACTAATTAGAAACAATTAAACTAAAATATTTAACTATTTAATCAATCAAAAAAATAGGTTAATGAAAAAAATTTATTTACTAGTTGAATTATAAGTTATATTACTAATTTATTGATTGATTTAAGATAATATATTAAAATGTTACATTAATTAATCAATTAATACATTTAAATCCAAATCTAAAACAAGATAATAATTAAATACACATAAAACTGATTTAAATAATAATAAATGATTTAATAAAAATGCATTTAAAAAATTAATAGATAAAAAATATAATAATAAATAATTTAAAAGAATGACCAATTCTTAGTGTATAAAGTAAGACAATAATTACTATTGAATAATTTTATTAATGAACTAGAAAATATAAATTCAATGAACAGATAAATAAACAAAATAAATAATATTTTAATAGAATCTCAAAAATTAAATAATAAACTCAATGTTTGATGAAAAATATAATTAATATATTAATGGTTTTAATTAAATAGGAATATATAGTTTTATTAATTTATCACAAAAAAACATATGTAAATGTATCAATTAAAATTTTTTAACAACTAAAACATAATTAAATTAAATAAATGAAATGTAAAATTTGCATCAAATAAAACCCACATCAAATTACCCCACACTAACTATTTTTATATCCGCAAGAAATCAATGATCCAAAATTATTGGAAGTAAATGAATCTCTAATAGGATATAAATTAGGTTACAAAATGATTACCCCCCTTGGGTTTTCATTAATTTGTGAAATAATTTTCCATTAAGAAATTTAATATTTTCGAGTGAAAAACTAATTCCAGTTTTAAAAATACATTTATGCTTGAAATTTTTAAAACTGATTAAACCCATTTAATTTTTCATTAAACTGAATTTCCACACTTTTCCTAACCTCCCAATGAACAAACCCACATAATTAAAAATCTAACAAATTAGATAATATATTTGGATAAAAAAATTCAATAATTTAGTAGGATGTATAAATAGATCATCCATCAGTTTAAATAATAGACGAATTAGTTCAACCTAGATTAGGATTTTAATTTCTCAATTCATATAAATGTAAACAATATGAGTTTGAATACAATATTAAAAATTGAAAGGAATGATAATTTTATAACATCTAGATAATGTTTTTTTACCAATGCCTACCAGTGTTCAAGAGTGTAATTTTATTTACTAAATTATATAAAAGAGGTATTAAATAATAAACCACCATAACATGGCTACATAGAAACCAAACAATACAAAATTTTAAAATCATAGAAAACAGTTTAGTAAAACTAGAAATATAGTCAAAATTGAATTTTTTTTGGTGTTTCTGATTTGTTATCTTTGTTTTAAAATTTACCACCTTTAATGAACCATTACCCCATACTAATGATCTCCATTTTTCTTAATGTTTAAACAAAGGTAGAGAAAAATATAAGTTCAATTTTAAAGATCAAAACATATAATGAAATTTAGTATAAAAAAAAATCATGAACAATGGTTCCCAAAAAAATGAAATTGTATTTTCCACAATAAAAAATTATTAAATCAACTTGTATCATGAATAATGATTAAATTACTAGATACTACTTCAATATTTTAGTCCATGATTATGTTATGTATCCTATTTTATGGTCAAGTAATAGTTCAAATTGATTTCTACCAAAGAAATATTGTTTCATAACCAATAAATAATTAAAAAATTAAAAACTAATAGAAATGACTACAATTTTTGAATATTAATTATAATAGTAAAATACTTTCTAAAATTTCATTTTTTCATTGATCCAATTAAAAAATATCAACATACCAAATTCAGATGAACGTTAAACTGGAGAAGAACTTTAAACAGAAAAAGTCTCGAAATAAGAATATTTATTTTCCTTTACATAGATTTTAATATCAATCTTCTTTTATTTAATGAAGCACCTGTAATTAATTTGATTGATCCTAAAAATAAAATCAGATTGTCATTAGATATTATAAATACTCGGATAAAGTAAAATAAATATAGAGCTAAATAATTGAGGATGTTGTTCCATGTTCTTTCAGCTTTTAGACTCTTCTGGGCATTGTATATTGTAAAACATCTACTCTAGAAAGAGGAGAGAATCTCCATGTCGATTATTTATGGTAAAAAAATATAGAAATCACAAATCCATTAAGATTATTTAATTTATTTCAATGGGAAACTATAAATAAAAACACAAAAACCTAACAATAATAAAGGATAGTAACTTATCCCACACTTATTCTATAAAAAAATAATGGGATGAGATAGCCTAATTTATTCAATGGTACTCAACTACTAACAATAGGACCCCCCCCCCACCCGAGGCTCCTAATTACCATATATAAAATGTTTTTTCCCTATCCATTAATAGTGAATGTAACATCTTTCTCATAATCTTTAATCTATATATAAATAAAAGGGAAATTGTGGGTGTCAATAAAATTTCCATCCCATTTGGAATGAAATTTTCCAATAAAAAGCCTTATACAGGTTTTTTATAATAGAACTTTATTAACAGTATAAAACTTTTTATTTTAAACAATCATTTCATGAACAACCTTGATTTTCCCCCTTAGCATTTTCTTAATAATTATTCCATATTTATTCCAACTCTCTCAAAAAAAGATTCTTCTCTTCTATATATTTAAATAAATTAAAAATGAAAAAATTTACAAGATATAAATATTTATACTATAACATTATTGAAATATAAAATTCACTTCCAAATAACATATTATAATAGAACAACTATATTGATATCATATAGGTAGTTTTATGTGGGAAAAGATAATTCTCAAGTAGTAAGCTCAAATCTTTCCTATTTTGGTTAACAGATTTCTCAGAAAATGTGTTTGATCTCTCTATTCAACACTTCATCCATACCATTCATTTGAGAGTTATAGGGTGTAAAAAATTATGAATTACACCATAAATTTTAAAGAAATCTAATAAATTACTATTACAACATTTCATTCGTTAGTTTGTCCGAATAAATCATGGCATCCCAAATATAAAAAATATTTCTTCTGACATATTAAGACACCACTCGAGCATCAACATCTCTATTTGGAATAGCTTCAACCCACATGGACACATAGTCCAGCAAAACAATATTGTAAAAATGTCCAAAAGTAATTTTAAAAAAGTCCCATAAATTCCATTTCCAAATATCAATGAAATCAAAAAACAAGCTAGTTTGTTGTGGAATCACATATCATTGAGAACATTATCCCAGAAATTGATAACATTTACAAGTCCAACAAAAATAATGAGAATATTTCCAAATAGTGGGCCAAAATATTCCTTAGCCTAGCACTTTTGTAGCTTTCCTTTGTGGTCCAATGTTGTTATTATAGCTCAAACAATGAAAAAAATTCAAAACTGAAGTAATTTTAGAATTTTAAATACTTCTAAACATTTGATCACTTCCCACGTTCCACAAATAAGATTCACCCCAGACATATTTTCTTGATTTAAAAAACAATTTAGAAACATTCTTATTAGAAAAGAAGTGTGGAATAATTTTACCAGATATGTAATTCAAAATATGTATAATCATTGACTATTATCAGTAATAGTAGAATAGAACTTATTCTTAAAAAGTATATTTTATAGGTTCAAAAAGTATTTTTCTGGAAAATATAAACCAGGTATCCTACTCAAATGATCTGCCCCAATATTCTAGATTCCTTTTTGATCAGGGATATCTATATCAAATTCTTAATGTAATAAGTTCCACCAAACCAACCTTGTTTTTTTCTTATTTTTATATGTGATATATAATAGCATAATGTTCAGTAAAAACCAAAAATTCAGATCCCAATATATAGCTATATGAATCACCATGGGGAAATAAGATGGATAAAAACTCCTTCCTTGTTGTGCAATAATTAGATAGCACTATCTTGTGTCCTAGAAGAATAATTTATGTCATGTGATTTCTTATCCATCCATTTACTAAGAATGGCACCAAAATATAATTATGAACCATCAGTCATCCACTCAAAATGGAAGTCCCAATTAGTTGGTGACCTATTACTGGGGACACAAGATTCTGTTTTATTTAATTGAAGGCTCCCATACACATCTAATGAAAGACAAAATTAATTTCATTCTAAAAAAAGTTTTCTTGAAGGAAATTTTGTTTAGATAATTTATTTTATGAACCTATAATAAAAACCAGAATTTCCATGAAAAGATCTAATGACATTCAATGTATTAAGAAAATTATATAAAGGTATGATGTCCTCCATGGACTTGTCCACCCGAATCACATTCCTATAAACGTCTTGAACATGCATAGTTCCTTTTCATAGTTTAAAATATGGTTAATTTAAAATTAAACAAAAAACATCTCATCATCATATATGAAATCATCCAAAAAATTTAATTCCCCCAGGCATGATCAACCTTGGATTATATCTACATCGAAATCAAAATCGTTCACCAACATTATTTTAGATTCCATTCGACATCTTAAAGTTGAACAAATATCACTTTATTAAAACATGGATAGTATTATTTTGGTGTAGAAAATTATTTTTAAAATATCCACATTCAATTAAAGAAATTTTCAGCTGTTTATCTCTTTGGTAAAAAAAATAAACCTTGATCAGCATATTAGAATCATCATTGGTTGTTTGGCTCATCAGCTTCCAAAAAGTTGTCAGTGAAAGTGTCTAAAACGACACTAGCTATCTTTCTCAAACAAGATGATTTAAGATTTGAAATAAACTAAAATTCTATTCATAATCAATGAAACTAATCAAGTATCATCTTCCCCTTCATATAAAGACAATGAGAGTATTGTTAGCTCAGGAAAATCCCCGATATGGTGGTAGGTTCGCCCAATAGTTATCTTATTCATGAAGCTCCATTGTCAAATTTTTTTTCAGATTTGGTATGATAAAAATATTTAAAAGGTGATGTAAATGTGTAGAAAAAAGATACTTAAGAATAAATTATATTCATCAGTAGAAATGTTTTTCTTTTGAAGCCCGACACTCTCAATAATCACACATAAACCGTGAAACAAAAACACAAGGACACATTAATTTACATGGTTCGGTCAGACAACCTACATCCATAGGATAAGAGGAAGATTTTTTAGTATTAAAATTTTAGAAAACATATTATAGATTCCCACTCATATTAAATATGGTAACATCACCAATATTATCAACATATCACAAACCACATTTATATTCAAGGGTGAGAAGTATATTCAAACAACGCTGCAATTTCTCTCTGGGTGATCACCAAATACTACTATAAATTACTTGGATGACACAAAATCTAGTTTTTGGCCCTAATTAGTTATAAAAAAATATTGGGTCATTTTATTTTCCATCAAAATTCAACAATCACCACCTTGATGATAAATATCACTAATGTGCTTCTCAAACAAAAACATCTTGAAGTTTCTGAAACAAATCATTCTGCTTATTTATTCAAGATACCCATCATAATATCATGTATGAGACATATTGATAAAGTCAAACAATGTTATAACCTAATCCCTAGAGTATTATTCTTTTCCTTCTAATGAGGAAAAATATCCGTCTTATTATTCTGATGCAATGTAAGAAATCTTTTGGTATGTAGATTCTCCATTAAATTAGATCAAAATTTCCAAAAAAACACACACAACTGATGAATCCAAAATAGTATAAAATGATACAATAGACAATTTAATTTTACAAATCAGATCCCAAATTAAGGAAAAAATCATTCCATATACTCATTTGTTTTAAAAAATACCAATAAATATGAAGTCATGTATTTTAACTCTACCACATATTTCTTTATCAAATTCTTTTAATGACTCTTTTAAAAAATCATATTTCCTTCAACTATGAACAAATATTTGTGAAATTCACATTCACAAAATTACAAAAATATTTCCCCTCTCTTTTTCAAAGGGGTTCATGGATTTATACCCCACAATTTTCCAGTGGCTCCTCCCTTTTTTTTTCTTTCATCTTCCCTGAGCTCCAAAAAACAAAGGCCCTGTATTTTCTAATAACCATGTGGAGAATTGTCTCATAAGATTCTTCTTATGTTTTCCTCTCCTTTTACTGATCTATTCACATAAAATATTAAGAAAACATAGTATAGATGGGAATAAAGATCAAACTATATGAATTTTCTTCTTGAAAATGTTGCAACACTCTTTTTCTCCAAGCGATGAACAACAACGGTGATGGTATGAGATGTAGAGTGTTGGACCAGACATATAGTAGTTCCCAAAACATGGAAGAGGCTTGAAATGTAGTTCTTTGTTGATGTATAGAAAAAAGTGTGTTTCTGAGGGGATGATCAAATTCCAACATCGGCTTCGAGTATGAAGCATGAAAAGAAGGTTCTATGAGTGTGTTATTGTAATATAAATCCCTTTTGATGCTACTTCATTGTATAAAAGAATCACCCCCCAACAATCCCAAATAAACAAGGAAAAAATCCAAGGAAACAAAAGATTTTGTGTTTTTGTCAGATGAACAATGTCCATAGGGAAGGAATCATATTTTTTAATTTTAAAATGGGAGAACACATATATCAAACTCCCCACTAATATTAAAAATCAGCACATCCCCCCATCTTACCCACACATCATATCACATATTTATAGCCATGGGGTATAAGAAGATTAAAATAGTGGTGAAATTTATATCTTTGTGGTCACCAACTACTCATGCAATCTCTTCAGAAGAAAACAACTTTAATTATTGGCCTATATTTGCATTAACCCACCATTTTGGGAGGTGATATATTCCATCGACATTAAAAATTCTTGGAATTTGATAGTGAATCAATTCATCCCAATATTATATTCCCTGGTGAAATCGGTAGTGGTGATTTTCTACCTTCAAAAATATAACTGGTCCAAATTTGATCGTCGAAGCTTCGTCGAAGGTACTTCCTTGTGATTTTAGTGTAAGTCAAGATCCAAAGATCTGATACCAATGTTCTCTCACTCAGTTTCTTTGGATCTAGTCTCAGTTCTTCTTCATGGACTTCAACAACAAAACTGATGATCTCCTCCAGGAATTGATCATAAAATACTTTGTAGGTATGGTTCTAGTTCATAATCATGCTTCATCATAAATAATCAATGTGGGTGATTTTCAAAAATTAATATGTGGAGCTTCTATGAAATGGATGCACGAGGCCTTCTCAAATTGGATATCTGGATCTTGGTTGCATTTGGTTATTTGGGAACCCATTACAATTTGGCTATGTGATGCTACATTAGAAATCCTCTGTGTGGTGTCGATAAATTTTTCCATGTATCCAAAAATTTAAATTGATCAAAAATAAAATAAATATTCAATTTTTATTCGATAAAAAAAATTAAAATAAATTAAACCCAAACTAAATATTTATGTTAAATAAAATATATGATAATTAATTAATAATAAATAGACAAAATTAATTAACTAAAAAATAAATTAAATAAATTTAACTAATGATAAAAATTTAATAATGATTTAAATTATAATTTCATATTACTAAGTGTAGGATCAATTAAGTATAGCAGATTAAATGTTAAACATTAATTAATTATTTATTAATTTTAAACCGAAAACAAAAACATGATAAATATTAAATACACCACACACTAAATTAAATAATAATCAAGGTTATGAAAAAATACAAATTTTAAAGATGTCTGAAATAATAAAAATGTTAATAAGTAATTTAAAATAATTAAAAAATAAACGTTAAATAATAAGAAAAAAATTATAAATGGGTAATTTCAGAAATTAAATACAAAATATAAATTAATCAATAGATGAATAAAATAAACAAAAACAAAAAATAATATTTTGAAAGAGTATCTAAAATTTAATAATGAAATGATGTATTTAACAAAAAACTACAAAAATGGTAAATCAATTAATAAAAACATTATTTTAACTTCTATAACATAATTGGATTATAGAAATTATGTATAAATATTAAATCAAATCAATTCCCCATCACCCACAACACAACCTGCCTAATTATACCTACATCTGAAGAACACATAACCCTCCATGCCTAGATCTTATAATTCCTAGGGAGGGACTAGGATGTAGTTCAAACCACCACACCATAAAACCCATTAACTAAGAAGGGAGGCTACGTCACAACAAACATTCACGATACAACTACTCCAAAAAGGTTGAACACCCCTCTAAACACTACACATTAGAAGGACTCCACAACATGTAGTTCATAATAAGCCCAAACCACATCTAGTATCACCATGCCATGAAAACCAGGGTTACGGTGTAGCCCATGCCTTCACTTCGCAACCATGCCAAAATGAAAGTGGAACCCTTATAAGAACCCATATCCTCTATGAGTATATTTTGGTCACATACAACACGATAAAATTTCAATGGAAGGGGATATTATGATTCATTCCCTCAAAAGTTCGCAGAAGCTCAAAAATATCTTTTTGATAAAAGGTATATACGTTTGATTTCTTGTGATGAGGAATAATAGGTTCAGTTTAACTTCATGACGACTTTGATATATATAGATGAACTAGATGGTTTTCATATTTTCCCAAAAAATTTGGAAGTATATTTGTATTTATAGATAATAGCAAAGAAAAAAGAAGCATTGGTTAATGAATTTGTTGAGAAAAATGAGGATAATGGTGATGATTTGGATGATAAAGATGGTTTTGCAGCTATAGAACAACACTAAATGGAGTATTTTCTAGAATAAATTCCCTAGATTATAAAAGTAATATAGATTTTCTATGTATTTTCTTATCTTCCTTTAATATCTATCTTTTGGGGAAGGATATTCTTTTTTAATAATTGTTAATGTATCTATCTCTAATAAACATGATCAATATTTTTTGGTGATGATGAATATATGTAAAGAAATACCATGTGAGTATATAAAAAAAAAGTTATCTACTCCTCTATTTAAAAAAAATATCAGCCTATATGAAGAAAAAATGAATATTTGAGAACACCAAAAGAGTTTGACCTCTAATATAAAAATGATTGATGTAAATGAGCTTCTTAACCTTATTGATTTAGTATTAATTTACCCTATTTAATAGAGTTAATTAATGTTTCTATATCAAGAAAACATAAAAAATCTATGTTTATTATCAATAAAGATAATGAAATTATGTTTAGACATATAATAATAATTTGTATTGTATTTTTAATAATAGAAGCTAAATTATATCATTAGGAAGGATCATTTTACTCCAAAATTTATCAATAAAATGTTGGATAATGTTTTTCAGCATGAATACTATTTTTCCTAAATGGTTACTTTGGGTATAACCGAGTACCCATGGAACCTAAGGATCATTTAAAGATGACATTCATGTGGCCTTATAGAACCATCATATACCAACTCATGTTGGTTTAAATGTTTAATTCATGCACCATTTACTAGTTGTACATTTAATAGTTTATCCATTAGATGATGAGGAATTTATAAAAGTCATTTTGAAACTTTTTCTATCTATGGATGTTCTACTGAAGTGTTCTAAATAAATTGGAGTGATTTTTGGAATAAATTAATGATTATTTATTTCTTATAAATTGGTACAAAAGTCACATAATAGTGATGACTCATATCAATATTTCTTAACAAATTACAAAAGAAGGAATATAATTAGCATAAGTGAAAATAAAAGTGATCGAATAGATCATGGAACCAAAACTAGTGAGTTAAATTTTATGTTTTCGGAGATGTTACAGTTTTTATCAAATATTCATCAAATATTTATTTTTATTTTCTTATCCCCTGACTTTGAAGGATATGAAATTCATTTTTTTGGAAGAGTGCAAAATTGATTTAAATGAGATGAAGATGAGGTTGATCACACCCCTATCATGGTATCACCCAATTAGGAGGAGAATTTCATCCCTATATTTGAAAGAACTTATTATAAAGTTAGAGCAGTGCTTGGATCTTTTTTGGATAGAATTTTTAAAAAATATTTACTATGATAATTAGACAATAAAAAAAACTAGTATCAATTTCACAACTAAAAAATGTATTATATGATGGGGTATTTTATTTTGATTATTTTATACCTTATCTTATGGGTTTTATTGGGGTGGTTTAGAATGATATTGTGGTAAGAAAACAAATTTTAAAAATGGAGTATGAAAACCTCATTTAATTCAATGGATTCATTTTTTTGGTATATCATCTTTTTTTAAAATATGGAAAATAAGAGTTCATAGATTGATTTTTTCAAAGAAATTTCAGGGATATGATCTCCATTATGTATTCTATAAAACGAAGTTTACATTAATTATATGTATATGTATGAATATTTAATTGCAATAGAGCTCATAGCTGGACCATCGTTCACTATCATCATGAATAGATTTGAAACTAGAACTGTCTACCCATAGTTTTCAAAAATAAGAAGTCTTTTTGTAGAAGTATAAAAAAACTTTTCTAATTATCTATTTCTATTTTAAAAATACAGTGACAAGATGATTTAGATACGTGTACTCAAATATGTGACTAAAGGTGTGATGGATTTTTCTAACTCATCACCAACTGAAGGAAATCAGTGACTGAAAAAAATAATGTATTAAATTATAAAATGTGGATCTTTCTACATAAATATATATAAATATGTAAGGATATTTTTAGTAGAGTGAAACCATTTTCAAAAAATGAGAAACAATGGAATGAATGATGAAAGGTCACAACACTCTATCAGGATTGATAATTTCTTCGACATATGGGGAATTGTCTTCATGTGTCCTTTACCCAACTCATTTAGACTTACATATAATTTGGGTATGTGTTGAATAAGTTATATATTATTATGATGTCAAAATAACTAATTCATACACTGTAAATGTATCCATGAAATTATTAATGAAAGACATAGTTTTTAGAATTTTTAGTGTTGATGTTGTTGATTTTTGATTGGGGAACATATTTTGGTAATTATATCTCGAGGGGACTAGTATTGAATTATGGGGTTCTCTATAACAAATTAAACTAAATATATCTACAAATAAGTGTATAAATGGAATTTTCAAACAATTAGATGATGGTGATTATGTAGAAGGTCCTAAACTCTAGAATGAAATATTGGTATAGAATAATTTATGAATATCTATGGGATTATTGACCAGCCTACAAGTAACCATTGGGGACATAAATATTATTCTTTATGTATGGGAAACCATGTTATCTTCCTATGAAACACTACCATAGATCATGTTTCAAGGAAAAGGAAATTAATTGTAAGTATGAAGATTCTAGATAGAAGATATTTATATGATTTAATGATTTTGATGAAACTAGAGAGCCACTTATCCTTATAATTTAATTTACAATGAAATATGGGTAAATGGAATGAATGACACATAAAAATGAAAATTATAAACCTGATAGACAAGGAACAATTATTTGATTAGGGATTGTGATTTTTTCATATAATATGTGATCAAGATGCTCAAGTCCATTCATGATCATACAAATTTTAGTATATTTGTCAATAAAGATTCAAACTGATGAATAATAGCCTCCAAAAGTGAATGGAAATCATATACAACCATATATAAAAAACTGCTAAGACGAGAGTGTATTTTAAATCAATTTTGAAAAAGAATAATAGTTTTTTCAATATTTTGACTTTAAATATAGGGATGATTGAAGGAATCCCAGGTAATATTTCTCACTCAATTTTAATTATTAATTATTTTTTAATAGTTTAGATATATTTAGATTATTAACTATTTCAAATAGAATATGAATATTTCATTACAAAATCCTTCTATTTCATTACTCATCTCCCCTAAAAACCAGAGAGAGAAACATTGTAATGACAATAAATAATATGGAGTTAATTTTCATGAGGATAATAGAATATTAAATAATATAATGATGTGGCATGAAGCAATTCATAATTACATTCTCTAAATTGGAACTTTTTGGGTCTCACCCAAGAAATTATAATATTTTAGAAAATAAAATCTTGTCATAGTTTTGTTATCATATAACATAATAGATGAGAGTCATATGGAAATTAAAAATTTTATGCCTGAGTAGAATTACCGTAGTCCAATAGACATAGATGATATATCCATGTTGAAATAAAAATATAATATTCCATTCTATAAGAAATTCATGAACGATTGAACCCATATATATACACTACACTTCCAAGAGGGAATCTAAAGAAAATTTTAAGTGCATAATGATCTATAATATAATAGAACAAAGAGAAAAATCCATGATGGTTTTAATTCTGAATCAAATGGGAATAAAGATTTTAAACACTCCACACCATAATAAGATGTTAATTCCATAAGGTATTGAATTAGTTATAAATATGAGGTTGCATACGTAAAATTTTATCATGACATTTTCCTTCCCAAACTTAAGTTCACATGTGACTTATCACATAAACATCACGAATATTCTAATTCATGAATTCTTTTTCCTAGTATCATTAATAAATTCCTATATTAATTATTTTGTTTCCATTATCCAAATGTATCTATAACCATTCCACTTCCCGATACACAAACCAACACCACTAGCCTCTACCAACCCCTGAAAAATCATCACCATTGAAAATTCCACCAAAACCCCCATAAAAAATCTATATAATACGTTAGAAAAATTCTCAAATTTACACAATAATAAATTTAATGAATTGAACCTCTCCATCCCATCACTCACACTAATAATCCACACTATATAATACATGTCATCCTCGAAAATCTAAAAAAACTTCCAAATCCAAACCCCTTCCAACAACCAAAGTCTCAGCCAGGCACAAATACCCACGAAAAATAAATCCCCCACCTTTTAAATTACCAAAATATGATCAAACACATTTTCCACGATATAATCATACCAATACAGAATAACCACTTCATCACCAACATATTCCCCTTATTATATTATTATCCATTCCCAATCAACTCATTCATACCAAAACCACATTGACAACATCCAAAACTCCACAAATGATATTTATTGATTGACATTAAAAAATATACAATAAAAAACATTGTTACTAATATGACATTGGATCTCAAAGATATTCTTCAAAATCTAATGGATAAAATTTTATAGAGATCCATATAGCTATTCATTTTTAAACATAATTTTTTTAATGGAGTATTATTTCATAGAGTAGAGGATTAATTTAATAAATAATAGATCATAGATTAGAATTTATTAGATTCATACATTGTTTAAATTAGGGTATGATTAATTATTTTGAGTTTGGAGTGAGAATTGGTGTCTATAGTGTCGAGTTTGTAAAGACCTAGGCCTTTTAATAGTTTAAATTTTACAGTAGTCCAGCCGATTTAGAGGAGAAATATAAGTGTTTTTCTATTCATACCATAATAAGACATGTAGTTAAGAAGATTAAGAGGACCCAGCTCAGAAAAACCATTATTGGATCATTCACACAACTATCACTGAAAAATTGGTTGGAAAATATGGTTTATAAGGATCTATAATCCAATTATACACGATGGTTTTAGATTTTATGTGGGTCATAAAGAAATTTAATATAGAAAACAAGCTTCTTTTCAAGTTTATGGAAAATGGTAAAATAAAATATGAAGAGACATATTTGGAGACTTATTCACCAATTTAGTGAAGTATTTGGATATTTACACTTCATCTCAATGACATCACTATATTTTAATGATAGAGTTGATCGACCTCCATTTTTCGGTGAATAAAAGACTATTTTTGGAAGAGTTAAGTTCATTAGTTTTGGGAAAAAGAGTATGAATACATGTCAAGAAAATGTTTAGGAAAGGAAACCCTCTCACAATCCACTTCTCAACCATGAAAACCTCTAAATTGATATTTTAGATAACTAGTAAAGGCACAACTATTATTCATTCTATAAGAGGAGTGAAATTATTAATTTCTAATGTTGTTCTAGAATCTATTTCAAATTTATCACAATATCAGATATTGGATGTAAATTCTATTCAATGAAATTCATATACCAACATAAACATCGTCAGTCATACCCCACCAAACTCATCCGTGCGAGGGAACACCTGCATTGTCATTTACCCTTATAGTTTTGATCTCTTAGAATCTAATTCTGAATTAAAATTTATGTTGGATTAAATAAAAACCACATTGTATGTAATAAACCATATTAGAGGATTGAATGTTTTATATTTAATGTCAATTATAATGAAAAATAATTAAATTTAACAATATAATTGAGTCTTTCTTAGAAAATAAATTATGCATTCTTGAAGTATTTTGATGTGGTTGTCTGAAGAATTAGTTTTTGATTTTCTTTCTACAAGATAGATACCATGCGATAATGTTATAGAATAAACTACAGTATGTTTAATGTATGGTTAAGTATTCCATGGCTTTATGATATGCTTTTCTATAAGGTATGAGGCTATACTGCAATGTACCTGCATTTGTGTAATTATTAGATACATCAGAATAAATTAAAGCTACATAATATTAAATCTAACAGATCACACCATAATAATTTGTGTCATTTTTAATAGAGTTTATTGGGATTAACATATTTTGGTGAATAATTTTATGAGGAATTATTCATATCATAGTAGGAATCTTTGATCCATGAATAATAATGGTTAATGTCTAGTGATATGTCCAGGGGATAGAGTCTATGCAACAAAGGGAAGGATTGAGTAAGAGAATGATAGTAAAAAGAAGCTCCAATTTTTTCCCCAATATTGTAAAATTAATAATCCAAGATATGCATTTTTCCATATGATGGGATTCACACCAAAACACAATAGCTTTTGTGATGGTGATTCCAAAATTAGGAGAGACGTGATTTTTAAGGAGAAAGAATATGTCTAACAGTGGATATATATTATTCATACACCAACTAAGTGGAGTTTGTATAATGTAACATCCCACCTCCTTTCATTGGATTTAGTCATAGAGGAATTTATTCATAGGCTTAGCTGACATCCCCAAGACACCAAATTTTGGGAGTAAATTCTGAGGGCTTCCTAAATATATGGGGGATGATTTTCTATTTTAATGTAAAGAACCAAATAAAGATAACATTAACCAATATGCAATATTTTATTCAAGATAATTATGTAATAAAACTAAATATAGTGACAACTAATAACAATACAAAACTTTACCATAACCCATATGAGAGTACTAAAATAGAAGATTACCAAAATGAATGCCCAGCGATGAAGAAAAAACAAAAAATCTCAAAGGATCCAAATAAATAAACTCCAAAACACCCAATATTATCCAAGATACAACTCCAAAATATAGAATAAATTATTATGATTTATCACTAATTTAATGAGATTAATTTCCTTTACCAGTGTCTCGATAAGCATTTCCTGCAAATGCACTAATGTTCCAATGTAGGGAGTGAGTATTGAAACTTGGTACGTTTTACCCAAATGACATCCCTACTCATACCACTAGGATAGAACATGTTAGAATGAATATATAAAATATTGTAAATGAAAATATATAAAAAAATTTTAAAATTAAATATCAAAGCCAATCATTTTCTCAAAAAAATATATTTCATGGAAAATAACAAAACAAGTTCTTCAAACCAAATCAAAAATCCATTTAGATTGACACTTTCCAATCCAAACATCCATACATGAATGACCCGGTGATAGTTTCATACTAATGATATGTCTCTTATATATCTACCATTTCATCACAAGGTAGCCATATACAAGTTCCCCAATGGCATATTCCCCTCCCAAAGGGTCACATCAATGCATATGAACAAACACCAAAAAAATATTCCAAAACCATTTCAAATGAATTGTGTCAAACCATTTAAATATTTTGTCATTTAGAAACATTACAAAAAACCATTTTACATGAATTAAAATAAAAAAACATTTTAAAATCCTCATTTTTAAATAATTAAACATATCATTTTATATAAAAATTCCATAATTTCCCAAACCACCACATTATAATGTTTGTACAAATATTTTCAAAATGATTTCAAAATAAATTCTATTAAATTCAATATATTTGAAAATAGTCTATAATGTTCTAACAAAAGGATTAAAGAGTGAATCATCCTTCCTCAAAAACTATGGAGAAAATGAACATTACAAATTATTAAAAAATGGGTTAAAACATCAAAAAAACCACCTTAAATATTGTTCACTATAATCAATACAACTTTATATAATCATGATTGGCATAAGAATACATATATATATATATATCTCAAAATGATTGTTTATATGAATCATAGAGAGGGATTAATCGGTGGCCTCAGAAAAACAACCAATAATAGAGACTTAATGAGGGGTTTGGGATTCAACGCACTCATATTTAAAAATGGATCACCCAAAATCAAATCGAGTAGTCTCAATAGCCTTTAGAAAGCGGGGAAACTGTGTTAGGATCATATAAAAGGGAAAATGATGGTTTTAGAGGATAAAATGAGTGAAATCCCCTATTTTTGGATCTCACTTTTATCCATGAATGGTCAGTTTGCACAGTTAAGAAAACCCTGTGATAACCATGCACATGCCTCTTCCTCAAGAATAACCTCACAGTGTTGGATCATATGGTTATAAAATCCATTAAACAACAATGAAGAATCCCAATGTCCCCCATTAAACGATTTCTACTAGGTGGCCACATTGTTTGGCCTAATCATGTGCCTACCTGTGCACCTACCAAAAGACAATTGGATGACTTTTCAAGGTTTCTTAGAGGTGTGAAATGGTTTCTACTGACCATGATCAAACCATACCCCAACAAATAATCCCAAAAGCATTCCAAAAGATCTCCAATCCTTATTAAACATCACCCAAACACAAAACATACCAACAATACATATATAAAGGGCTACTTACATGAAACTGGGGGTGATACATTCTCTCCACCATTATCCTTTTCATCATAGTAATGTAGAAAACCACCATTTCCCTAAAATATTTCAGGATTTTAACAACCTATTTCATTCTCTGGTTCCCATGTTTTATCCTGAATATGACTAATTTTACACAAAGATCACATTAGACCAATGTTTTTCCCATGAAAGCATTTATCTTGCCAATGAATAATATATAATGGCACATATACGAATAAATAATCCAGATATTGGTCAATGTGATACCATCCAATCACATGGACATGATCCAGATGACACATTTCCAATTAAGATACACGAGAAACCTTGTTCACTGAATTTAATCATGGCAGCATATCCAAATGATTTTTCACCTCACAGACCCATTCAGACATCTCAAAATTAAATAAGTATTAAGGAGATAAAATTCAATTATATTGAAGACAATGATTTCCAATCAATAGAGAGATTACCAATAACACATGATCACTCACCTTGAATGATAATGGCCATTAATGATTACCTTTATATTATTTTTGATGACTCTAAGCTATATTTATCCCCTTTATGATAATTTAAATCATATTCATTTTCCTTTGGACAAGTCTCATCCCAAACAATAATGTCTCACAAATTTCCATCCAAATATGTATGTAACGACAATTATGACACTATAATTCTTCAAAAGGATCCATATTTATTGAGCCATGGTAAATTATTTTATTTTTGAACTCCAATAAGGATATGTGCTCTTCCCATGAGACTCCAAATACATTAAAAAATCCCAAAGCATTACTTCAAAACATTGTATTATATATTTGGATTATGCCTCTATCTAATGATGATATGCCTTACTCATAGTCAATTATGACCCATATTCTGGATTTACTGATTTCTAGAAACTAGACATAAACCTCAAATCTCTATCTAACACTATCAAAAATGGTATTCCATTCCACTTTATCGAATATCCTATATTGATTTTAGAGAAGACCTCCAATGTATGAGGTTCATGAATTGTAATGAAATGTTATAAACTAATGAGGTAATACACTATCACCCTTATGGAATCTTGGTCTCAAATTTTCCTTTGGATACCTATCACAAAATCCATGGTTATATTCTACCATTTTTGAACAAGAATAGGCAAATACTACAACATAGCCACTTTCCACTGATGATCATCCTTAATGTGATGACATGTGAGGCCACATCAATAAAACTCACCAACCTTAATTTTCATTTAAACCCACCAAAACATTGATTTTCAATGCCATATACAACTTCTTTATTCTAAGATGAAATCCCAAACTCAAATGGTGGTAAGCATGGAGAATTTGTTCCAAACAAGAAAATGGTTAGACCTTCTAACGATTAACAACAATATTTAACTCCTATCAATATTCCATCTCCCAATTCCCACACCATTTATTTTATACCTCATCACATCTCATTCAAAATCAGACTTATGATCCACATTAACCATATTCACAAAATAAAGAAAAAATTAATCAGGAATGAAAACTACAACACTACCACACTCTTCACATTTTAAGTGTATATTGGATATTACTAGCATCATATTCCACTATTCTCAAGCCTCTTTTTCT
Organism: Viscum album; assembly: GCA_963277665.1. Taxonomy (NCBI): domain Eukaryota; kingdom Viridiplantae; phylum Streptophyta; class Magnoliopsida; order Santalales; family Viscaceae; genus Viscum; species Viscum album. The sequence goes on from OY728150.1 coordinate 173,195,650, forward strand.
AGATAAGAATATAAAATAATTATTAATTCATCATCCACTAAATTTACATAACCTAGTGTATAAATAAACTTAATTGAAAACATTTATTGAGACTCCATCCATCTTATTTTTCTTAGATTCAAATAACTTTGAAATAAAATATGTTTCAAACAATTATGATTCGTAAAAAATGTAAACATCTCAACAAAGAGGTAATGAATCCATGTATTAAAAGAATTGACTACAGTAGCCGACTTTAAATCATGTGATTGTATTTTTTTCTCCTGAAATCATAACTACCTAGTTCTATAAGGAATCATATGATCTACCTAAATGAGAATGCATCCCAACCAAGATGCTAAAGAATCCAAATACACAACATAACCTTGTAAGGATTATAGAAAATATAATATTTGTCTATATATAACGACACCATTAGCCTCTTTAAAATAATTTTGACATTCATAGTTCAACTGGAACGGAATAGTCTTACTTTTCAAAGCTATCATCAGTGAAGATAGTCGTAAAAATTTATGAAAAAAACATCAATAATTACTATCCATACTAGGGGAACATCATATCTCAAAGAAATTATTTTGTAGTTAGAAAGTTATTATATATTATTTATTTTATGGATCGAAGAAACACCTCTTTTAAAGATATCATGGCAAATGAAATGTACCTATTGTATCCAACAATCACACATTGATAAATTTTCATTCAAACAATGATAGCTCAAGGTACACAACACTATCACTAAGTGTTGATCTTGATCATACCTTGTCCCAAAAATACACCAAAATTTCATCAAAAAATGCCACCTCCCAATAATCCAAATAGCTTTTAAATATTTCATTCATCATTTACATAATGTCTGGTAGTGGATTAATAGGACTGAAAGGAAAAACCACTTACACGTAATGGACACATATACACCAAAAATATGTTTTTTGAATATATTCCATTAGAACCTATAATTAGTGATATCTTGATTGGATGAAAATATTTTTTAACCAATTATATCCCCTCAATTTATTGATCATATCATCAATGTGTTGAATTGGATACGATTATTTATTGTCAAAAGGTTAAGCTTACAATAATTGACACAAAGTAGAGGAATTCTATCCAGGTTGTTGATGAACAAGACCAATGCTTCTCATAGAGATGTTCTAAGATAAATAAACCATTTCCCTTCCAAATAATCTCTATAGAAATTCAATTCCCTAAATTATATTGGTTCCCTCTGATACAATGGAAGGGATTTAGGACTAGTCATCAGGAGGAGATCAACCATAAATTCCTCTTCTCTTGTGGGTTGAATCCAAGAAACATTATTAGGAATAACATATGGAAAATGATCAAAAACATTTATAAAATTACACTTATTAATCTCATCAATAGATACCAAAGTCAAGGCTTCCAATTAGTATGTGATAGACACAATAGCTGGTACCAACAATCCTGTTACAACTAGATTTACATTACAGTCTCCTCTAAATATATATTTAGTGCCATCAACAATCAGAAAACTAAAATTTCATAGATAGAAAATGAAATGATATTGGAACATTTAACCAATCCATAACTATGATTATTTCATAGACATCAATTTCAAGAAGAGTGAGATCATATGTCTACTTAGCTCTATCAATAGTTATATAACATGCTTTTCATACAATGTCTCGACATTATATTTATCCATGTGGAGTTTAATGTTTGAAAACAGTTGGAATCATATAAAATTTAAAACACAAAATATGAACAACACATGAGTATATAAACAAATGGGACACGAATATATCAAAAAAATGTATTCATAATGGTAGAATTCAAAGTAATCATACCAATCACTGTCGATGGAACAAATTGATCATCCACAATCACCTTCTCATATCCAATCATCTTATTACTCATTGAAAAATGTTACTTATTTCCATTTTGAGATTAAATTGCCTAAGGACACATGGTATTCCTTGAATCATTATGGAGAGATTCATTCTTATGGTGGGGATTTTTTTCCTCCACCCGTCCGGTCAAATCGTACAACATATCAAAACCATAATATGTGTCCTTAACACCCGACCATGTAGCATTAAGATAATAGAATTTATGATGCCATATATGATTTCTATTGTGCCACACCCTTAGTGGTTTTGTACAATCTCGCACAATGTGGTAAAAATATAAAAATTAGAAATATCTAGCCTTACTCTGAGATTTTAGAGTAAGATCCGCCAATCTAGCCATCTAATTCAGAGTCATTATGATACTTTGGAAATAGGTTTCCCTCTTCCACTTATTTCTATCATTAGGGATCCCACCAATTCTTTTAGGAATCAACATGATTTATCCACCATTAGTTCCTTGAGATATCCCTTTATTAAATCATCACTTGGTGGGTCATAACTGTATAATCCATTATAAGAAGCATAAAAATATTCTAGAGAATATCATTCCTCTTCCTCGATTAAAAAATTTCTACATTTAAGGATGCACTAGAGAAACCTTTAGGTGTACATTGGACTAAATTCATAAATTTATCCATGTACTATTTTGCTGAGCGGATATCCTACTTCAAGATGAAAAAGATTATCATTCATGAAATTTAGAATTTGTGAGGATATAATTATTTTTTGATTTATTTTAAAATCCTCTCATAAAATTAATCAATCTAATTTTTTCTGAACTGTTAAATACCACAACTAGAATTCAATAACCTCCAACATATATGTTTCCAACATGACTTTCATCTCAAATGGTGTGCTACAGAAATCAATGATTTGATTCATCATATTTAACCACACTTGTGCCTTTTATAATTCAAAATCACCCTAAAATATGGGTGGATTATTCTTCTGTAAATGAATGGAATGATCCAATTTCTTTGGTTCATCACTTCTATTCCCTCTATCCATATATTGAAAAGCCTATAAAATAATTTGAACTGATAATTGGTTAACCAGCGGACTAGGTGCAACCATATTGTTAGAAGCCCCCTCCATTTGGGTTCCTATACGCCTAACTGGTTCCATTTTCTATTAACAAAAAATTCCATTAGTATCACTCTCTAGAAACTTAAGGCTTAACAATTCCAAATTTACCACATCATAACTATCACCCCAATTCTTTCCAAAAAAAATGAACACATTCCATTTTCGATTTATTTTTTAAAATTACATGATGTTTTTGAAAATCAAATCATTTTCAAATACAATGACAATTATATTTTTAAAATACCACATTTGAAAATAATTTCTTTATTTTTTGGAAATCAACACATTTTAACCAAATAATAAAGTATTAATCGAAATTATATTTGAACTCCTTGTGGGAAGTCATTACTAAAATTCATGTGAATCTATTTTAATTGGTTAAAACCTTGAAAAATATGTAATATCTTTTATAAGTGTTTCAAAACACATATGTACACAACTCCCTAGTAACATGAGGTTCATTATATATAGGTTAGATATGCCTTTTTATGTTCTACATTTCCTGTCTGAAGAGTAATACTTCTTTCTACCATCCCATCTCAAGGACTATACCAGAATGAATTTTCAACAGAAAGATCAAAACACCTAGAACCCAAGGATAAAAAAAACTCATACCACTTGTGACATACCTCCCCTCCTCAAAATCTTGATTTGAGTAGGATTTTTTTCCTTTCATTTGTTGATATGTCAAAGCCACCAAAGGATGGTAATAAATTCAAAGGGATTTATAAACAAATGGGGGATGATTACCCATTTGAAAGTAAAATAACCTAATTAAGATTACCATAACCAATATCTACAATATGATTCCTGATATAAATGTAATAAAACCCAAAGTAAAACTAAGTGATAATGATAGAAAACAATAAAATAAACCATATCAGAGTTTCATATTGGATGACCACTAAGATCATGGAATGAAGCTAAAGACAAAACAAAAAGCTCAATGTATATAAAGAAATAATCTCCACACCTCCCAATATTCTACAACATCAAACTCCAAAATACATACCAATGTATCAATACACATCACTAAATAAATGAGATAATTTTCCATTACCTATGATTGAATAATAATTATTCTCTAATGACACAATGTGGCCATGAAAGGGGTAATATATCAAACTCTGTTGGTTTTCCCTAAATTAGATCCCAAGTCTCACCAATAGAATATAAAATGTTAGAAGATTTATATAATATTTTTTATATAAAAACCATTAATTTTTTCTTAATATTTTAAATAAAATCCATTAACTTTATTAGAAATAATGTTTTCTTGAAGAAAAGAAAGAAGTTATTTAACCCATTTAAAAACCCCATTTGGAATAACCCATTCCAATACACACATACATAGATGCATTCCCAAATGACTATTCGATAATCATGAGTGGTATATATTAGATCTATAAAGTCATCACAAGGTAACCATATACTAGTGCCCTTATGGAACACGCCACTTCCACAGGGTCATGTTATTTAAATTGAACACACTCCAACCAATTAAAACAATGTTAAACCAATTGTTTCAAACTATTTCAAAAAACCAATATTTTTATTTAAAATATTTCCACAATGATTTTTTCCATGAATCAAACTGAACAATAATTTTAAAATCATCTTTTTAAATTCATTAAAAAATGCACCTGTAAAAATAATTTAAAAAATTGTAAAACCATCACTACAAAATGATTCTACCAGGAATTTCACATCAATTTCACAATAAACTCCAATCAATTCAAAAAAAATTAAACCAATACTTCATGTTCTAATAAGTGGAGTCAAGAGTGAATCCACATCCCTTGGAAACAGTGGAGAAAACAAATAACATTATGAATTGTTGTGTAAAATCGGTTAAAACTACAAAAACCTACTTTATATCTCATTACCTATCATCAAAACATTCAAATATAATCATTATTGAAATAAAATTCATTGAAATATCATAAATGGATTATATATATGATTTCAAGAGAGGGAAGAAGAGTATATCTATGAAAACATAGGAAGAGTGGTGACTTTACAAGGGATCTGGGCGTCAGCAAACCACGAGTTTCCAATATATCACCCATGAATCCAAGGGAAGAGTCTCTGCAACATTTGGATACAGAGAAAAATTAGTCAGGTCAAAAAAAGGGGAAAAATAATAGGTAAGTGTCTAAACTGAGTGAGATATATATTTTTCAGATTTCACTATTTTCTAGGTATTGTTAGCTCACACGGTTAGCAAATCATGCGATAACCATGAACATGCATCTGCCTCAAGAAGAACCTCACATGGTTGGATCACATAGTTATAATAACCATGCACTAAATGGGATGAATGCCTCTATCACACATCACGTGGTTTCTCTTGGGTTGTCTCACAATTTGGTCAGACTGTACATCCACCCATAAACCTACCCAGACACCACTAACTCACTTTTCACAATTTCAAAGAGGTGTTTCATAGTTTCTACCAAACAATCTCTAACTGTACCCATCCAAAAAATCCAAAAAAAAAATCAAAAAGTCTTTCAATCCATCTCAAATATCTCCCAAATAATTTTAATACTTAATGTATATAAATAAAGGGTTACTTACATGAAACATTTTCACTATAAACAATATATAATTTGAAGAGTTCTTATGATTTTGGGATTTTTTAGATAAAAATTATAAAATATTGGCTAATATTTTAGAGAATAATTTTTAACAAAATTCATGGTGGTTTCACTTATCTAAAATTAACGAATATTTTTTAGAATATATCATTCATATATTGTTGATAACTTTCTGGGAATTGATTATTAAAAGTTGTAACATCTCGGTTCCAGAAGCCACCTAGAGACACCCTATACTCAGTTGGTCACATGGCCTCAAGCGCATTTCCCCAAATTCCAGAGGCTGCTGACTAGTAGTGGGGGCCTTTGGTGTGATAATGGGGAAACTATGACCTCATTGGAAGAGTAACACAGTGGAAGGAAATAAATGAAACAACGGAAACAATTATAATCCATACAAAAGTGAATACCGGAACTAGAAGAAATAAATAGCTAGACATATATATAATGATGCATGATAAATATATCTAGGAAAGTAGCCAAGCAAGTCACAATGCTGGAATACAAACAGTACTAAGCCAATGTACTCAAAAAATAAACAACCCCTCAGCATCGCCAGCCTCAACTTGGTCCCATGCTCGCCTACTCCACAACAAATCAAGTACCTGAAGTAGATGGGCATTTTCCCTTATCTATACCTGCCGAAAATTATCTGTTTGGGCCCAAAAACATGACCTAAACACGATGTGAGATTATATCCCAGTGGGAAACCACCCGAAGATCTGTGCCTAACAGTCAGTGAATATATATGGTAGGTAATAATAAAATATGGAATAAACAAGAAAGTGCTCAGCAATAAACAGTTCCACATATCAAATAACTAGCTAATCAAGCAAGGTAACCCTCTGGGAAGTACATGTAGCCTATCCCCTCTTTTTCAGTCATAAGAATATATAAATACTCTCTGAGGAAGCACTCACATTCAATTATGATTATAGAAAAAAGTGAATCAAGAATTTCTGAGGAAGCTCACATGATCAATTCCCCTTATAGTATAAGGTAGTCAAGGAATATCTGAGGAATATCACATGTTCAATTCCCCTTATAGTCCCAAGTGGTCAAAGAATCTTTGAGGAATCTCCCTCGGTTAATTCCTCTTATATTCTTAAATGGTTCAAAGACTCTCTGAGGAAGATCACTCAATCAATTCCCCTTATAGCCTAATGAGATTCAAGACTCTCTAAAGAATATCACATGGTCAATTCCCCTTATAGTCTAAGGTAGTCAAGGAATCTCTGAGGAAGCTCACATGGTCAATTCCCGTTATAGCCCCATGTGGTCAACGACTCTCTGAGAAATCTCACTCGGTCAATTCCCCATATAGTCTAAAACTGCTCAAAGACTCTCTGAGGAATCTCACTTGTTCAATTCCACTTATAACCTAAAGTTCTCAAAGACTCTCTGAGGAAGCTCACTCAGTCAATTCCACGTATAGTATTCTACACCAGGTTCTCATAGCCCTGTGTAAGTCAAATGAGTATATCAATGCAATATGAAAAAATTAAAACTCCAGAACTACGTGGATAAACATTCTACAACATATAAAGCATGTTAGAATACAAATAGTACACGCTATAACACTAGGCGTGGGAAAACAGAAAAGACGGCCAAAAGGCTAAGCACGACCAAACGGTCGTAAACAGAACATGCATGGGAAAACTCATGTAAAACATAGAAATCAACCCTCTTTATATCCAAATAACCTATACTCAAGTATACCAGCATGGAAGGCAATTAACAGGGGTAAAACTATAAACGCACAATACCCTGATTAAGGGTATTAGTCAAAATCGCACATATAACTCAAAGACATTCAATGGAAAAGGAAAACCACCTACCTTGGTTTTGGGAAATCGATATACACCAGCTTCAGCCCTTGGATTGACCTAGAACGTAGTAGATCCACAAAAACATCTAAAACATTCAACCCATGATATCTCACGAGAGTGGAGAAATCAAAATATGGTGCTCTAGGGGAAAAGAGAACTCCCCAATGCAATTCCAATGCAACCGACGGTGTTTGATTCGGAGGATTAATACTCTCTCGGGGGTTTGTCAAAGATTCGTGGTTGTACAATTTTCCTGGACGAGATGTACGAAGAAGGGGGTGTTTTTTTTACTAGACACGACCCCGATGCGTTTAATGAAAAAAAAGAAAATACATGGTGTGTACTTTTGAAGTACACAATGTGTAATTTTCATTTTTGTACTTCTCTTTAAGTGGCCTCCAGGTCACTCCCACTTGGCCATGTGCATGGCCGCTCAAAGAATGTACTCATAAAGTACATGCCGTGTACTTCAAAAAATTCCAAAATTTCTCTTTTTCTCAAAAACATCTAGAAAAGGAAAACATACCAGAAAATAAGATCCAGGTTCTTACAAACATCCCCCCTTAAAACATTTATCCTAGAATTTACCTAGAAAGGTGGTGTTGAAGAAGAAACCCCAAACAACTCTAGCCACTATAGTCGTACATCAGCCTCCCTCTCCCAATTCTTGTCCTGTACTCGCCTGTGGTGCCATAGCAAAGGTACATGAGGAACTAACTGACCATAGAGAAGCTTTGTACTACGATTGAAAATCCGGATAGGATACTGCTCGGAAGATGCTTCCACTTATAACTCAACCTCCTTGGGTTGGAAAGCATGATATGGGTCTAAAAAGTAACGTCGAAGCTGAGAAACGTGGAAGGCGCTGTGCATATCCCAGCACCTTTGAGTTAACTACAAACGATATGCAACCGGCCCAACTCTCTCCAACACTTCAAACAGCCCGACGTGCCTCGGTGAAATCTTACACTGTCTCTTGATCCTCTATACCCCAACCTTATTGTGACACTATTTCCTCTTGAAATAGGTATGACCTCATTGGTTTAAGGTTCAAACATTCCAATCGGTTTCTAACGGGTTTGTTCATAGAACCAGAAACATCCAATGATTCTATATCCATTTGGACCTACTTTCCAAAGGTAGGTTCTCATTAGTTATAAACCGTTGAGACGTAAGAATTTTCCTTGGTCGAGAGGATGGGAGGTCGGACTCATCACACCATTTTGAGGGGAATTATTGTCTACTACGAGACTCTCTTTATAGATTTAAGTTATGTTCATGAATCCTTATTAAATTACCATGTATAAAATGATCTTTCCTATAGATCTGAAAATCAATGATTGATATGTAGGTAATTTAGAGAATCATTTATATTCATTTGAGGTTCTTCATCGATAGAGAATCATCTATATTTGTTAGAGATTCTTAGTCAATGGTATTCTTCAATACCTTATATAAAAGTCTCTTGGTCATTATGATGACCATACTGGTTTTAAAGCCACTCAGTGGATCACACGAAGTTTATTGTCATTCAGAAGGACATGGATTATTTTGGAGTTGAGATCGTACTCGCAGATGGGCTACCTATGTATCCTTTGTTTAGAAAAGTAACCAGAACCCACATAGTTTGAGTAAGGGAGTATGATGTTTATGCATGATTTATGGATCAAAGATAGATGTCATAATTACTTTTACACTCTAAGATCCTGTGAGTAATGCTCGGTGTGATAAACAAGAGGTATTGGTAAAACTAGACAATTGTGACATCATAAGAAATGATGTGGGGCTTATGTATGTATGACTGCCCAAATAGATGAATATTAGGATTTACTACAGGGAAGAAACCTGGGAACAAGGTCCATAAAGTTATATGTGATTTATAAAGATTTGGATACTTAACATAGGACTTAATCATGAGAAGGATTCCGAAATTAGAGGGATCTTATGATTTGGGTTTTATTCTTGAGAAGGAAGTACAAATCAAAATAGATTAAGACTGGCTAAGAGAAATTATGATTGGAGCTTTATTCTAGAGAAGGGGGTCCAGGTTAAAGGACTTGATAACTGGGGCTTACTCTTAAAGAGGAGGCCCAGGTTAAGGGAATTTGAAAATGGGGGCTTACTCCTAAGAAGGAGGCCCAGGTTAAGGGACTTGGCGCTTACTGCTAAAGAGGATGCCCATATTTGTAGACTTTGAGACTGGGGATTACTTCTAAGAAGAAATCCCAGGTTCAGGGAATTATGGTTGGGGCTTAATCCTAAGGAGGATTCCCATATTTTGGAACTTGTGGCTTACTCCTAAGGAGGATGCCCAGATTTAGAAATTAGGACTGGGGCTTACTCGTAAGGAGGATGCCTAGGTTAGAAAATTCTGACTAGGGCTTACTCTTAAAGAGGATGCCTAGGTTAGGGGAATTGGGGCTTACTCTTAAGGAGGATTCCAAAATTAAGAGAACTTGGACTGGGGCTTACTCCTGAAAAGGAGGCCCAGGTTAAAGATCCTGTCATTTTAAAGGTTGAGGTTTAATGAATGAAATATCTAACCTTAGTGACATAAAGATATGTAAATCACTAGGTTTAAAGAAATTTTCCACAAAATTCCTTTCAGATAAGGAAGCCAACAAAGGAACCAGGCCATAAATGGATTTGAAGGGGGTTTTGAAGTCTGAATCTTGAATAGGAGAGGTGGATAGGCATAAGATAGGTGAAATATGCAGGAGGGGCACCCAAAAAGAGAGAGGCGTGCAAGTCCTGTGTGGGCGTACAAGTCCTGGTCGCGCAAGTATACTTGCGTGACACATGGGTACTTGCACCATGGTCAACCCTTATGGTAATACTTGGGTGATACTTGACTCAAGACCTTAGTACTATCCCTAGAGGCTTTCAGAAGAGTGTCACGCATGTTCTGTTGAAGCGGTAAGGCGGCGTGAAAGTGTGGCCATTTCCCTTAAGGGATGGCCACTTAGGCGCGCATGTGTTGATTAGTTTCAACACTTAGGCCTTACTCCCCCTCTTTAGATCTTTCGTTATAGGTAAGAAATTACCATTGAAGTGTTCAGAAGCTTTGAGAAGAGACTAGGGCATCGAGAGCTTAAATCTTAGTTTCTGGAATTTTCTGTCCTCAAAATGGGGGACCCAAAAGGGTATTTATAGGCTGGTGAAGACCCTGGGAAAATTTCAGATAGGGCGCGCAAGTCACCTGCGTGACCACTGGGCAGTGCACAAGTATACTTGCGCGACCTTGGTGGAACTTGTGTGACCCAAGTACAAATGAATCTTTGTTCATACCTTTGTCAATTTTTAACATTTCTTCAAAGGATGAATCACTTTGAGATCAAGGTGTTTCCCTTTTCATTCTTTTAGACTCTATGATGGAAAGGAGCATCAACAAAAGTCCCCCCTTAGAGTTGGATCTGAAAGAAATTAGGATGTGACTCTAAGGAAAATAAGAAAACCAAGGAACATGCGGCGCGCAAGTGTTGAGTGCGCAGAGGTCGGCACGCAAGTGTGAGCCGCGTAGGCATCGGCATGCAAGGGTGTGGCCTGGCCTATATATATGCGGTCATTCATCGCGCAAAGCACCAAATCTGAACAATTTTGAGCTCTCTCCATGCAAGTTTCCTTTGCCACACAAGTTGCTCTGTTTTCCGCTATTTTATTGATGTCGTGCTGCTGTAGAGGTATTTGGACTTGCGCGGTGATACCTACGCGCCAAAACTTTAGCGACACACTTATACTTGTGTGCCAACTTTGGGACTTGCATGACTTAATGACTTAGCCATTTTTTTACTTTTCTTCACCATTTTTTTTGAAAAATCAACTTACTTAAGAGTTCATTATTAAACCTTTGTGCAGATTAAATGGCTCCCAGGAGAATCGGAATGACTGATGAAATAGCTATCAAGCGAGTCGATGATATGATGAGCATTATTGGCCATGATTATTATACTTTCTGTGAAAGCACTCTTCTAGATTTGGAAAAGTACCTAAAAAAGTATCATCTTGACTTTCCACAGAGCATTTGTCTGCCTTTATGTGGCTATAGTCATCTGCGAGAAGTTACCATTCCAGAGGCAGAGAACTATCTCCCACATTCTTGGTTTCATAATTACACCAATTTTGATCTAGCAAATATCTCAGGTGGAGGAGCATTTATAAATACTACAACAGTGGAGAAGGCCTACATAATGCATCATAGCCCATGTACCTCAGATCTGAAACCTCATAAGCCTGAGCTGCAACCACATTGTTATCCCTCAATCTTCCGAAACTCTCAGATGGATCAATCCAAAGGCTGGAAGAAGAGTTGGGACTTCCGTTCTAGAGGAGGTGTGAAGCCAACTTGGATGTGGGTATACTGGGTGCAACAAACCTATGAAGAGTTTGTCAAGGATTTGAAAGGAGCTGCCATATATGAAGTCGTCTAGGCTGGGCAGACATATGTCTATAGAAATGATGAATTTGTGCCGGAGATACTCAGCCGTTGGAGCCCAGAAACCAATTCTTTCCATCTGAATCATGGATAAGTAGCCATCAGTTTGTGGGATGTCCACAAGATCTTGGGGGATCCAATTCTAGGTGACATGTATGATGAATTCACCCCCCCCCCCAAGGCGACTTGGAATGATTCAGAGAAGAACCTGGCTTTGGCACAGGAATTTTTGAAAATCATTCACAAGCTCAAGAGTTCAGAGACCTCCTTAACTCATTATAGAAAGGATATTCATCCAGAGGAGTGGATGAATATGTTTCTTATCAAGAAGCAGGAGAAGGATCCGAATGGTAAGGGGCTGAAGGAGAAGGGATCGAAGAGGAAGGGGCCCAAGGAGAAGGGGCCCACTCATCCTACCACCTGCCCCAAAATAAGGAAGAGGGGTGCTCCTGAAACATTCTAGCCGACTCTAGAAGTGGGATATTTTGAGAAGTGGGGATATGAGGTGAATCAAAGGATCCCAAAAAAGAATTGTCTAGTAAGATTCTTGGCCTTGTGGCTCAGTGTTTATCTTTTTCCAGTCAGGGATTCGATGGGAGGCGTCTGGTCAGGGACCTTCATTATGGCAGCCAAGTTGGCTGAGGGGAAAATGGTTTGGTTGGATACCCCCATTTTAGAAAATATTCACAGGAGCTTACTCCATGTCTTCATGGGTAAGTCTCCATTGAGAATATTGGGACCATTCCATGTTTTGTGGGGATGGATTTCCACTCACTTCAGAACGTATAATGTACAAAACGGAGTAAAGATTCTTTGAAGTTCTTTCAGGCCACTAGTGCGGGAATTATCTGCAATTCCTCCACTAGCTCTCAATTCTAGTGACATGAAAGAGAGGCTAGAAATGTATAAGGAATTCAATTTCATTCCTTATGTAAACCCGCCAACCAGGCAGTTTGTTGATGATGGAATAGCCAACCTGGAATTGAGGGAATACATGCTAGCCGGTAGAGATGGTGTACTGGTCACCAGGATTGATAGAGAGATTATATGAGAGTCCTATAATCCATACATATTTTCACACCAATACAAGTTTTTGCAGAAGATTGTTTTATCTCCCCCTGTGTATGTCAGGTCAGAGAAATATCTGATGGTTTCCTGACAACTATGGTTGCTGACATCTAGGGAGAAGACTGGGGCATTGTTTGATCTACCAGTTGATAAAGCGGAAAATAACTTGACTACATGGTATGCCGAGAACTGGATAACATCATGCCCTGGATGGGTGCAGAGTCACCCAGTTTATCAGGTGGTGAAAAGGAAGAGAACTGTAGAGAAAGAAACCCTTCCTCAGGAAGGTGACGCTTCCCCACCTGGAGCTGATTCGCCGGATTCCCTATCTAGGACTGACTCACCGGATTCCCATGATGGGGATGATGAAGCACAGCATGTGGCAAAGTGGCCTCGTGCCGGATATAATCCTCCCTTTAGAATAAAAATACCCACTCCATCAACTCCTAGTAAATTACTTCATTGGGTCACTTTAATCATAATTACTTTATAGAGTAACAAGTTCATTTTTTTATTCTCCATCTATAGTTGTAGGAGCTGGGAAGAAGCTGAAGTCAAAGATTTTAGGACCTTCCTCACAGCCTTCTGGTACACATACTGAATATCTATGACTAGAGGCTATCCAGACATGGAGGAGTTTATACTGTGATGATGAAAATGACTAGATGGATTTGTGCGAGGGGATACACCTCCCAGGAATAAGGAATATTATGGATTCTACAGATATCTGTTTCTAGAATAACCCTGATGATGTGCGGGTTTACATCCGAGAGCTATAAATGATCATATATTCCACTGAAGATTCAATTCCTATCACCAAGTGGGTGAAGGAAATGATAGATCGTGACACCACTTAGGGGATTGGTGGTTCCAGTGATGAGGAGTGGCACGATTACGTGGTTCTTGAAGATGTAATTCTCTTTCCTCATTTGCTTTTCATCTTGATTTCAGTCAAAAAAAAATTAATCAAGTAAATTATTTTCTTTATCATTCAGCTAGGAAAGAAAGGAACATCTGAGGTTCCTTAACCACAGTATATCCCTGGTGGTACTGCCATCGGGGCTACTACTGAATCTCCTCGCGAGTCGGGTGAGATATCTCCAGGCCAGCAAGACATGGATGAGGAGTTGGATATGGCTTTCCATTCTCCAATTAATATACTTGTAAAGGAGACTACCGACACTCCCAAAAAACCAAAGAATCAAAAGCATTAAAGGAGGAATCCCACACATAAACACTTCATCAGTAGTGGTAAGTCCTTCGGATAATAATGAGTCTAAACCCATGAAAAGGTTTCTCATACTTCTTGGGATTTCATGGGCTTCTTCAATTTCCCCTCTGAGGGAGAGGACTGACCCTCCTTTAAGGACCACAGATGGTACTGGTGAATAATCACAAGTTTAGGCTAACCTAGCTTCTCCTGGAGAAGAGCCAACGTCTGTACCCAGTATCCCTCTTACTTCTGTTGCAAGAAGAGAAGAGACTGATTCTGTTAAGTTAACAATGCTTCATAAAATTTTGAATGAAACTTAAAAAAACTTCCATTCTATGATACTTTAGGTTTGACTCATGCACTAGATCTTTTGGCAGCCATTGCAACTGTTGCCGCTACTTTATCTGAAGAAGCCATTCTGGGTCAGAGGTCATAGAGTGATGTTCGTCGTAAAGACATATTGAAAGCTCCCACTGGTGATATTCACCAGGATTTTGAGATTACATTGGATGAAATGATGGAAATTGGCACATATTTTGAAGATTTTTTAGATCATGTTAAATTACCATCTAATTTAGAAGATTATAGACAAGAGTGTTATCCTTCATCCAGTTAAAAATAATTTCTTATTAAATCTTTGATCATTATTGGTTAAATGTGTAGTTCTATCTGAGCAATCTTCTGAACTGCCAATGCCTGAAGGGGGTACAGAAAACCCTGCAATTGTAGAGACATTAGCTCAATTAGAGCTTAACCTAGTAGAGCTTCCTGAAACTCATCCTGAAAAACCCGTTGAAGCTAGGAAATATGAGGAGGAGGCTTCTCATGTTATTGATCGACCATTGGGTAAGGGATAAAAATATTTGCGACTGTAATTAATTTTCAAGACAACAAATTAACTTTTGTTATCCTTTTAAATTAACCAAAGATTTCAATTGATTATGCAGGGCCGTCAATTTCAGTGGCTAGATCTGGAGGTGAAGCCTCATCATCCACCCCAACGGGAATAGAAAGTGAAGAAACACAGGTCATGGGGGAAGGAGAAGAACAGGGCACTTCCCTAAGTGCATTAATTCTGGATTATATTCTCCCCTGTGACAGTGATGCTGAGTCAGATCCAGAGGTACAAAAGGTTCTCCAGTTTTCACGATGCAAGGCGTGGAAAAACATATGGAAGATCATATCTGAAGTGCCTCTAGAAGTGCTGTCATCGAAGATCTCGCGACTATCATCCATGTTTGTCATATTGGGACTTAGAGGTTATGGATATCAAAATATCCATGCCACAGTGAAGCAAGTCATCTTAAGGAGGGAGCAGGAGCAAACGTGCTGTCTAGATTTTACTAGGGTGAGGCTCTCAGCTAATATCAGCAAATTTGAGGCTGTGATATCCTAAGATGAGGCTGATTATGCTTCCAAGTTTAAGGAGATAAAGCATAAGATCAAAGATAAAGTCATCCAGTGTACGCACCTTCAGTAACAATTAGATGTTGTTACTGAGGAACTTGACCAACTTAATAATTCATTGGAAGGAGCTCAAACGAATGGTATGAAAGCCATTGCAGATGCCAAGAAAGCACTCCATCATGCTGAAAAGAGTGAAGTTGGTCGAGTTCATGAGCTTCAAGTGTCTGCTGATGAAGCTCGGGATGCTATAAATCAAATGAAGACTTATGTTGACAGTATTTTTTAGTTCTTGGAAAAGAGAGGATAATCCAATCTGTGGATGTCTTTTTAACTCTTGTGCATCTATTAAGAATACTTTCATATTTAATCATTTGTGAGTGTATTCATTTTCTACATGAAATATATGTTTATTGAGCTGGTACTTGACTTTTATTCATATTTCCCTTGTCTTTTGTGGGCAGTTTAAAGTCATGCACATCAGACATAAAAGGGATAATGTTTAAGGTCGAAATAGCTTTGACTGAGTGGATTAGAATTGACTCAATTCCTTGATAATTTATCTGAAAATGTATTACCATGCTCAAGTATGGGGAAAAATATGTAAATGATGATATAATAAATTTGTAATCTAAGGAATGACATGAAAAAGCACTAAAAGACATTAGAAGAAGTAGTTCCCAAGAATGAAGTTACCACTATTTAACAAACCCATTAGGGGGTTGAATTATGCAGGGCCACCTAAGGGCATTGGCTGCATAGTCAAATAATATTATACTTTGGCTGACATATCCGTTATGTAGACTACTTTATGCAAGGCCGCCTAAGGGAATGTTCTACATAGTCATGCAAAATAACTCTCAGAAATTTACTTTTCTAATGCTAAAAAGCTAATGGAAGTTTATGGAGATTCAAATTTTCCAAAGCATAGAGTCTGCTGTATGGAGAGAGCTACTTGAATATGGAGTAGATATTTCAAAACGAGATTGTCTAAGAACTGGATGAATGTTACTCCTGCGAAGGTCTGACCCAATCTTAGGGAAGGGAAATATAAACTATAGACCTGAATACTTTCAGATCATGATAAAGATTATGAGACAAATATATTAAGGATGGCTATTTTATGCGGATCCCTACATATTGTCATTAAGAAAAATAAGGAAAAAATAGGTTTTATTCCCAAGAATGAAGTTACCATTATTCAACAAACCCATTAGGGGGTTGAATTATGCAGGTACACCTAAGGGCATTGGCTGCATAGTCAAATAATAGTATCTTTTGGCTGACCGATCCGTTATGTAGACTACTTATGCAAGGCCGCCTAAGGGAACGTGCTGTATAGTCAGGAAAAAGGACTCATAAATTGGAAATTTTGTGACTAGAAGTCAATAAAAGGGTTATGAAGATCTAAAAATATTTAAGGTTAGGATTATGACACATAAAAATGGGTATTGTCCAATGTATGTAGAGATACACAGATAAATGCTAACCATAATCATGTTGTGGCTGGGTCGTGAATTGAAATGTTGGACTTCACTACATATCCCATAAATAAGGGAATCAGGACATGCGTAGTTCTTGAAATACAATTTAATGTTGTGTGGGAAGAATGTATGGGAGATCTTAGTTTAAGGTCATAGAGCTCAGACCATAATAATGAATACATAGTGTGTGTTTTCATGGGGACTTTTCATCCAGGGGACTGAAAGTGGAATTTGGGGTTAGGCCTAAAGACTTGGTGCTGGATTTGAGGGATAATAGAATGTTCTGATGTATCCCATAAGGATGGGAATCAAGCCCACATAGTTCTAGAAATACCCGATGTGCAGATTTGGTTCGTACAAGTGAAGGGTGAAAAGGGGGCTTTATTGAAATGATGGTTTGACCCAAGATAAAAGGTTCAGGCATTTCCATGTATGCATGTAGTCTTTGGAATATAACATGATTGGAAATCAATGTAAATAATGATTCCCTCTCAGGTGAGGGTATCAAAGAATTTTGTAGTTTATTTTCATACAGGTCAAAAGTGATGTACAGTTTAATGTCATATAGCAAGGACAAAGGTGAACCAATGTGAAAAGATTGATTCTGGGGGTGGCTTCACGAATCTTCATCGTATGAGATGGAGGTGAACCGATGGGAATAGATTGGTTTTGGGCTTGAACCTCAGGAGGTTTCCTACGTACCCATCCTAGAAGGCAAGGATCAAATTCTGGGTAGTTCGATTGACGAATGAATTAGCGATCATGTTGTTATTGGGGACAACGACCTAAAAAATGGTGTTGGGACTTACACATGGTTAGCAGCCTAGAGAGGGTGTTATGGTTGAAGTTTACTCTAATATCACGTGGGTCATACATGGTGTGAGAAAAAATAGGTATCCACAACCTTAATGATACATAGTTTAATGTCATGTAGGACATATGAAGGGACTATGCAGTTTAAAGTCTTGCAGTGAGGACTATTGGTGTTGAACAGTTTAATGTCTTGTAACATGGACAAAATAAAGTTTAACGTCATGTAGGACAAATATAGGGACACATTTTAACATCATGTTGGACATGAACACAGTTTTGTGTCATGTAGGACAATAATGGTGTTGTACAGTTCAGCGTCCTGTAGCTAAGACGATGGGGACAATATAGTTTAACTTCATGCTAGATGAAAGGGAAACTGTGCAGTTTAATGTCATGAAGTAAAGAAAAAGAGAACACAGTTTAACGTCATGTTGGACATATTAGGTATTTTTTTTCATAGTTTAATGTCATGTTGGATGAAAAGAATTCATGTAGTTTAAGGTCATATGCATGGACCGCAACTGATGATGAAGTTTAACGTCTTGCTGGACATAAGGGACTTCTGTACAGTTTAGTGTCATGTAGCTAGGAAGTCACAGTTTAATGTCATGTTGGACGAAAGGGATGAGAATAGTTTAAGGTCATAGGCATGGGCCGTGGATGGTGTAGTTTAACATCTTGTTGGATGTTGACACAGTTTAACGTCATGTTGGACAAAAAGGGATGATACAGTTTAGCGTCATGCTAGATGATAGGGATGCAAATAGTTTAATGTCATATGCCTGGACCGTGGATGGTGCAGTTTAACGTCTTGCGGGATGTAAGGGACTATGCAGTTTAATGTCTTGCAGTAAGGGCAACACATTTTAACGTCGTGTTGGATAAAAGGGATGGAAATCATGAAATGTTATATGCATGGACCGTGGATGGTGCAGTTACACGTCTTGCTGGACGTTGACACAGTTTAACGTCATGTTGGACGAAAAGGGATGATACAGTTTAGCATCAAGCTGGATGATAGGGATGAAAATAGTTTAAGGTCATATGCATAGACCATTGATGGTGTATTCTGTGTTTATACAAAATACTTCTTCAAAAATCTAGCATTGGTTGGAGTAGTGATGAGTTCTCGATCCATTGAGATTAAAGAATATGCCCCATTAGAGTAGACCTTATGTATTGAATAAGTTCCTTCCCATTTTGGATCCAACTTTGGAGGTTTCTTTCCGGGTATCATTATAGTTCTAAGAACCAATACCAATTCTCCCTGAACAAATGATCGAATATGAACTTTTTTGTTGAAAGCATGTGATATTAGATTATGATAGACTTCCATGAGGTGAAAGGTGCACAATCTTTTCTCATATAACCATCCCAATTCATCCAATCGCTTTTTATATTGTTCATCTGTAGATGACTGATCACAAATGGCTACTCTGAGTGAGGGTAATTGAACATCAATGGGCAAGACTGCTTCTGTTCCATATGCCAATGAATATGGAGTTAACCGCGTTACAGTGCGGGTGGTGGTTTGATAAGCCCATAAAGCATGAAAGAGTTTGTCATGCCATGACTTATTATCTTTATACACTATATTTTGTAGTATATTTGAAAGATTCTTGTTGAAGGATTCTACCTAGGCATTGGCCGCTGCATGATACTTAGATGAATTGTTGGATTTGATGTTGTATTATTGATACAACTTCATCACCTCGGATGAATAGAATTTGGTGGCATTGTCCGTCAATATGGTATGAGGGAAACCAAATCTAGTAATTATGTTAGACTTGATGAAGCTAACAATGATTTTAGAACTAACTTCTTTGAGAGGTATTTCCTCTGCCCATTTGGAAAAGAAGTAAGCAGCAGTACGAATGTACTTAAACTGCTTGGATGTAGCTGAAGGATAAGGTCCCACCACATCCATTCCCCATGTGGAAAATTGCCATGAGTGTTTAGTTGTATGAATCAACTCTGGGGGATGATGAATGAAGTTGGCATGTAATTGGCATGAATGACACTTCTTCGAGAAATCAACAAAATCTTGTATCACTGAAGGCCAAAAGTATCCAAGCATTCGAATTTGATCGGATTGTCTGTGTCCGGACTGGTGGGAACCACAGACTCCTGCATGTACTTCTTTCATGACAGCCATTGTCTCTTCACCATCAATGTATATGAAGAGAATTCCATAAAAACCACACTTTTAGAGAATTTTCTCTAGGTGGTTTGGGATATCATAAAGGGTGAAATTGACCACACATCATCAGATTTGTTTTTCCCAACTCTATCAGGAGGAAGTGTTCCATTTTGAAGGTATTCCCTGATATGTATCATCTATCCTTTAGTATGACCATATGGTTCCGGAATGGGACTAATTTCATTTATTTCCTCTGTTCTAGTTTGAACATAAGGTGAAATTGTATGACAGTGGGCAATACTGATGCTTGTCTTGTCTCGATTTGGATCTTCCAGAGCTGTGGCTATATTAGCCCTTACATCAGCTTGAGCATTTTGCGACTGCATGACATAAGAAAATGACGGTTTTGTAGGAAATTATGCCATTAACTATCTGACATAATCATACAGAGAGATTAACTCTTATTTTCTTATAGAATAATCCCCACGGACTTGTTTGATTAACTGGTATGAATCACCATTCACTTTTAAGTGATTCACTTGTGCTTGAAGCACTAACTCCAAGCCAGCGATGAGAGCTTGGTATTCCACTTCATTATTTGTACCGCCTCCCAAAAATGAGAAGGAATAGGGTAACACTGGTTTTTCAGGAGAAATGAGCACAATTCCTAACCCAACTTTTTTGAATTTAGGATTTTCTTTTTTCCACCCCGTTGGACTTTTGGAAGCACCATCAAAGTACATTTCCCATGTTTGAATACTATCATGAATAAAGAATACTTCCTTGTCAGGAAGTTCAATATCTGAAGATGTATCTTCTACTGAAGGGAATTCAGCAAGGAAATCAACTAGAGCTTGGCCATTTATTTACTTTTGAGACACATATTGAATATCAAATTGCTGCAAAATAACTGCCCACCTTGCTAGACGTCCTGTAAGCATTAGACGATTAAGGATGAATTTGAGCGGGTTATTGTGAGATACCAATTGGACCTCGTGATGTTTAAGGTAGTGTCTCAATATATGAACTGTAAATATTAATTCTAAGCATCACTTGTCAGTACTTGAATATCGGGTTTCTGCTTCAAGCATAATCCTACTGAGATAGTAGAGGTTGTATTCATTCCCATCATCATTCTTCTGAGAAATAATGGTACCCAATGATCGCTCTAAATCTGTCACATAGAGGATAAGTGGTCTCCCTTCAAAAGGTGGCATTAATACTGGTGGACTTAAGAGATACTTCTTGATAATATCGAATTCTTATTGACATTATTCAGTCCACCGGTAGGTGACTCCCTTCTTCATTAATTTAGTGAAGGCTAAACTTTTTCCTGCCAAATTGGCGATAAAACGCCGAATATTGGCCAATTTTAGTTGAATTCCCCTCAATTATTTCAAATTTTGAGGAGGTGACATACCAAGGATTTACATTGTCTTCTCAGGATCTACTTTGATACTACGATGGCATACAACAAAGCCGATAAATTTTCCTGAGGTTACCCCAAAAGCACATTTTAAGGGGTTTATCTTTAAATTATATTGCCGAAGTTTGTCGAATATGACTTCCAAATCAGCCAAGTGATTGTAACATTGTTTGGATTTAACCACCAAATCATCCACATAACATTCAACAATCTTCCCTAAAAAGGGTTTGAAGATACGATGCATGGCATGCTGATAAGTTGCGCCTGCATTCTTTAGGCCAAAGAGCATTACCCGATAGCAAAACACACACTGAGGGGCTCTGAAGGATGTATATTCTTCATCTTCTAGAGTCATTTGTATTTTATTATATCCATAATATCCATCCATTAAGGAAAGTTCTTCATAGCCAACTGTTTCAACAATTAAGAGTTCTATAATCATAACTGGAAAATCATCCTTAGGACAATGCCGATTGAGATCTCTGAAATCAATGCAAACTCTAATTTGTCCATTCTTATTTTTCATTGGGACAATATTATCCAACCACTTGGGATATTGAGCTTATTTGATGAAGTTAGATTTGATAAGCTTATCCACATCAGCTTCAATTTTGGTAGCATAGGTTGGGTGTGTTGTTCTAGCGGCTTGTTTGAATCCTTAATGTTCTTCTGGAAAACCCAAATGATGAGTGGCAACATCAGGATCAAGCCCTGGCATCTTTGTATAGTTCCAAGCAAATATATCTCTATTTTTCTTTAAAAAAAATATACATCTTTTTCTCTTCCAGATTCATGGCCGCACTAATTAATGTGGGGCGTGGATATTCTTTTGTACCCAAATTTATTTCTCCGAGTTCATACACGGTGGTAGAGATACCCTCTTCAAATGATGGAGGATAATCCTTGAGATCTTCCTCTTTTTCTCCAACATGTGTTATTTCTTCTGTTCCTACTTTCATAGTAGATGATGAAGCAGAATTTACCTGATCAGAAGAGATGTTAAAATTTGAACATCTTGAAGAATAATCTTCCATTTCCGACCTGATTGATGAGGAAGGGTCTTCCTTGGGTAATAAAGAGGAGATGATGGATTGATAATCAACATCATCATTCACCTCTAACATTGCTATAACTTCTTCTGTCATGATTAGTGAATTATAAACTTGTTGGGTTTCAGCGGATGAAATGAAGACATCTCCATTTGAGCTTTCATAATTGCTTGGTGAATCACCACTTTCTCCCTTGCTGTCTGGCTTGATTTTTGTAATTGACATTATGGAAGTTTCCGTAAAAGTATTTTGATTTGGGTCTATCTTGTCAATTTGACTGATAGGCACCACATAATCTATACTCACATATGTGAATGGGTTTACTGTAATCTTTTCCAAACCATATGGAGCATTAACTTTGATAATCACCCTTGTGGTGGATTTCTCATTTCCCTTCATGTGATAGAATTCCACCTCAATTTATTGAGATTCACATGTCTTGAACGGGGCCTTATCACCATACAATGTCCCAATTTGACCATCAAAACAATATTTGAGACATTTATGGTTTGATTAAGGGATAGCCGCATGTTGATGTAGCCAGGGTCTTACAAGTAAGATGTGGAAGGCTGAGTCTTGATCAACAACCACGAAATCTGAATTCGATACAAGATCTCCAAACTGAGTTCTGAGTGTAATATCGCCCAGTGTTTCTTGTTCATTTTTAGCATATCCTTGTAACATCATAGTAGAAGGAGATAAATCAGATTCTGTGAGGCCTAATCGACGAAGTGTACGAATGGGGATGAGGCTGACTTCTGAACCATTATCAATGAAAGCTCTTCACATGTCTACACCATTGACCTTTGAAAATAAATACAAAGGTCTAATATGTACATGAATGACATCATCTTCATCTTCATTTGTGAAATATATCCCTGCATTGAATTCTGCAGGATTATTCTCTACATGGTAGACTTCAGCTGCAGCAATTTCAGTTTCAAACTCTTGAGGACTTGACAAAGCCTTGATGACTGCCTCCCAAAGATCATTTGATAGATTCAAGGCATCCAGAATTGATAACTTGGAAGGTACATGGGCCAGGTGTTTCAATACATCATACTTTTGATCCAAAGGTCTGGGTTTCCCAACAGGAACATGTGGTTTCACAGGTTCCTTGGAAGTTGATGCTTTGGAAGTGGGTGTATCTTTTATCGGGGTAGGATTTGGTAATACTCCTGGCTTTGGAAGATTAGACCTATTAGGTCTATTTACAATTAGAGAGGAAGATGGTGGAGTCTCCAACCGATCTTCCAGAATAATTGTGCCAGGACTGAGTCTGCTATTGGTGGAAGAATTTGCTTGTTCTTGTTGATCTTGTTGAAGGTATCTGGCATGATTTTCTTCCACATACACAGTTCTAGAGGGGGTATAATTGGAATAATATCCTCTGAAATATCCACTTCTTCCCATGTATCCTAAGCCTTTGGAACTTCCTCTGATTCCTCTGTTTGATATAGGGAACTCAAGATCATCAAAATCGAAACTGCGACAAGAATATGGATCTGTTAAGTGAATCATATTAATAGAACCGAAGATCAACTCTTCATCTGATGAAGACTCTACCTAATTAGTAAGTTTAGGATGTGTCTTTTGGTGGGGTGGTGCCCCTGGCTTCGAAGTAGATGGCATAAAATCTTCCAGAGTCAAAGACAATTTGGTCTTTGACATGATTTCATCTTCTTCTGATTGTTCTTCTTTCTTTTAATTATACCATTTCTTTGAGGATTTTCCTTCGAATGAAGAGGGTTTTTCTATGGCATTCATGGCAGAAGACACAATTGGTTTCTTCAGTTGTGTTCGTAAAATAGCATGAGTTTGATTGATCATTTTTTTGACCATCCAATCATCATATTTTTGTGCATTTTTGTTCTTGACTTCTTGCCACTCGTCTTCCTCCTCTGAATCTGTAGCAGTAACACATGCTACCCAAGATGAAGAACCATTAAATTTGACTTGTCCCGAGTCGACCATTTTTTGAAGGAGGTCCTTGAAGACAAAACACTCCTGAATGGGATACCCCAACTTCTAATGAAATGGGCAATAGATGGGAGGATATTAATCTACCTCCTTGTTTGGCCTTTTGGGCCTTTGCAATTGAACCAAATTATTTTCTAGAGCCGAAATGAAGTAACCATGAACTTGTTGATTTTGGAAAGAGTAAACTTTGCTATTCAAATCCTCAAATTGTTTCTGTCTTTGATCTCTTTGACCATTTTTATGAAACAACCTCTGTTTTTTATGCTTAGGAGGCAGAGCCCTTTGTTAAGATGAAGGTTTTGAAGTAGAAGTAGGTACAAGTTATTGTTTATGAATAACTATAGCAGTCTATGCTCTACTCATTCTCCTTCTTGGAGAAGATGGAATTACACGAGTTTTATCCTTAGTCTTCATAAGAAAATATTTAATCTGTTGAGTGATTGAAGTAAGGTCTCGAAACCCTCCTATGTATTTCACAGGGATCAATGGCGTGTGTAACTCATCATGCAGATTTACCACACAGATTGGCAACAATTCCTCTTGAGGGAGTGCTACGCTCAGGGAATATGTTAATCCCTTCCAGCGAGTAGTGAAATCTGAAAACATTTCATTCTCCCTTTGCTTACAGTTTGTAAGATAAAAAACTGTTTTATTTGACAATGTTGAGCCGAATTAAATAAGAAATTCTTGACGGAGATCCTCCCATCTGGTAATTGACCGGGATTGCAAGATTGTATACCAAAAAAAGCAGTCCCATGTAATGATTGTACAAAACACCTGATCTTAACTACTTCCTATTGCTGAGGGGTTCCCATCATAGGATCGTAACGAGAAACAAAATGCGTTAATTCTTACTCTGGGTCTCCCAAACCATTAAAGATTGGGAATGTGTTACTTTCAAAATTTGATGGGGGAGGAATTGCATCAACCCATTCAGGGTAAGCTCTGTATTCTGGTTGAATTTGAGAACGCATTCCCTCCATAGCTTCCAACCGAGCTATTAATGACTCAATAGTAGTTATTAACTTTTGAGAAACATCTGGTTGAGCTTGGACCTGAACAAGTGCAATGACTGGAACTTGGACAGATGTGGTGGCTAGTACGGCAACTGATGGTAGCACCACCAATTGTTGTTACACATGACCCATAGGATTAGACATGTGAGGGTGTACTAGTAGAGGAGGATATTATTGATCCATCTCAGTAGCCACAACAAATTCCCTTGGCTAACTGACTCCAGCATTCTTAGAAGGAAGACTACCTTGAAGTAGTTCTGCATTCAACCTCCTCAATTCCTTCATTTCTTCAATCTGCTGTGCAAATCATTTCTCTAGTGAGAGAGATTGGACTTCTCCAGAGGAAGGGTATGTAACCTGATTCTTTCCTTTCCCCTTATTGGATCCCTTTCAGAGAGGGGGAAGTGGGTTACATGAAGGAACACCCAGATTCTGGGTAAGCCTTTGATTTCGTGTATGCACACCTTCTTCATTTGTGTCTGTGCGTACAACTTCTTGAGTAGGAACCTTTTCATCTGATCCCTTTGAGTGAGCCTCATCTGGTGGATCATCAACAATAGAATTGATGGCATTAATTGATGCATAATGCATTTCATCCTTTCTATCAATTTTTCTTCAATATTGTCTTCTTCTATGTGTCTGATGAGACATTGCCTTTTGTTGATTTGATCCATTAGGAAATTCTTGACGAACCATAATTTGGAGGGAATCCCGTGATAATTTGGCTCTTAATTCCTCTTGGATCTTCTTCCCTAATCGATAGAAGACCGACTTTCTATGAGGAAGATATTTAGGGTTTGGAAAAGTCCACAGTCCGGTGGACTGGGGTTGTTACTGATCAACTCCTCAAATCCTATTTGTTGATTCTGAGGGTTGGGTTAAAATAGTCCTCAGTCTGGAAAGCTTGGGTGGTTCTCAACATGCTACATCTAAGAACTTTTTGAATGATCTCTTGATCATGCAGACTTTGGTTTGGAAATTGGCTAGATTCATCAACCTGCATCCACTTTTATCACCCAACTCAAAAGACCGTTGGATGATTTCTGACACTTCTGTCACTTGATGATGTGCTTGCTCCAAACGAGAGGCCTATTCAATATTCTCATTTTCTTGATGCAGGAGTAATTCAATAACTTGTTCTCTATATTCTTGATTTTGAGAAGAAATAGTTGAGGCATGTTCTTGAGCAAGCCTTTGATTACAAACAAAGTCAACTGACGGTGGCTAACCATGTGCAATAACATTGCATGAGACCATTTTCGGCGGGCTTTGCAGACTGGAGAGCACTGTGAAATGTAGTATTCCATGAACACCCCATCCCCTAATATGAATACCATATGGGGAATTGACAATTAACTGGCGCAATATTCTTAGTGTTCCAAGGCATGAATGCTGAAGGTCTCCCTGCTGCTTTTCATCCCTCGGATATTGAGAAACTGAGAGAGATGCTAAGTCAATTTGTTGTTGTAACCCCTCTATTATCTTCACATGATTTTAATATTCATCATTAGATAATATTTTATTTTTCAACTGACAAAGATTTTTCTATATGTTGAGACAAATATCATGAATTACATCTTCCATCAACATCTCTGGAATGTCATACTGAGAGTCAGCCATAGGCCAAAACATGACTGGCACTTCACCTTTTGCTAGTTGTTTTCTAATATTCAGCACTTCCTCTTTATCATTTGATGAATATTCTTCTACCTGATTGGACCAAATTTGGTGCTTCCTTATTGCTTCAGCGGATTCGACAATATTGGTAGAGAATTCACTTATCAAATTAGAAGATGAATGACCCAGGGGTGGTTTGAAGAATGACCTACACCCTAGTCTATCTTCTAATTGAGAAATTATTTCACCTGCTAGCAGTAAAGCATCAGACATGACTGGATTCACATTTGCAAGTGCCTCAATATAAGAGGGCTTTCTCATCACTACATTTCTTAATTGAGAATTTTCTAGCCAATGTGGATTACTACTGCAGAGAGGACTTTAGTAGATAAATTCATCATCATGGAGAGGACCACCATGGTGGGTTACAAAAAAAGATGAAACATTTTTCTCCTTGGTTTTCTAACCACATAGAGGGTTTCTGTGGCTCTCATCTGAATATGAAACTCTGAGATTGATCAAACTTTCATGAAGCAAGCCTTCATGAGGAAGTGTCTAATGAAGACCTTCGGAATTAATGTTCCCAATATTGGAAACTAAGAGAGTAGAATCTTGAGTTGCAACAGATAATTATATGAGTGCATCAAGAACTCCAATATCGAGTAAGTCCTTATCATAGATTGGCCCTTGATTTCTTGACTCTGCTGGGCGGGTCTTCTTTTTAGATGCCTTCTTACTCAATTTAGGAACCAATTTTTGACTAAAGTGGTCATTATGGGCATGTTTATGTTCCTACTCTGGAGAAATGATCAGGTTAGGCTGATTATCTCCACTCAAAAGCAGGTGTATGTGCCTGACTTGGCTGTCTGTATGATATGGGGGAGTACCCCCCACAACCCTCTTGGACTGGAACAGATGTGTGTGTCTGTTCTGGAGTGATATTTTGATATGTCACTCCACTGGTAGGGATAGATTTATGTGTCTTTCCCTGAGATGCTACTGAAGCTGTTATAATATTCTGACAGGCATCCAGAATATGAGCAAGAATTTGCTTATGCTCTTTCACCATTGACAGAATGTGCTTGGTGACTTCAGCTGCCGGAACGAGAATATACTTCCATTCCATTCTTGGAGTAGGTGTGTGTTCCTACTCCTGTCCTCCTTTTCCTATCATTGAATTCTGATAGTACTCATGTGTGGGGGCAGAGAGTTGAGTGTTCCACTTGTTTGTCGCTGGAGCTTTCCAACTGACTTCTTCAAATGCTACCAAACGAGACTGTTGGTAGGATTGATCAACACTGGAAAGTGTATGTGCCTGCTAATTGCACTCTACTGAATGTGGACGACGAGCTTCCTTAAATACTGACAGACGAGGCTATGGGCAGGATTGATTTGTGTAAGCAGCTGTATGTGCCTGTTTACCAGTTGTCAACACATTGGGCTGGCGGGCATCATTGTATGTAGTCAGAAGAGCCTGCTGACTAGCTGATGATTTATAAATAGGTGTATGTTCCTGTCTATAGTAATCTGCTAAAATTGCCTAGCAAGATTGGCGTGCTGCTGCCAGACGAGTCTGCTAGACAGTAGAATTAAAATGGACGGGTGTGTGTGCCCGCTCGTTGCTTTCCACCAAGTTAGGTTGGTGGACTTCTCTGAAGATGGAAGAGATGATAACCTGCTCACTGTTGACCGGATTTTTCTTCTGGCGGTTCTTCTTGCCTGCTCGGGTTTGAAGAACCTAAGTCAAACGCCCAGAGATGATACCCTTATCATGTTGAGGGTGCACTACCGCACGAGTCTGGCGGTGATTATTGATGGGAGCCCTCGGGAAGGACTCCTGTCTCCTTGAATTAAGGCCCCGAGGGACCTGCTCATTAACCTCCCAAGAATATGGGAGTGAATGGTGATTTTTTTCCATGGATAATGACCCAAAACAGTTGGAGATGGTTGTTGGCATCACCTGCTTCTTGATCGTTGTTCGTCACTGTCCGGACGACCAGGGTGAATTATTGACTTGGAGGGCTTGTCAAGCAGCCTCTGAAGTCATAATAGTACTGTTTTGATGGTACTCCTTAACCAGCGTTGAATATGATGATTAGGTGATGTTGTCCTCAGAGTGGATGATGATCCAACAGGAGTAGCAGTAGAGGTATTCACAGCAGAAGTATTCATAGCAGAAGTATTCACAGATGTGAACTTAAGAGAAGTCATTTCTGTAACGCAGATGATCTTGGGAAAGAGTTCCTGTTTGATATAACAGACGTAATCAAGATAGTTTCGGCCACTAAATATTTTGGATGATCACATATTTTATTGATTGTTTTGTTGGACCTATCATTGAATTTAAATATGGGGCTAACAAATATGTAAAACATCATTTTAACTTGGTTAAGGAATCACGTCAGGTTCACCATTTTTTGATTCCTTTGGAAATAGGGATGACCTCATTGGTTTAAGGTTCAAACATTCAAATCGGTTTATAATGGGTTTTTTTGTAGAACTGGAAACATCCAATGATTATATATACATTTGGACCTACTTTCCAAAGGTAGGTGCTCATTAGTTATGGACCGATGAGACATAAGAATTTGCATTGGTCGAGAGGATGGGAGGTCATACTCATCACACTTTTTTTAGGGGAATTATTGTCTACTCATAGACTCTCTTTATAGATTTATGTTATGTTCATGAATACTTATTAAATTACCAAGTATAAAATGATCTTTCCTTTATATCTGATAATCAATGATTGATTTGTAGGAAATTTATAGAATCTTTTATATGTATTCGAGGTTCTTCATCGATAGAGAATCATCTTTATTTGTTTGATATTCTTATTCAATGGTATCCTTCAATACATTATACAAATGTCTCTTGGTCATTATGATGACCATACTGGTTTTAAAGCCACTCAGTGGGGCACTTGAAGTTTATTGTCATTCAAAAGGACATGGATTATTCAGAGTTGGGATCATACCCACAGATGGGCTACCTACGTATCCTTTGTTTAGAAAAGGAATTAGAACCCACGTAGTTCGAGTATGGGAGTATGATGTTTATGCATGATTGATGGCTCAAAGAAAGATGTCATAATTACTTTTACACTCTAAGATCATGTGAGTCTTGCTCGGTGTGAGAAACCAGAGGTATTGGTAAAACCAGACAATTGTGACATCATAAGAAATAATGTGAGGCTTATGTATGTATGGATACCCAAATAGATAAAGGTTAGGATTTACATCAGGGAAGAAACCCAGGAACAAGGTCCATAAAGGTATATGTACTTCATAGAAATTTGGATACTTAACTTAGGACTTAATCCTGAGAAGGATGCCCAAATTAGAGGGATCTTATGATTTTGGTAGTATTTTTGAGAAGGAAGTCCAAATAAAAAGAGATTAAGACTGGTTAAGAGAAATTATGACTGGAGCTTTATTCCTGAGAAGGAGGCCCAGGTTAAAGGACTTGAGAACTGGGGCTTACTCTTAAGTAGGAGTCCCAGGTTATGGGAATTTGAAAACTATGGCTTACTCCTAAGAAAGAGGCCTAGGTTAATGGACTTGGGGCTTACTCCTAATGAGGATGCCGATATTTTTAGACTTTGAGACTGGGGATTACTCCTAAAAAGGAATCCTAGGTTTAAGGAATTATGGTTGGGGCTTACTCCTAAGGAGGATGCCCAGATTTAGAAATTAGGACTGGGGCATACTCCTAAGGAGGATGCCCAGGTTAGAAAATTATGACTCAGGCTTACTCCTAAGGTGGATGACCTGGTTTTGGGACATGGAGATTACTCCTAAAGAGGATTCCGAAATTAAGAGAACTTGGACTGGGGCTTACTCTTGAAAAGGAGTCCCAGGTTAAATATCCTATCATCTTAAAGGATGAGGTTTAATGAATGAAGTCTCAAACCTTAGTGACATAAAGATATGTAAATCAATTGGTTTAATGAGATTTTCCACAGAATTCCTTTCATATAAGGAAGCCAATAAAATAACCATGCCATAAATGGCTTTGAAGAGGGTTTTGAAGGCTGAATCTTGAATAGGAGAGGTGGATAGGCATAAGAGAGGTGAAATATGTAGGAGGGAACCCAAAAAGAGAGAGGCGTGCAAGTCCTACGTGGGTGCGCAAGTCTTGGTCGCACAACTATACTTGTGTGACACATGGGTACTTGCGCGATGGTCAACCCTTAGGGTAATACTTGGGAGAGACTTGTCTCAAGCCCTTAGTACTATCCCTAGAGGCTTCTAGAAGAGTTGAACGCATGTTCTGTTGAAGGGGTAAGCTGGCATGCATGTATGGACATTTACCTTAAGGGATGGACACTTAGGCGTGCAAGTGATGATTAGTTTCAACACATAGGCCTTACTCCCCCGATTTAGATCTTTCGTTCTAGGTAAGAAATTACCTTAGATTTGTTCATAAGCTTTGAGAAGAGACTAGGGTGTCAGGAGCTCAAATTTGAGTTTCTTGAATTTTTTGTCCTCAAAATGGGGTTCCCACATGGGTATTTATAAGCAAGTGAAGACCCTTGGGAAATTTCAGGTAGGGTGCGCATGTCACCTGCATGACCACTGGGTGGCGCGCAAGTATACTTGTGCGACCTTGGTGGAACTTGCACAACCCAAGTGAAAATGAATCTTTGTTCATGCCTTTGTCAATTTTTGATGGTTCTTCAAAGGATGAATCACTTTGAGTTAAAGGTATTTCCCTTCTCATTTGTTTAGACTCTATGATGGAAAGGAGAAGCAATAGACACGTATCAAAAACAGATCCCTGACCTCGATCTCTAGAGAACGTCTCCACTGATCAGCATAAGACTTCTGTCAGGATTGTGCTATAGCCATCCTCTTCCGAATCAACTCTATCTTCTATGTGGTCTCTGGAACAAGATGAGGTCCCATCATAGCTGCCTCTCCTAC
Organism: Viscum album; assembly: GCA_963277665.1. Classification (NCBI taxonomy): domain Eukaryota; kingdom Viridiplantae; phylum Streptophyta; class Magnoliopsida; order Santalales; family Viscaceae; genus Viscum; species Viscum album. Next base: position 173,227,621 of record OY728150.1, read on the forward strand.
CTCCATACAACAGAAGGTCGATCGGAATGGCCTATCGTAAAAAGCCTAATAAGGTTCCATCTGAATATTTTCTTGAAATCTATTGTTGTATGAAAAATCCACAAGAGGCATTTGTTTCTCCCAAGAACCTCAAAACACCATAATGCATGCTCAATGCATTTCCTCAAGCACCTGAATCATACGATCAGATTGACCATCTGTATGGGGGTGGTAAGTTGTACTCAAAAGTACTTGTGTTCCCAAAGCCTTCTGAAGCCCCTTCCATACCCGAGAAGTAAAACGTGAAACCCTATCTGAAACAATGGAGTGCATAACTCCATATAGATGTAAAATCTATCGGATGTAAAACCTTCCCAACTCATCAAAACTGAAGGTCTCCTTGATCGGAAATAAGTTATAAACCTCCGTGAGTCTATCAATGACCACCCATACTGCATCATTCCCTAGAGGAGACCTCAGCAAACCTATCACAAAATCCATCATGACGTCATTCCATTTCCACCCGGGAATGGGTAACTGCTGTAAAATGCATGCTGGTTGCTGATGCTCCACCTTCACCTGCTGACAGATGGAACACCTCATGAAGAAACCTACAACATTGTTGGCGCCAAAATATTGCACGAAAGGAAGGGATGAAAAAGAAGGCTGACACGCTGCCTCGCGAAGGACCGACGTGAAGCAACCTGAGCATCGCGGTCTCACGAAGATCCAGAGGTGGTAACTCTCCGCGAACTCATTTGACGTTCGCGAGCCCGCCACGAAGCTCCAGACGCGGTAACTCTCCGTGAATGCATTGGACGTTCGCGAGCCCGCCGCGAAGCTCCCGGGGTGGTAACTCTCTGCGAATGCAGTTCACGTTCGCGAGCCCTCCACGAAGCTCCGAAGGCGGTAACTCTCCACGACCGCGTTTGACGTTCGTGAGCGTGCCGCGAAGAACCTAAGCCGGCGTGCGAGTCCTTCTTCGCGGCGCCCCTTGCCTATAAATACTGGACTCCCCCTGAGTCCCAGAAGACGGAAAATCCGACCTTTCGGCTTCTCCTCTCCCAAATCGCGAAGCACTCTTTGACTCGGGAATCATGAGCTCCATGAGGTACTTCTACTTCATGTGACGCATTTGCTTTGTCTCGTTTTGAGCCCCTCTTCCGAGAGGGATGCCCTTCGCGAACCCCGAGGGCATTCGCGAAGGAAGGGGATTCCCAAGGAAACTCGGGCAACCGTGGAGTGTCTATGCTTCGCGAAACACCCAACCTGTACTAGTGATCCCTATGCTAAGGCAGGATCGCTACACACCGCGAAGCACACTGCTTCGCAGCACCCTACTTCGCGAGGCACCTCTTCTTCACAAGGCAGTGCTCCACGAATACTATTCCACTTCGCGAAGTACCCTCCACTCACACCTATGCCCCATGATAAGGCCAAGGCACTCCTCTTCTCGAATCACACTCCTTTGCTTGGCAATTCCTCTTCACGTGCGACCCTCCAGGTATGCACGATGTGATTTCAAAGTCCCATGGACAATACCACTCATAGTGTTGCTTCACCTAATGCTTCTTCGCATAGGCACGCTAACGGCTATTGCTTCCTTACATAGCCACGCTAATGTGGACCCCTCAATGGCTCGCTCCACAACCCCCCTTGACCATGGCCTTTCCAGTACCTTCCCTCCCCCAAGGACGAGAGGGTACCGGTTATGTAAGTCCTAGGCGTGTGCAGTGAACCCACCTCATCCGAGCTACAGGACGTTAAACTTACAAGCATCATGTCCTCAACACATGATGTTAAACTGTGACCCGACCTCATGCCTAGAATGAAGGGTCCCCCCAGCTCGAACATTCTTTACACCACTCGTCTCCATAGGAGTGGAATCACCCATTCATAAGGGATGATATCCTCCTTATTGGAGTGGCATATGTTCATAGGAGAAGGGCGACCCTAGTTCCCCAACGGATGGCTGCACCCCTGCATCTCTGTACTTCCCCACTACCAAGGCCAGTGGAGGGCATGATAGGGAACGAGGCACCTCCCATAATTGGTCCCAAATCCCTCTTTCCCTGCGCTTTGCCACACCTCAGGCCTCCATCCTGGAGTAAGTCCCAACACCTTGGGCCGCCTAATCCGTAAGCCCCTCTTTATTTCTCACGGACACATCCTTCGTGACGTGATCGTCAGGTCCCTGCAACCTCTTGTTTCTCACACCGAGCATGACTCAAGTGGGCTTAGAGTGAGCACCGACCCCGACCCCCACCCTTTTGAACTATGAGGTCTTTGATCCATGTCAAGGCATGGTAAGTAGGAAGCCTCCATGAGGTTCATGCCCACCACTCGGTCGTTTATTCACGTCGAGTTCCACCCTCATCCAACATGACGTTAAACTGCATGCCCTCGTCTAGCATGACATTAAACTGTATGCCCTTGTCCCGCATGACACTAAACTGTACACCCTTTGAACTACGAGGTCTTTGATCCATGTCAAGGCGTGGTACGTAGGAAGCCTCCCTGAGGTTCAAGCCCAACAATCATTGGCCCAAACCATCTCCTTGTTGGTGTGTCGAGCCCCCCTATTTTCACCCGAACTATGAGGACATTGATCCATGTCATGGCATGGTATGTAGGAAGCCTCTCAGAGGTTCAATCCCATCTCCATCGGACCAAGGTCCCTCATTTATGACAGTCTACCGACACCCACCGCCCGTCGTTTCTTCACGTCAGGGTTCATTATCATCCCGCATGACGTTAAACTGTATTCCACCATCCTAAACTATGAGGACTTTCATCCATGTCAAGGCATGGTACGTAGGAAACCTTCCCAAGGTTCAAGCCCACCATTAGCGGACCCACGGGTCCACTTTCACGTCGGCTCACCGATGAAACCCTTTGAACTATGAGGTATTTGATCCATTTCAAGGCATGGTATGTAGGAAGCCTCCCTAAGGTTCAAGCCCATCTCTCATCGGACCAAGGTCCACCTTCAAGTCGGTTCGCTGACGCATCGGACCAAGGTCCACCTTCATGTCGGTTCGCTGACGCATCGGACCAAGTTCCACCTTCACGTCGGTTCACTGACGCATCGGACCAAGGTCCACCTTCACGTTGGTTCGCTGCCGACACGCATCGCACCAAGGTCCACCTTCATGTCGGTTCGTTGACGACATTCATCGGACCAAGGTCCACCTTCACGTCGGTTCTCCAATGAAGCCCCCTCTAAACTACGTGGTCTTTGATCCATGTCACGACATGGTACGTAGGAAGCCACCACGAGGTCCAAGCCCACTGCCACTAGGACCATCCTAGTCCTCCCATCCACGTCAGTTCGCTGATGATGCCCATCAGACCAAGGTCCACCCTCGTGTCGGTCCACCAACACCATCCCGAACTACGTGGACTTTGATTCCCTGCCACGAGTATACGTAGGAAGCCCTCTTCACGGCTCAAGCCCAACATCACAGTTGCCCGATGGTTCCTTGCCATTCCCCCTTCCACTTCATTCGTCTATCCATCATCCACCTTGATTCTCGCCCGGGACGTAATATCTCGGTGAGATCATGTCGGTACGCTCCTCTTCATAGCCGCCCATGGGGTGGTCCCGCTATCGGCACCCCTTGAAGGGAAATCCCTCAATCCGATCTATTCTAGCTAATGCTCCGATCAGGTTGATCCGTCTCCGCTGGACGTTAAACTCACAGGGTACCCTATGTTAAACACGGGAAGCTGAGGAAAACCTCAGATATGTGTCTATGGCGTATAGTTCCCCGCGCTCGATGTGGGATGCCTCGGGCTTCCACGCCCTCAAGAAGCCCTGTGACCAGGGATAATAGACTGACATGCCAGGTTCCCCAGCATCCAGACACGCTACTGATGCCTCAACGTGACTACTCCCCCGACTGAAGGTTGCTGCCCTGACCGGACCCTTTGGAATGTCCCGATAGAAGTAGTGTAATTAACTGGCGTCCATGGAAACATGGCACTGGGAAGAGTTTCACGAACAACGTTTTAAATCTATGAGGGAGACCCGAACTAGGTGAAGAGTTCTGAGGAGGAATCCACAGAAGGAAGATCTGACATCCCATCATCCCGTTTCGATCAAGGAGCATATGTCCCTGAATAAGGAACGAATGTCGCCCGCCTTTGGAAAGCGGGAATGCGTGGCAACAAAGCAGCGCGTCCTCCGCAGACAGATGCGCGTGCCCCAACGAAAGCGTCGGAAACAGAAATGGTGAACCCGACGTGAAATTCTTCTCCTCAATGTGGAGATTAGTAGAGTTCGAGGTACCAGTAGATTGATGTGTCATCGGATCCAGATATCTGGCGCCTGGTCCCGCCAAGCAAATAGCGGGCATGTCGTGAAACTCACCGGAATTCGGGGTAGTAGAAAGTGGGGCACTCTGTACTGCAGCGTGTTGGCGTGGATCCTTCTTACAGACATGGAGAATGGAAGGATGCTGGGGCACTGGTTATCAATCCTTTTCCTCGTAGTGTTGATGGGTTGATACCTTCGTTCCTCAGGAACCAGGTTTCTGTTACAGAGACGCGATCACCGCCTTCTCGCCTATGTAGGGGTAGGGGCAACACCGCCACAGCCACCCCGCATGGCACCGCTACCACCACGACGGCCGCCACATCGCGGAATACGGGGCTCCCACATCCCCTTTTTTCCATCATAGGTCATCCAGCGAAGGGTGATCAACAATATCGTACGTAGGTACGAGGAGGAAGGGGTCATCCCAAATCGGGATATGGCCCGCTTGGACCTGGAGGCCTCCAGGCCCCGCCGTCAATGCCGCCCTAATAGGCCGCATTGGGATCCCCTGCTCCCCACCCCAATGTTCAACCATTTCAGGAGCCTGTCCTCGGAACGCCTTGACGAATCCTCGCCTTACTCTGATGAGGCGGGCGTCGTCCGGTTCAGCCCGCTCAGGGTCCCGACCCAAGGGCTCCAGGCAAGAGCTCTCGTCCGGCCGCGTCAGCGCCGCCGTCCGACTCTGCAGGAGGAGCAGGCATGCCATGCCCCTACACCACCTGCACCAGCTCGTCTGACCCGACGTCAGCGCCGGGCCCGGGCTGAGGACGCTTGCCCCGGTGCGTCGACGTCAATAGCTACAATGGCCTGAGCCACCGCCGAAGTGCATCATGGGGACCCTGCATACACCGATCAGGGGAACTCCTTCACCCAACCAGGATCGAGACCCCAACTGCCACACGGGCAGGCTGGGCTGACTCTTCGGGTTGTAGGCCTGAGTGGTGATCGCCGCGAACTAACCCACGGTGATGTCACCCCGTACAGTGGCCCTCCCCGTACCACTACTCCACAGAGTGAGGGACTTCCCCGCTCCGAAGCTCATTATGGAGGTATGCCTCGTGCTACCCCCATCCCAAAGGAAGACCTGCCCCGCGGCAGTGACGCTCGGCACGAAAACCTTTCCTGCGCCCACTATACAGGGTATAGAGTCCATCCTCCTACCCCCAACTGCCGATCTGAATGCACCGTCCATCCGGTCCTTCTCCAACGTGGGGGCCCTCCCTACGTCCTCTCTGCAACCGGCGAATGTCCTCCTTGCCCTAGCAACTCGAGGAGTGAAGGTCAGCCTCGCACCGCCCGCATCGACCTTGGAGGTCCTCACCATGCTTCTGCCGGTTCCAACAGAGGCTCCTCCCACATGGGTGCTATCCATGGAGGTCCTCCCCGTGTACCCTTCGACATTTTCCCTGGTGCCCCTCGCACTTTGGCTATCTTAAGTGGGGGCCCTCTCCACCACGGCGCCAGCACCGCCCCGAGGCTACATGATGAGAATCAACCGTGTCCCGAAGAGCCACCCCAGAGCAGGAGAGCGGGTCATCGCCGCCACAAGAAGTGTCTTGTGAAGGCCCGAGTGGAGATCAAACCTGCCCACTTCTCCGACTCTGAAGCGGAATGTGACTCAGCGATGGAACCTTCTCCCCGCTCCTCCGTATCAAGGACTGGGGCAGGAATTAGGCGCGTTAGCCTCATTCTCCTGGAATATGAGGTCCACCAGATTCCCATCTCTCTCTGCAGGTACATCCAGGAGGAAGAAGTCTTGGGAATTCCACAGGTCTCGACCGTGAAATCACAGCCATTGTCAATAGAAGCACCCTTTACCTCTACCAGAGATCATGGAGAGCTATTTTGGGGGCCAATGGCAGTACAGTGACGACATGACCTGACGCCGGTAGCCGTGACTCCTGTGCTGGAAGCTATGGCTATCTTCCCATCGTACCGTGACATCGTGGCCAGGTCACCTCACTCTTCAGAGGATGGCTCGGAATTCAGCGGCCAGTTAGCTCGTTCGCCGTATTCTCTGCCACCGATTTTACTATCCCAGAGGTCCGCCTCGGTACCACTACTGGTCCCTCAGCCACCCCCGGTTGATGAGTGGGGCAATACAGGGCCAGACCCCGAGTCCAAACCCAGGAGCTTCTGAAGTATTCTCACAGCGGATCACTTACCGGAGAAATTCTGGCCGACGGCGGCGCTGAACTTTCACGTACCAGAGTCACTTACACCTGAAGAAGTGGGGTACTTTTGTCAAACCCTATGGGCGACGCACTTCCGCCTTCGTTACGAGCGGGTGGAATACCCCAGATGTCGAGATCACTTCGATGAAATCAGCGAGCAATGCCGCCTGATCGATTTGGCTGCACTCCTTATGGCTCAGCACCCTGAGTCTCCAGGCTGCCAGAGTGCCCTTCAACGGAAATGTGTTCAGAGTTTCAATGTACTCCGCAGAATCGTTAGGGAAGATACCCCCCATGTGCAAGTCCGTGGTTGGGGACACTATCCCGCTCTCCTCTTCGACCCTATCTGACGGCAGCCTGATTCGTTATGCGACATTGAGGACATGCCCTCGAGAGGAGTTGCGGTCCACATGGCTGACGTAGTGGACAAAGAAGACGAGATTTAATTCCTTGATGGAGACTTACCCCCCGAGAGTGTACCGCCACTGCTGGACCCATCATGGAGGGTTACCCGTCAGCAGAGGAACCTTCTAGGCCTCCCCGTACCCACCGATTCGCTGGTACTCGGTCGAAATATCGGCAAGGGTAAGGAGCACGTCGGAATTGTCAAGCACTCCGACCCATATTCCTCTGTGCCGAAAACAGATGAAGATCCTGAGAAGGACACGTTACGCCAGCATCTTGTTGTGCAGAAAAGGCTGGTTGACGAACTCTTGGCTGAGCGCGCTGCAGAGCGGCGACCCGACTATGGTAATCCCAGGCCGGGGTAGCAGGGGCAGGAACAATTTCTCCCTGGTGAGATGCCTCCGGGCAACCTTGATCATGCTACTTTTGTAGAAAGGGTAGAAGTCGGAACTTACGGCAAGAGGGCGCGATACGTCTCGCCAACCCCCCCCCCCCCTCGAGCGACAGGGAAATCTGAAGAATCCAGTCCGGGTTCCCCCAGTCGCCCCACAGGTCATTCCGCCAGTTGATCCACGAGCTGCTGAAGCCATCTACTGTGTTGAAGAACCTGGCAACCCACTTGTGATCAGGGATCCCCGTCAAGACAGGGACCCCCACCTGGATGATCTCATAGCGGCACTCACAGCCCGCCTTGATGTGTTGGAAATGCGGCAGGTAGCGGTCCCACCGGATGGCAGGCCGTACCCCGCGTGGGTGGATGATATGCCTGCACCCCCGGGTTTTGGGAACCCCACTTTCTCGCCCTTCAACGGGACAGGGGACCCGCCGCAGCACTTGGCTCATTTTTCTTCCAGGTGTGGCCCCATGCTGGGGACCCCGGCTCAGCAAGAAGCCGCCAAGCTCCGATGTTTCGTACAGACATTGGAAGGTCCAGTATTCGTCTCGTACAGCCAGCTCCCTATCGGATCGGTGAACGGCTGGGAGGATCTCCGCCGGCAATTCCTATACCAGTTCAGCTCCACCATGCAGAAGACTAGCATTGAAGACCTCTTCAAGTGCAAGCAAAGACTTGATGAGCGAGTTGCATATTTCATCGCCCGGTGGAAGGGACTTACGTATTCCCTAGACATGCCACTGACTTAGGAGAAATTACTGACAATGTGTGGGGGGAACGTCAAGATAGAGATGGTACCCTCTATAATTATCCAGAACTACCCTGGAGGGTTCAAAGATTTCTCAGATAAGGCTCAGCGCCTTGAGGAAGCTCTGCAACAGGCTAGTCAGGCACGTATGTTGCCCCCTATGATCCCAGCCAGGAGGACTGCCAGGGCTGAACCCACCGCAGTGGCCCAAATAGATTCCCCTAGGCAGTTGGAATTACTGCCAGCGGCACCATCCCTGCCACCCCGCAGAGGTCCTCCACCTCAAGCACAGGCTCCTGCCTAGCAGTGACCGCCTCAGAACCGACAGTTTCCCCCGCGCAATGCGCCACCGCCACCCAAGCGAGACAATTAGGCGCCGCCTCCTCGGCAGGCCCCTCCGGCCCCTCGTCAGGGCTAGGCCCCCAGGTCCCCCTATCCGGAAAGAAGGCACCAGACTTATTCGTTCAATGAAAATCAGGTTCCTGGCTACTTCCGAAGTGCTCTAGAGCAAGGGATTGTGCGCCTGCCTGAGTGCAGAAGGCCGGCAGAGGCGAATCTCACTGATCACCCCAACTACTGTCCTATCATCGGATTCTGGGGCACACCCTCAAGCAATGCTATGTGTTTAAAGACTGGCTTCAAGACCAGGTCAAAAAAAACATAGTTAGGTTTGGCCCGGCACCAACACAAGTGGCAGGTGTCTTTGCAGGGTGAGAGATCGGTAGCGACAGCGAAGGTGAGTGGAAGCAGGTTACCAGCCACGGATCCCAGAAATAAGATGACTGGATGTCTCGAAAAACCGTCGTCCGTGCCCATGGTATCATCCGGGCGCGCCTGAAGTAGCCAGATCCTTTAGAAGAAGTAGCCGGTACCTCTGTATCATCTTCACAGCCAACCACTTCCCAAAAGGGCAAGCAACGATGGCGCAAGAAGAAGCAACGCGCTCCACCGATGTCATCGTCATCCTGCACTCTCGGAGACTTTATGCCCACTGAAATGAGGATTCCTCCCAGAATCCGCCCGGTGGTGGATGACTCCTCGAGTGACAGTCAGGGGTATGCTTCGGTTAACATCGTGGAGCTAGTAAAGCCCTATATGACTCCCGACGAGGGGGAATGCCAGGTGAACCTCCCCAACGTTTCCAGCCGACGTCAACGTCAGTGGAATCGCAACCGCGCCGGTCATCGAGGTACGTCAGCGGGAACTTTCAGCCAAGCTGTGCACGCTACTGAGACTAGGCAGCAGGCTCAGCGCAGAGATCAGCACACACAACCCCACATAATGCCCTCATCTCTACCTCCACCGCCATTTGTGCTACTAGATCAGGGAGAGCTGCCTCGTTCGTATCATAGTCAGTCTTTCCCAGCTACTGGCCAGCCTCTGCTACCCGATTCTAGTCTGAAGACTACTCTCCAGGCTTCAACTAACAGTCAACAGGATGTACCCAGTACTAGCTGATCGTCAGTTCAACTGGCAGGACCCGCTATGCCTCCAAATGTCGAACGACCTTATGTAGGAAGAGGTTCGCGTTTGGCACGAAAGTATGATGTCTTGAAGCACCTGGCCAGCATTCCAGCAAGGCTTTCTATCCTTTAAGCCCTTCGCCTGTCATCTGAAATATTTGAGGCACTTGCTGAGGCCCTAAGGAGCCCCCTCCAGTTTGAGACGGAGGTAGCAGCTGCAAAAGCCTTCCATACTGAGACAATTGAGAACGCCGAATTTCAGGAAGTTATCTCATTCTCCGGTGAAGATGAGGACCCTCGTATACAGGGGCATATTCGCCCGTTGTACATCACTGGCCACTTCAATGGTGTGGAAGTGCGTCGCTGCCTCGTTGACACGGGTTCCGGAATCAACCTAATTCTGACTCAGATGTTGCGAAAGCTGGGTCTGCTTGAAGGTGATTTAACTCCCTCTGACCTCCGAATCTAGGGGTATGACAGGACCGAGCAAACTCCAGTCGGAAAGATCCACCTGAAGACTCAGTTCGGTGGATTAATTTCCAGTACCGAGTTCATGGTAGTCTATCAGGACACCGCCTAGAACGCGTTGATGGGTAGGCCATGGCTCTATCTACATGCAACAGTCCCTTCGTCGTACCACCAGTGTCTCAAATACTCACTCAACGGTCGAGTAGGCGTGATCCGAGGAGATGTGTCCCCTTTCGCTTCTTGTGAGGCCCACTATCTGGATGCTGGTTATTAAAAAAGTAAGGATAATAAAATCCTAGTAAATGAGTATGAACCTACCCCGGTCACAAGTGATCCCTGGGAAAGCATGGATGACACCTACATCCTCCCGATCCACCGATTGGAGGTCACGACCCCCCACATGGGGCAATGTTTTGTTGTTTCGGGTACATAAGGAAGGCATGTTCCCGTGTCCAAGTGACGACAGAAAATCACCTCGTACTCCTACATCAACCAGGCTCAGGTGATCCCGGAACCTCCTACCCCTATACGATACCGGAATGTCAAGCTTATGACAACGGCGGTACACCATACGTGTCTCTTCCATTGGGAAGGAATCCACCAACTCAGGCAGACATGTCACCACTACTTTGATATCATCAAACGTGGCCCCTTAGGCCAAAGGCCAGATGGGATAGGGTCGACTACCTTCATTGCTATGGTCTTGATGGCGAGTGAGTCTCCTAATATGATGACCACTGCTGCCCGAGCCGGTACTAGCTTCCCCTCAGGATTTGATAGCCCAAAAGTATCTCCCGTCGCGGGAAATCCCCCCACGGGTGGAGAGGAAGACCTGGAGGATGCACCCCCCGCCTTTGAGGAAGGCGTCTCTACCACAGTTGATGAACTGGTGCAGGTGAACCTTGGTAGCGAGGAAGATCTGAAACCCACATTGATCAGTGTAGCCATGTCCCCCAAGGAGCGGTAGCAATACGTAGACTTCCTCAAACAACACCGTGACGTGTTTTCCTGGAGTTACAATGTGATGCCAGGACTAGATCCCCAGGTAGTCGTTCACCGTCTAGGCCCCCCGACAAACCATCGTGGATGTAAGCAGCCTCCCAGGAAGATGCACCCTTCTCATGGTGCTATGGTTGAGGCCGAAGTTGACAAGCTTATCAAAGCCAACTTCGTTAAGGAAGTCCAGTACCCTAAGTTGCTTGCCAACATTGTGCCAGTCAGGAAGAAGAATGGGCAGATTAGAGTCTGCATTGACTTCCGCGATCTTAATCGGCACTTCCCAAAGGATGACTTCCCGCTCCCGGTGACGGAGCTATTGATTGACACCACGGCCGGGTTCCAAGCTCTCTCTTTCATGGATGGGTATTCCAAGTACAACTAGATCCGGATGGCCCCCAAAGACGAGGAGTCCACTGCCTTCAGGGATCCCCAAGGTACCTTTTGCAACCAGGTTATGCCATTCGGTATGAAAAATGCAGGTGCCACTTATCAAAGGGATATGCATCGCATATTCAAGACGATTCTCGGGACATTGCTGGAATGCTACGTAGATGACCTCGTAGTCAAATCATGTCAGTTCTAGGACCATCTCAAGGACCTTGAGAAGGTGTTCGGTTTCCTCCGTTCCTGTCACCTGAATATGAACTCGTTGAAGTGTGCCTTCGGGGTCACCTCTGGGAAGTTTCTGGGCTTTGTTGTCAGAAACCGAGGTATTGAGATCGACCCAGAGAAGATCAAGGCCATCAGCCAAATTCCCCCCCCCCCTCGAGCAACATTCAGGAACTTCGAGGCCTCCAAGGCCACTTAGCCTATATACGCCGATTCATCGCGAATCTGGCCGGAAAGTGTAAGCCCTTTTCCCGGCTCATGAAGAAGGGCGCCGCCTACGAATGGGATGAGGAGTGTCGGACCGCTTTCGAGGAAATCAAGCAGTATCTGCTCCAACCTCCTGTTTTGATGCCACCCCTCTCCGGAAAGCCGCTGGTCCTTTACGTGACCACCCTGGAAAGATCCCTCGGTGCACTACTCGACCAGAAGAATAACGAGGGTAATGAGAATAGTCTCTATTATCTCAGCTACATGCTTCTCGATACGGAGGTCAGATACTCCCCTATCGAAAGAGCTGCCTTGTGCTCGTATTCTCCATGCAGAAGTTGCGACATTACCTGCAACAACATGAGGTGCAGTTGGTCTCCCGGGTAGACCCACTGAAATACATCCTGAACTGCCCCATGCTGACTTGCTGACTAGCATGTTGGGCAGTGATTCTCCAGCAGTTTGATATCAGGTTTGTACCTCAGAAGGCCATTAAGGGACAGGCGTTGGCATACTTTTTAGTTGCCCATCCAACATCCACGGATCAATCCCTGGACTTGTATTTTCCTGATGAGTCGATCCTCTCAGTCGATCATGTTGTCCCGTGTTGGAAAATGCATTTCGACGGCGCCTCCCAGAGCCCCACGGGCAGGCGGATCAACGATCCTAAGCTCAACAGAGTGGGCATGGTTATTTTCTTCATTACCCCGGTGCAATCCGTCCTGCCATACTCGTTCCTGTTGTTAGAAGGTTGTACGAACAACGAGGCAGAGTACCACGCTCTCATCACCGGTCTCGAGTTGGCCATTGAGATCCATGTGCCCGGTCTACATGTGAAAGGAGATTCCGAGCTGGTAATCAAACAGGTTAATGGAAACTACGTCGTCAGGAAGCTGGAGCATGTACCATTGCTGGAGTACACCCGCCACCTAATGGCCCAGTTCTCTTCTCGACCAGAGATTACCCATGTCCCACGGTCACAAAACGGTCAAGCAGACGCCTTGGCTGGCTTAGCCATGTCACTTGCAGAACCCGAGAAAGATGATTTAATCATACATGTGGCACATCGGAGAGTCATTTCCCCATCACCCAAGAAGAAAATGATGGCCTGTGGGTAAGTCATCTCACTACCGGACCCTCTACGTCAGGGGTCCCGGGTTCGTCAGACACAATGGATGAAGCCCTCCCGACTGGAGGGAACCTTTTGTCGAGTATCTCCAAAATGGTCGCCTCCTGGACAAACGGGCTGAGTGCGAGCGAATCCGACGCCGCGCACTGCAATTTACCCTCCAGAGCGGCCCCAATCTTGAACAGATCCTTTATAAGAGGAGCATCGATGGTGTTCTCCTCCGTTGCATTCAAGGTGTAGAGATTCCTCAAGTTATGCAAGAGGTTCACGCCGGATCCTGTGGTGCCCATCAAGCTGGGCCGAAGAAGTACCATCAAATCCAGAGGATAGGGTACTTCTGGCCCTCTATGATCCATGATTGTATTGGGTATGCCAAGAGATGTCACGCATGCCATGTTCACGCCAACTTCCTGCATCGGCTGCCGGAGCCCCTCCACCCCACCAAGTACTCTTTGCCATTTGCGGTATGGGAACTTGATGTAGTGGGACCGTATCCACCGACAACAGCCCGCCAGTGTAGGTTCATCCTAACTGCTACAGATTTCTTCTCCATGTGGGCAGAGGCAGTTCCACTCAAAGAGGTCAAGGCCCGTTCCATCGTCGACTTTGTGAGCTCCAATATTATCCACCGGTTTGGGGTCCCTCACGCCATCCTCACCGATAACGGCACCAACTTCCGAGCTGCTGAACTAAAGAAATTGTACGCCATGTACGACATCCGTTCGAACCATACCTCCCGCTACCACACGCAGGAAAACTGACAGATCGAGGCGTTCAACAAAACCCTCTCTAACATTCTGCAGAAGATGGTTGGTCAGAACAAGAAAAGTTGGCCGGACAAGCTCCCCAACGCCCTCTGGGCTTACCTGAAGACGACTTGCAACTCTACCCAGGTGACCCCATATTCCCTGGTGTATGGAGTTGAGGTCGTCCTACCCATTGAGATCTAGCTGCCATCGTTACGCACTGCAGTCTATGATCACCAGACATCAGATGAGGTGGCCGAAATCCGTCTAGCTGAATTAAAAGCACTGGACGAGAACCTTCTTCGTGCCCTGCACAATCTGGAGAGGAATTAGGATAATATAGCGAGGGCCTTCAACAAGAAGGTTCGTCTCCGTTCTTTTCTACAGGGCGACCTAGTACTGGCCCTTCGAGCGCCAATGATTCCCGATAGGAAACCGCCCAAGTTAGAACCCAAATGGGAAGGGTCTTATATCATCCATAAGGTTTACCCTAATGGAGCATACTCCTTGGTGACCACAGATGGAGAGCACATAACCCCTCCCACCAATTCCAAGTTCCTCAAGCGATACTTTTCCTAGGGCAAAAGGGTCCTGCAAGATGATAAACTGCAAAAGGGTCCCGCCTGACCTTAAACTGCATCTTCGTCCTGCAAGACGATAACCTGCAAAATGGTCCCGTATGACCTTAAACTGCACATTATGGTCCAACACGACCTTAAACTGTAAGGTCCAACACGACCTGAAACTGTAAGGTCCTGCATGACCTTAAACTGCATTTTCGTCCTGCAAGACGACAAACTGCAAAATGGTCCGAGATCTATGACCGTAAACTAAGATCTCCCCCCGTCCTTACTGCAAGATGTTAAACTGCAAGCCAGTCAGGCCTTCCTGACCAAGGCTCAGCCTCAGTCCCACAGCCCCGAATCCTTACTACAAGACGTCAAACTGCAAGCCAGTCAGGCCTTCCTAACCGAGGCTCAGCCTCAGGCCCCTCGGCCTCCTTGGGCCCACGGCCCCCATCTTACTACAAGACGTTAAACTGCGAGCCAATCAGGCCTTCCTGACCGAGGCTCAGCCTCAGGCCCCTCGGCCTCCTCGGGCCCACGGCCCCCATCTTCACCGCGAGATGTTAAACCACCAGCTGGTCAGGTCTCCCTGACCACGGTCCGGCCTCCGGCCCCTTTGTTTTCCCCGACTTACCCTCTTTCGGGATTGTACGATATGGTGTGGGACTATGTACTCATTCACGTCGGATTACTTACCATACCTTACATATCCCCAAATGAGATGCATCCTTGTCCTGCATGATGTTAAACTACATCTTAAGAACTACGTGTGGCTTGATTCTCATCTCAATGTGATACATAGGAATGCTCGGATGCCTTTTCTTGAGCCCAACCCCAAGATTTTCTCTTCCACTATCCCCCCCTGGGAATAGATTCCTTGGAGGATCTTTTTGTAGCAGGGAGTAGGATTTCTTAGCCCCGCTCACACAACCCTGCTCACACAAGGATTGTAAGGGTCGCACCATGTGCCCACTCCAGTTCTTCAATCCTCCCACGTCCTCACCGCATGACGCTAAACTGCATTGTCCATCAAGAACTACGTATGGCTTGATTCCCATCCTAATGGGATACGTAGGAACGCCCAGGCATTTCATCCATTGGCCCGGCCCAAAAGCCAAAATATTCCCCCCGGGTCAAGACATATGGCAGGGTGCACACTTTTGCCCCAACTCACATCGAGCAAGTCTCAACCCCGTTGCACATCCCCCTGGAGATGTTTGCCTCTTTCGTGGATGGATAAAACTATGCTTCACCCACTCCTTGAATGGGATTCCGTCATTTTTTACACCCAGTGGGACCCCCAAGAACGGCCTGGATACTACGCCCAAGGTCTCTCCTACCGATACGATCCAATGCCCTGAGGGTTTTCAAGAAACAAGATGATACAAGTCTCACGTTGCGAATTTGGTCAGCGGTCGACGCTCATTTGTTTCTCCCCTATCAGGTCACCATAGGAATGTTGTGTTTCGAACATGGTCAACAGTGTCCTGGATCTTCGGGTCCACCCCGAGATGTCCCAGACATCGAGTGCAGTGATTCATTCTACCCCATCCCGAAGTGACAAACTTATCCCCGGGTGGCGCTAGCGATCGGGCCCACAGCCCCAATTCCCCATAGGAGTGTACGGTGTGGTGTGGGACTACGTCCTCATTCACGTCGGGATCATGTACCATGTCGTATGCCTTCCCTTACGAGGCCCAGCCTCAGGCCCCTTGGCCTTCTCTGGTCCCCGACCCCCGTCCTCATGTAAGACGTTAAACTGCAGACCCGTCAGGCCTTCATGACTGATGCCTGACCTTAGGCCCCTTGGCCTTCTTGGGTCCCCGACCCCCGTCCTCAGGTAAGATGTTAAACTGCAGACCCGTCAGGCCTTCCTGACTGATGCCTAACCTTAGACCCCTTGGCCTTCTCGGGCCCCTCCACCCAACCTCTTAGCCAGGGTGTACAGTGTGGTGTTAGACTATGTCCTCATTTACATAGGGATCAGGTACCATGCCGTACGCCTTCCCTTATGAGCCCCAGCCTCAGGCCGCTTGGCCTACTTGGGTCCCCGGCCCTAGTCCTTACTGCAAGACTTTAAACTGCAAGCAGGTCAGGCCTTCCTAACTGATGCCTAACCATCAGGCCCCTTGGCCTTTCCGGGCCCCGGCCCAGGTCCTCTCTTATAAGAGTGTATGGTGTGGTGTGAGGTTATTTTCTCATTCACGTCGGTCTCGTAATGACCACGCCATGTACCTATCCCTCCTGATCTGTTTCGTCGATCCATTTTTGGTGGTTCATCAATGTGCCTAAGAGCACTCTGGTTTATTACCTAGAGTGCCAAGCTTTACTCGGACACGTCCGCACCCGCTTTCTAGGCTTTGTGTATCCCAGAACCAGGGCTTCCATCATCTTTCACACCCGGAGGAACCCCCAAGAACAGCCTGGATACTACGCCCAAAGGCTCTCCTACCGTTACGGGTCTATGCCCCCGAGGATTTCGGACAACAAATCGATAAAATCCCGCATTGCAAATATTGTCAGCGGTCGATGCTCGTTTGTTGTTCCCACCTCAGGCAAACGCGATATGGACGCTGCGTTTCCACCATGGTTAATAGTTTTCCTCTATCGCCACACCAATCCACTAAGCCCAAAATGTCAGGTACACAATTCACACCCTTCGTCACTTCATCGTGTCCAAGTAGAGTCTCAGAACTCTTGGTACTTTTCCTCCGTGCACGTCTGCGCGTTGGGGAAACAAGCCGCATCAAAGGTATCCTTCGGGGCTCTCTGTCGACTCCCTTCTGATGGACGCCCCAAGTATTTTGATGAGGATTCCCTCCATTGTTTCCCACACCGAGTTTAACTCACGTGGGCTTAGGGATTGTGTTGCCGTCTACGCTAACTTGGGAGGTTGTTACCATTCATGGTCCGAGCTCTAAGACCATAAACTAAGATCCATCCGGAACTACGTTCAGCTTGATTCCCATCCTCATGGGACACGTAGGACCGCCCAGACCCCCTGTCTTTGGGTCTAGACTGAGTTCAGCTAATTCACCTCTCTGGTCCTGCCATCAGGACCCTGACTACGGGACTGCGTGGCGTAGTGCGAGATTATTTCCTCATTCATGTCGGGTTTGCAATAGCTGCACCACGCACACCCCCATTCTAAGAGTTATCCCTCGTATTCCTTGTCCTGCATGACATTAAAAGGCACCCTTCAGAACTACGTGTGTCTTGATTCCCATCCTCATGGGATACGTAGGACCGCCTGGATACCATTTCTTCGGGTACAGCCCATTTAGGGAGCCAGTCTCTACCCCTATTTCACCTCTTACCTCTATATAGGCCCCTCGGCCTAAGGTCTCCCTCTCCGATTGGCGTACAATGTGATGTGGGATCATGTCTCCATCAATTGTGTTTTATAACACTACGCACGTTCCCCGCCTAGCATCGTCTCTGCTACGTCTGCGCTACATGACGATAAAATGCATGCTTGGTCCTATCATACAACCCTAAACTGTGACATTATCGTCTGGGCCGCAAGACGAAAAACAACACTGCATTGTGGTAACCTCGTTGTAGAGGACATCACGTTGAGTATTGGTCACGTTCTATGCCATTTGTCAATGCCTATCACGACTTGATCCTTGTGGCGACACCACGGCCTACTACTGTAGGCCTGTCGCTTCACAAAAAAAACAACCACTCACCTTAAAGAACAAACAAGATTTATCAAATTCCACTTCTTTTAGAGCAAGGGCCACGCCTGCGCTCCCCTTTTCCCCTGGCATTGGTATCTTACCATGTCACCATTAAGAACAACGTATGGCTTGATTATCATCCTCATGAGATACGTAGAAGCGCCCGGGCACTTCCCCGCAGGCCCAGCCTAACCTTTGTGTTCGGTCCCTCGATTCGAGCATTTCCCCATAGAACACATGGTAAGTAGGGATTATGTCCTCCTTCACGACGAGTCTTGTTGCCATGTGTCCCCTGCTCCCTTTACCCATTTATGGTCTAAGGTCCATCAAGAACTACATGAGACTTGATTCTCATCATTATGAGATACGTAGGAGGGCCCGAGCACTTCCCCGCGGGCCCAGCCTAACTTTCGCTTTTGGTCCCTTGACCTAAAGCCTCTCCCAAGGGGGTCGTGTGGTGTGATATGGGATTACGTCCTCATTCACGTCAGGTTGTTCAACGCACTGTACACACCCCCTATTCCCATTCATGTCGGGTATTTGAGTTACTCCACCGTGTGCCTCCTATGATTCCTCCCATCCATGATGTGTTTCGACAAAGAGCCCGAAGTGTGGGATTTTCATATGGACATTCCCTTCATCCCATAACCATGCTTCGTGAGCTCGCTATTTGGATCCTCATCCTCTTCCACATCCAAAAGGACCCTCGGACGACATGGATACTAGGCTTAAGGGCTCTCCATGAATGATGGACCTAAGGGCCCTCCAATCGTTTCGGGCCAACGTCCCTACGGATATCTGACAACATTTGTGACATGGTCCCGTGTTTCGAACGTGGTCAACAGTCAACCCTCATTTGTTTGTCCCCATTATAGGCTAACGTGATATGGATGTTGGTTTTCCACCATGGTCAACAGTCATCCTCCATCGTCATGTCGCCATCATCGTGATCTGAATCTCGAGCACCATGATTCAAACATTTCCACTTTCTCATGTTCAAGTGGAATTCCATCATACTCGGCTCTTTCTCTTTGAGCATCTAGGTGCGCTAAATGACCGTGTTAGTGTCATCAGGTCGGTATTCACCAAGCATCCCTTTTCCCTAACCTGTCCCTTTTTATGTCGGGAAATTCCCACCACTACATCTTGTTTCCCACACAGAGCACGACTCACGTGGGCTTAGTAGTTTTGGCGGGATGTGTACCAATACAGTCAGGCTTCTCATCGTCCTGCATAACATTAAACTGCGCTTCCAGAACTATGTATGGTTTAATTCCCATCCTCATGGGGTACATAGGAACGCCCGACCACCCTGCTTCGGGCCCAGCCTAATCCTCACTCTTGGTCCCTCGACCTGAAGAGTTTCCTCCGGGGGTACGTGGTGTGATTTGGACTCCAGGTCCTCATTCACGTCGGTTTCATGTCTACCGCACTACACGTTCCCTGGGATCTTCACTTTTATTCCACGTCCTATTGTATGATGTTAAACTACAGGAGTCCATGTATCCTCGTCCCACATGACATTAAACTGCATCCCCAGAACTACGTATGGCTTTATTCCCATGCTTATGGGATAAGTAGAGACACCCGGGCATTTCACCTAGGGTCCAGCCCCAGTAATCACAAAATCCTGTTCCTCCCCCTGGTCGGACCCCTCATAGGGGACCGTGTAATTATGACTCTGCCCTAAACAAGTTCAGGATGCCCCAAGATTACATTGGGAAGCGGCAGGCCCCCTCTCCAGGGAGGCCCTGTCCCAAAGAAGGAATGATCCATGATCAGACCAATGTGCCCATATGGCGTACTCCCACCATGGTGGTGTAATTACATGAGTGTTGGATTCTGTTCAGACAAACCATCACTCCATATTCCACGCTTTGTGTTCCCCTTATTCGGACCCTCATCCCCTTTCATGTCTAAAGGAACCCCCTAATGGCCTGGTCTCATGCCGCATCGGCTCACCTACCATCCTGGGCCAACGTCCCAGAAGACTGGTCATGTTTGGAAGGACCCCATAACAGTATGGATGCTTGACCTAGGGTCTGCCTACTATCCTGGTCCAACATCCCAAAAGATTGACCGATAACATTTGTGACATGGTCCCGTGTTTCGAACATGGTCAACGGTCGACCCTCATTTTTTGTCCCCGTTTCAGGCTAACGCAGTAAGGATATCGCTTCTCCTCCATGGTTAACGGTTGTCCCTTATTGTCACGCCATCCCCAAAGTGTTCCTAATCTTGGGTTTCGTGATTCACACTTCCCATTTCCATCTGTTTGGACCGATTTCGGTGCCCATGGCGTTGCACCGTTCGTGCACGAGAGCACGCTGAAGAAACTGTAATTCGGCTGTTCGGAAAAGTTCCTTCTCTGGTCAAGCCTCTCCCATCTTTCAGAAATCCGGAATGGTAATCTGAATCCCGGATGCCTGGAGCATGGTCTCCACTCCTATGTTAGGTGGTATGAGAAGGCAACTATCTCCTGTTTCTCACATCGAGCTCGACCCACGTGGGTTTGGGGAATTATCGCCGAACGTCCCACTTACATTGTAGGGATGTAACGAGGCGATTCAAATAGTGGAAATCGTGTGCTCTACGGCATTCAAAACAAAGAAAGGAAAAATTGAAGAACGAAAGTACCAATAAAAGGTTTTTGGTTTGTTACAATACCCGGGGGTCGACTCCCCCCATGGATGGGTTGACCCCATCAAAAGAGTGTTGTAGCTCTGCCACCCGTTGGCTTGTGGCGTCCAAGGCTTGCTGCCGCTGACTCAGCTCCTGCTCCTCCTCAGCAGCGGCGGGGCGCAGTTTTCCAGCCTTGGCTTTGGCCCTCTCTACGCCAGCTTGAACGACATCCATCTTTCTGGAGACCTACCTCATATTCTCTTCTGCCTCTGCCAGCTGGGACTTCAAACGTGGGATCAGCTCAGATTGTGCATTAAGAGAGGCTGAGAGCTCATCTGCCCGGGTCTACATCTGTTGGACCTCACCTTCAGCCTCCTGGAGCTTCTTGAGGTTGGTCGCCTTCCTCCACTTCCATCCCACGCTGAGCCCATGATCATGCTCCCGGATCTTCTCAGCCATAAGATCTTTAATGAGTGCGTGAGGATGTTGGGTATCCACTCCCCCAGCGCACAGTTCGCGCAGCCGCGAGGGGAGTCTGTCCATTTCGGCCAGCCATTGCGCTTGGGGGGTGTCCTTGATGAAGCGTGTGATTAGCTTCCATGACCGGCGGCGGACTATGCTGCTGTCTTCCTCGTCGGAGGTCGTTTAGTCCCAGTTTGCGCGATTGGAAAGCTCGTACGCGGGATACGCCCGCAATAAATCCTCGGCAGGATCTGCATCTGGTGTTGAATCTAGTACGACACCTGGCACCGAAGCAGGCGTGAGAGGACTGGGACTGACCGGTTGATCCTCTTCATCAGAGTCCACCTCAATGACTTTGGGCACGACCCTGCTGGGGGTCCCTCCAGTGATGATGTGTGTTGCAGCTTGAGGACATGGGGGGACTATCGCCACCATCACCGGCATGCCCCTAGGAGGGACGCCACCAGACATCCCGACTAGTCTTGCCACAGCAGCCCATGCCATTCGGAGAACTGTATGATAGAGAGGGACATAAACGTTAGTTGGCATAGTCTACATGTGAGGACGAGGAAATCGGTAGAGGAAACTTACAGAGATCAACCTCCTGGCGCTGCTCTTGAGCCGGTACTGACGGGACCCCGAGGCGAGGCCCTCCGTATACTGTTGAAAGGTCTGGAGATTCTGGAGGAGCCATCTCAGGTGCTATGGTCCCACCAGACACGGAACTGGACGCAGCCATAGGTGCGGGTTCTGAAGGTCCCGCATCATCACCCGCTGAGGGGCGAGAACAAGGCTTGCGAACAAGTTCCTACTGCATGGCTCAAACATCGATGAGAAGTACATAGTGGCCCGAGAATGGACCATAAGGAAAGAAGTTAGGAATGCTACCTCGAGAGCCTCGGCGAAATCATCGAAATCTGAGCCTTGATCTCCGACCTCTCCCTCCTCCAACGGGCCCCCTCCTCCAGCCTCATCCTCCCGAGAGGAGTCCTCTGATTATTCTGGCAGGGGGAAGTGCTCCCTCAGATCGGTATCCGATAACTGCGGGGGGACCATTTGATTCAACAGTACCCTCACCCGGTCTGTCATTGGGCGAGGGACGCCACTGGAGTGGACGTAATCCTCCATCTCGTCCATGTGTTGCTCTGCCTCCGCCGGAGACGCCATGAATCCAGCCCGGACTGGGCCTATGCCTGGTAATTCCATCCCGAGGCGATTCAGGTGTGTCCATATATCAGGTGGGCTGAGGAACTGCCGGTTGAAAACCCAAATGTCCCACGCTTCTGGGAAGATGGAATCCTCTGCCACATCGATATGACGCAGGTGCTTCCCCGGAGCCTGAGTGGATATCCTATGAAATCCCCTCGGTGGATGCCCCTCTGGATGGCCCTTCTCTTCCGGAATCACCGGATCCACCGCTGCTACCGCACCCTCGGCCGGTCCGGGTCTCGCCGCCATGGCAGCCCCGCTACTGCGAGAGGCCCTAGCTGCCCTCCAACCCCGACCTCGAGATAGAGGAGGTCCGCCGTCACCGACCCGAATAGTCGGCTGCTTCAGCATCTCCCCTGGGTAAGCAGCCTCCCAACTAATGGCGTACTCCCTCACCAATCCGAAGGCGGTGTTGGATGGAGGCAATACAATTCGATTCTTCCCATCTTCCCGTGTGAACATGAGCCACAGTTGCCTCATCACACACGGGTGTTCCTTGTGTGACACCTCCCAGTAGACCTGCGGGGTCAGCCGCTGGAGGCACCATAACTGCCTCGCAAACCGATGCGGGGTGTACGGTTCGCAGAGGGGATCATGATCTACTCGTGCCACCAAAACTCCACCTCGAAAGGCCAGGAGGTAAGCCCGATGTTCTTCCGTTCCCCGCCCATCGTCAGTAAGTATCCCCGTCGGCAATGGGAAAGGGTGGAAATTAAACTCATCTGCCCTCCACACCCGATTTAGCACCATCGGCATGACTAGTTTGAACGGGAAGCTCCCGACCGCATTCAGGATAGAGGGGTGGAAATTTGATCCCGGCGGAGAAATAGGGTTTGGATACTCATAAATCCCCCTGATGTGCGCTGTGATCCACCCATATAGGAGGTGGAAGGGCCCGCATATCCTTGGCGGCTTCTTTCCCTCGCTAATATGCCATAGCATTATGTAAAATTTGGCGAGCATTGGAATCCCCAGATTGATCTTCTGCCCCATGGACAACATGGATGCCATAATAAACGAGCTGGGCCGCACCCCCATGCTTGTATCCCTCACCGGTAGAATCCAACCACAGATGAGAGCAGCGATGAACGCCGCCAGCCTGACTATCGGCTGTTGTTCGGTGCTGACACTGAAATGCCAAGTTTTCCATTGGCTTTCCTCCAAGACCCACCAATACGAGGGCCCCTTACCCCGTTGGGCCGCCCTTGGACAAGTTCGAGGCCTTGGAGGGAACTCTTGATTCTATGTGAAATTCAGGAAGCACTTGAACCATCTCATAAAGTGGACATCCCTCACTGCCTCCTTGTCCTCTCCAGGGACGAGTGCCATCAGCACTAACGCCAGTCACGGCATTTTCTCTGTGTCCTCCCACGCGCTCATGACGGGGAGGAACTCATCATACATGGCTCCCAAGATCGGAACCCCAGAAATCTAGTGAACATCCCACAGGCTGATGCCCACCTCCCCGTTATGCAAGTGAATGGTATTGGTCCTAGACGACCATCTTCTCAGCAATTCCGGCATCAGTTGTTTCAGTAGGTAAATGTGGAATTGGGAGGACCATGCCGCCTCATATAACCCCACTCTCCTCAACTCGGCCCCAAACTCCTCGCATGAGGCGCCTACCCAGTAGGCCCAGGCCCAGTCTTCAGTGAAGTTGCCGCCCTGGTGCAGGTCCCACTCATCGGACCATCCCTTCTTCGAATCCTACAAAGACGCCTTTAGCATGGTACGGTAGAGAGGAGGGGACGTCTCCGGTTGTAGTGGCTTCCCGTAAATATCGTTCAAATGGTTGTAGAGATAGTCAGCGGTGACGGGTGTGAAGTCCTCCTGCGCATGACCATCGGCTGCCCTGAACCATTGGTGCTGACATGGTATTCTCCTGAACCATCAAGCTGGTTCATCCCTACCTGCCTCAGGGATGAAGACGTCATCCCTCAACCCGAATCCATACAATGGCAACTTCTTACACTGCAGATAATCTTTCTGACCCTCCGATAGCAAATCTTTCAAAGAATTGTGGTCCGAATGGCTTCGGACCATCTCCCCACGGCCTGGACGGTTGGCCATCTCATCCCGATGGGTGGCATCTGCAAGCACCCCAAATAAAGCTTCTTGATGGGCCATTTGATTTCATCCCTCAGAAAAGAATTTTTTCAAAATGGATCGCGAAGCTGGATCGCGAAGCCGGATCGTGAAGGTCGGTCACGAGACCAAGCCGTGAAGTCTGGACTAGGCCGACAAACAGAAGCTCACTTGGCGCGGACGCGTAGTCGAAGACCCGCGGTTCGCCGCGAAGCTCGATTCATAGAGGGTTGTCGCGGAGTATGCGGAGCATCGTGAAATCGAGAGCACAAACAGACAAGGAAGTCGCGTGAAGACAAAAGAGGTCGACCCCCCTATTTATAGGAAGCGACCTCGGAGCATCGCGGCGCGCCTCAACTGCATGGAGCATCACGTCGCGTCTGGATCCGTGGCCCCGGTCAGCACCACGGGCCCCCTCTGCAAAGCCGCATCATGAACCACCAACAATTTTGGCGATTTTCCCTCAGACTTCGACCCTTCACCCTCCGAGGCTCCAAGTCTAAGGGGGGCATTTGTTGGCGCAAAAATATTGCACGAAAGGAAGGGGCAAAAAAGAAGGCTGGCACGCTGGCTTGCGAAGGACCTACGAGAAGCACTCCGAGCATCGTGGTCTCGCAAAGCTATAGAGACGGTAACTCTCCGCGAATGCATTTGATGTTCGCGAGCACGCCTCAAAGCTCTGGAGGCAGTAACTCACCGCGAATGCATTTGACGTTCACGAGCCCACCGCGAAGATCGTGAGGCGGTAACTCTCCGCGAACACAGTTGACGTTCGCGAGCCCGCTGTGAAGCTCCGGAGGTGGTAACTCTCCGCGACCATGTTTGACGTTCGTGAGTGCGCCGCGAAGTACCTGAGCCGGTGCGCGAGTCCTGCTTCACGGCGCCCCTTGCCTATAAATACTGGACTCCCCCTGAGTCCCAGAAGACGGACAATCCGACCTTTCGGCTTCTCCTCTCCCGAATCGCGAAGCACTCTTTTCCCCAGGAATCATGAGCTCCGCGAGGTACTTCTACTTCGCGTGACGCCTTTGCTTTGTCTCATTTTGAGCCCCTCTTCTGAGAGTGATGCCCTTCGCGAAGCCCAAGGGCATTCGCAAAGGAAGGGGATTCCCAAGGGAACCCGGGCAGTCGCGGGGCGTTTATGCTTCGCGAAACACCCAACCTGTACTAGTGATCTCTATGCTAAGTCAGGATCGCTACACATCGCGAAGCACACTGCTTCGCAGCACCCTGCTTCGTGAGGCACCTCTTCTTCGCGAGGCAGTGCTTCGCGAATACTGTTCCACTTTTCGAAGCACCCTCCACTCACACCTATGCCCCATGCTAAGGCCAAGGCACTCCGATTCGCGAAGAACACTCCTTTTCTTGAAAATTCCTCTTCCCGTGCGACCCTCCAGGTATGCATGATGTGATTTCAAAGTCCCACGGACAATACCACTCGTAGCGTTGCTTCACCTAATGCTTCTTCACATAGGCATGCTAACAGCTATTTCTTCTTCGCATAGCCACGCTAACATGGACCCCTCGATGGCTCGCTCCATAACCCCCCTTTACCATGGCATTGCCAGTACCTTCCCTCCCCCAAGGACCAGAGGGTACCGGTTATGTAAGTCATAGGCATGTGGAGTGAACCCACCTCATCCGAGCTAAAGGGCGTTACACTGCCAAGCATCACGTCCTCAACACATGACTTTAAACTGTGACCCGACCTCGTGCCTCGCATGAAGGGTCCCCCCAGCACGAACATTATTTACACCACTCATCTCCACAGGAGTGGAATCACCCATCCATAAGGGATGATATCCTCCTTATTGGAGTGGCGTATGTTCATAAGAGAAGGGTGACCGTAGTTCCCCAATGGATGGATGCACCCCTGCATCTCCGTACTTCCCCACTACCAAGGTCAGTGGAGGGCGTGATAGGGAACAAGGCACATCCCATCATTGGTCCCAAATCCCTCTTTCGTTGCGCTTTTCCTCACTTCAGGCCTCCATCCTGGAGTAGGTCCCAAAACCTTGGTCCGCCTAATGCATAAGCCGCTCTTCGTTTCTCATGGACACATCCTTCGCGACGTGATCGTCAGGTCCCTGCAACCTCTTGTTTCTCACACCGAGCATGACTCACATGGGCTTAGAGTGAGCACTGACCCCGACCCCCACCCTTTTGAACTATGAGGTCTTTGATCCATGTCAAGGCATGGTACGTAGGAAGCCTCCATGAGGTTCAAGCCCACCACTCGGTCATTTATTCACGTCGAGTTCCACCCTCGTCCAGCATGATGTTAAACTGCTTGCCCTCATCCAGCACGACGTTAAACTGTATGCCCTTGTCTCGCATGACACTAAACTGTACACCCTTTGAACTACAAGGTATTTGATCCATGTCAAGGAGTGGTACGTAGGAAGCCTCCCCGAGGTTCATGCCCAACAATCATTGGCCCAGACCGTCTCCTTGTCGGTGTGTCGAGCCCCCCTATTTTCACCCGAACTACGAGGACTTTGATCCATGTCAAGGCATGGTATGTAGGAAGCCTCTCAGAGGTTCAAGACCATCTCCATCGGACCAAGGTCCCTCATTTATGATGGTCCGCCGACACCCACCTCCAGTCGTTTCTTCTAGTCAGGGTTCATTATCGTCCCGCATGATGTTAAACTGTATTCCACCATCCTAAACTATGAGGAATTTGATCCATGTAAAGGCATGGTACGTTGGAAACCTTCCCAAGGTTCAAGCCCACCATTAGCGGACCCACGGGTCCACTTTCACGTCGGCTCACTGATGAAACCCTTTGAACTACGAGGTCTTTGATCCATGTCAAGGCATGGTACGTAGGAAGCCTCCCTGAGGTTCAAGCCCATCTCTCATCGGACCAAGGTCCACCTTCACATCTGTTCGCTGACGCATCGGACCAAGGTCCACCTTCACGTCGGTTTTCTAACGCATCGGACCAAGGTCCACCTTCACGTCGGTTCGTTGATGACATTCATCGTACCAAGGTCCACCTTCACGTCGGTTCGCTGACAAATCCCCCTCTGAACTATGTGGTCTTTGATCCATGTCACGACATGGTACATAGGAAGCCTCCACGAGGTCCAAGCCCACCGCCACTAGGACCATCCTAGTCCTCCCCGTCCACGTCAGTTTGCTGATGAAGCCCATCGGTCCAAGGTCCACCATCGTGCCGGTCCACCGACACCATCCCGAACTACGCAGACATTGATTCCCTACCACGGGGATACGTAGGAAGCCCCCTTCAAGGCTCAAGCCCAACTTCACTATTGCCCTTGCGATGGTTCCTTGCCATTCCCCCTTCCACTTCATTCGTCTATCCATCATCCACCTTGATTCTCGCCCGGGCCGTAATATCCTGGTGAGATCATGTCGGTACGCTCCTCTTCACAGCCGCCCATGGGCTGGTCCCGGTATCGGCACCCCTTCAAGGGAAATCCCTCAGTCCTATCTATTCTAGCCAATGCTCTGATCGGGCTGATCTGTCTCCGCTGGACGTTAAACTCGCAGCATACCCTGTGTTAAACACGGGAAGCTGAGGAAAACCTCAGATATGTGTCGATGGCGTATAGTTCCCCGTGCTCGATGTGGGATGCCTCGGGCTTCCACACCCTCAAGAAGCCCTGTGACCATGGATAATAGACAGACATGCTAGGTTCCCCAGCATCCAGACACGCTACTGATGCCTCAACGTGACTACTCCCCCGACTGAAGGTTGCTGCCCTGACCGGACCCTTTGGAATGTCCCGACAGAAGTAGTGTAATCAACCGGCGTCCATGGAAACATGTCACTGGGAAGAGTTTCACGAACAACGTATTAAATCTATGAGGGAGACCCGGACTAGGTGATGAGTTCTGAGGCGAAATCCATAAAAGGGAGAGCTGACATCCCATCATCCCTTTTTGATCAAGGAGCAGACATCCCTGAATAAGGAACGAATGTCGCCCGCCTTTTGAAAGGGGGAATGCGGGGAAACAAAGTAGCGCGTCCTCCACAGACGGATGTGTGCGCCCCAGAGAAAGAGTCAGAAACAAACATCTTTCTTTATACAGGGACACCAATACAGACAATGTAAATCATGATAAATCCTGGTGACACCAGGATGAACTGCCCAAACTGAGGAATGAAATTTCTGCATCAATCCTTGTGTATGGCTTCTGGCACCCATACACTCCCCCAGAAACCCAAGATCTCATCCTCAACTATGGTCTATCTAGAAATAGAACCCTCTCTTGACACACTTTCCTGTAGGACTAGGCCTTCAGAATCTGATAGCTGCCTCATTCGTACTCAATCAATAAGGGTAGAGGTAACAGCTATAGAAGAAAAGATAGTCTTCCCCTGTCGGTCGTAAACCTCCAAATGCATATCAGAGAACTAAGACATAAGATTCCAATCACTGCTAAACTCTTCATCTGCCTGTATCTAAGTCTTATTTCTCATTGCATCAGCCACTGCATTGCCTTTCCCCGATCTATATTCAAGCCCAAAGTCAAATGACTAAAGGTACTCAACCCACCTTTGCTACCTCAAATTCAGATCAAACAGAGTGAAGATGTACTTGAGACTCTTTGTGGTCAGTGAAAACCACAAAATGATCTCCCAGAATATAATGTATCTAACAACGTAAGTCATGAACAACTATCTCTAACTCGAGATCATGTGTCGGGTAATCCCTCTCACATGGCCTCAACTGCCAAGACCCGTACTCAACGAATCCTTCTCCCGGCATAAGCACGTATCCTAGCCTGATACCTGAGGCATTATAGTAAACAATATAGCTCTTTCCTGACTCATGCAATACTAGTATTGGTGTTGAATTCAACCACCCTTTCAGCTCCTCAAAGGCTAACTCACAAGAATCTAAGCACAAGAACTTTTCACCCTTCTTAGTCAGACCCGTCAGTGGTGTTGCTAAGCGTGAAAAGTCTTGTATGGAATGTCTGTAGTATCTAGCTAGCCATAGAAAACTATGTACCTCATATATGTTCTTCTGTTGGTCCTGAGAAACTACTTCTCTCACTTTATCTGGGTCTACTGATACTCCTGACTCTGAGATATCATGACCAAAGATGTGAACCCGATCCATCCAAAAGTGTCATTTTGAGGGCGTAGAATATGAATACTTCTCTCTCACTGTAATACAAACAATTTAAAGATGTGTGGCATGGTCATGTCGAGTGTGAGAGTACACCAAGATATCATCCACAAAGACAACCCCAAAAGAATCCAAGTATGGATGGAACACTCGGTTCATTAGTGCTATGAAAACTGTAGGCGCGTTTGTGAGACCAAACAGTATAACCGTATACTCATATAGACCATACATGCTCATAAAGGCTATAAGAGGAGTATCATATGGTCTAACATGCAAGAGATAGTTACTGGACCCAAATTTGATCTTCACAAACACCAGGGCTCCATGAATATGATCAAAGAGATCATCAATCCTAGGAGAGGGACATCGGTTAGTGACTGTCAACTTGTTAATCTTCTGATAGTCCACACAAAGCCTGAGGGTGCTGTCTGCCTTCTTTGCAAATCGGATAGGTGAACCGCAATGAGAATTACTGGGTCAGATGAAACCCTTTAACTGTAACTCCTCCAACTTCTTCTTGAGATCCTGTAACTCTGGTGTAGCTATCATGTAAGGAGGAATGGAAACCAGTGCCATTCCTCACCCAAGATCAATAAAAAATTATACCTCTTGCTCCAGAGGCAATCCTCAAAAAGTCATCTCAAAAGACATCTCTAAAATGATCCACCACTAGAGGAAAGTCCATCTGCTAAGTCCCCTGGTCATCCAGATATAGACTAGCAATATGGGTTATAACTCCTCCTAACCCCTGATGCTCAGGTCCCGCTCTGCTTTCCCAGACATCCCATTCACCCTTGTGAAGAAATGATCTTCCCTCTGGTGAGGTGAAACTCACCCTACGACGATAATAGTCGACGACTGGCTTAGAAGGGAACTAACTTGTCCATCCCAAGAATGACATTATATCCTTCCATCTCTAGGATATAGAGGTACCATAAAAAGTGACACCCACCAACCTCAAGAAGGAACTACTTTCACTAAAGTACACTTGTCGTTCTAGTCCCCAATGGAGTTTCTTACGTCAAGATAATGACTAGAGAAAAGATGCATAGCCCATGCCTCTCCACAACAACAACAGATATAAATCTATGGGAAGCCCCTGTATCGGAAAGAGTTGAAGATAAAACTAAGGAAACATGGATCGTACCTCAAAATATAGATGGTGCAAGATCCTGTTCTTGATGGGTCTCCTCCACTGCAAAATTATAGCCTACACCACAACCCGGTGACCCTACCTGACCACTCTAAGCTAACCCACCCTATTGTCCCTAAAAATAGGCCGACTGGCTACCACGACCCCAACCTCCCCCTCGGCCTATATGGTCGGAATAAATCTAGTTCCATGACTGGGGAGAAACCAGTGGTACTACTTCTAAATGAGGAGCCATATAAGATCCCCTATCACCAGCTGTTGGTGAAATGATTTGAGAGAAGCACTAAAGGTGACCCATCTTGCCGCAAGATTGGCACTCCACTTCGTCCCTTAGGAAATGTGGTCTTGTATGCCCATTATTCCCGCACTGGTATCACACCACCTGAGTACCAGAAGATTCATCCCTCCTACTCTGATCTCCTCATGTAGTCTCCCAACATCGCTTCCTACTATCGGCTTGAGAATCACTAACCCTAGATCCTGAAACGCCCTGCCCCACTGCTCTAGAATCCCTCAGATTGCACTCTGTGATCAGCGCCTGGTTGACTATAGAGGATATCAAATTGAACCTAAAGATGTTCATATGTGATCGAATGTCATGTCTGAGACCATCCTTGAACTTACATGAAAGGAAGAAATCATCACCTCCTAGAATAGGCATGAATCACTGTAGATCTCTGAAGTGAGAAGAATACTCCATAACAGAAAGAGTACCTCACTCCATAATCATGAACTCTTGGGCATGATCGGCCCTCACAGTCTCTAGATAGAAGTAATTGTTGAATATGCGCTGAAAATCATCCCAAGCAATATTCTTCTGGGGTCCCGCCTGTGAGATCACATCCCACCATCTCTTAGAGGAGTCTAGAAGCATGTAGTTAGTGAGCTTCAGCCTCCTCTCTGGTGGTATCTATATATTTTCGATGATCGCCAACATGGATTCTACCCTTGACTCTATAGACTGGGGTCCTCTATCTCCTGAGAAGGTGGGAGGATGTGTCTGCTGAAGGACCCACATCAATTCTACCATCGACAGGGAAGGAGGTGGCGCTCCCATTAAAGTATGTATCATCCTCATAAAGCCCTCTCTTAAATAATAATCAGCTACTGTGTCTGATATAATGGAGGGTGCTATGATTGGGACAACTGGAGGATCTTTTGGAAGTCCCTGATTATCCATTTCCAGTGTCTCATCACCGCCTTGTGACTGGCGTACAACCAGAGGACGTCTTGGTGTCATGACACGACAAGGTCAAATGCAAACCTTGGATCAACATTAGCAGGGACTGAAACATTGAATTTTATGAAGGGAAAAAGATAATGAAAGCATTCAAGTTTTACAAAATAGGACTACAAGGAGTTTATAAACCCTAGATAGTGTGTTCCCTTAAGTATTTCACATGGGCGTGTACTTTTTCCAACTTAGGTCGAGTAACACCCCAAACACATGGCATCTTTTCTTAACACATGACATGTACATGAATCCACTTCCCCTGCCTGAGTCCTTGTACATGGTTCCTCCACACGGATCTCTTAAGACAAGACTACATGACGTGTTCAAGAGAAACATGATGTGTACTAGATGAGCTTCACTAAACCGTGTTGTTAGTGACACGACTGGATACATGGCTCACACTACACGTCATGTTCCAGATGGACACGGTGTGTAAAAAGAATATTTTTCCGACCCGTTTTGTTTTTTATTCAGTCGGGTGCACCAGTTACACCACACGACGTGTTCCAGACAGACACAACGTGTACTAAAAAGCCCCCACCAACCCGTGTTGGTAGCTACACAACTTGGTTACTAGGATTAAACTACATGACGTATTCAAGTCTGACACAATGTGTATAACTGAAGATTTATCCATTTGTGTTGTTAGTCACCCGGTCGGACACAGGGTCAACACCACACGACATGTACAACTGGTACATGGCATGTTCCCACAAGAAATTCACTATCCCGTGTCTCTGCCCACACGACCTATGTCATAGTTAGAGACTACATGGAATGTACATAAAGTTCATGGCGTGTACTTAAGAAAAAAATTTTCTTCATGAAAAGAAGAACACATCGCGTGTACATAACATTACACGGCATGAATTCTGGGTTTTTCCGAATATTAAGCCTCAAAAACTACTCTAGAATCCCAAAAAAACACTGAAACGAACTTCAAAAGTGCCAAATTTTGATCCGTGAGGGCCCATACTCCCCGCGAATCAAATCATGGCATTGTATACATGTTATAACAAGGAAAACAAGGCAATGATCCTCTAAATTATAGTCCATGAGGGCCCATAACACCTCAAGAACCAATGTTTGGAGTTAATTTAAACAAAACCTTACACAAACAATACCCTACCAAACAACAGGTATATTTATCAATGTATCTATCATAACAACATGTATATTCTACAAAACATCTATCACAAAAACATGAAATTGCTATTGCATCCTAGATAGAATGACAAGAATGCATGACTTATGATTTCTAGAAATTTTATATATGATGCATGAGATGGAATAACCTCATCTTATCAGGTTGAAATAGAAATAAAACCTCAATAACAACAACATTAACAACAAAAAACATGTTAATCACCCAACAGTGAAATCAAATCAACTATAAAATTGAAAATCCTAAAATATTTCAATAAAAGAGGTATATTGGCTTTACCCTGTACATGGGTTAGCTACTCCCAGGCATAGCTTGTCACCAAGTACCTATTCCAGCCTACACCAGGCTATAGGGTCCAAACAGTAATTCAAGAAGAAAAAAAATCCCTTTGATACCACTTTGTAATGTCCTGGTTCTAGAAGCCACCCAGAGGCGCCCCGTACCTGGTTGGTCACACGGCCTCAAGTGCATTTTACGAAATGCCAGAGTATGCCAACTAGAAGTGAGGGCCTTGGGTGTGATAGTGGGGAAACTATTCCCTCATTGGCAGAGTAACACAGCAGAAGGAAATAATAGAAACATCAGAAAAAATAATAATCCATACAAAATTGATGAGCAGAACTAAAAGAAATAAACATCTAGAATATATATATAATGATGTGTGATACACATGTCTGGGAAAGTATCCAAACATATCA
This sequence comes from Viscum album, assembly GCA_963277665.1. Taxonomy (NCBI): domain Eukaryota; kingdom Viridiplantae; phylum Streptophyta; class Magnoliopsida; order Santalales; family Viscaceae; genus Viscum; species Viscum album. The sequence goes on from OY728150.1 coordinate 173,261,245, forward strand.
CAATTCTAGAATATAAATATTAATAAACCAAAGTATAAAAGAAAACAAATAAACAACTCTTCATCATCGCAAGCCTCATCTTGGTCCCATGCTCTCCAGATCCACAAAAAATCAAGTACCTGAAGTAGAATGGTTTTTACCCTTATACCTGCAACAATATAATCAGTTTGGGCCCAAAAGCATGACCCAAATAGGTTGTGAGACTAAATCCCAGTATGCAACCACCCAAAGATCGGTGTCTAATAGTTAGTGAATATATATTGTAGGTAATAAGAAAAGATGTAGTAAACAAGAAAGTACTCAGCAATAAACAATTCCACATATCAAATAAGTAGATAATAAAGCAAGGTAACCCTCTGGGAAGTACACACAACCTATTCCCTATGGTTCAGTCATAAGAATATATAATGACTCTCTGTGGAAGCACTAACAGTAAATTACCCTTATAGTCAAAAGTGATTCAAGACTATCTGAGAAAGCTCAAACATTCAATTCCCCTTATAGTCTAAAGTACTCAAGTACTCTCGAAGGAAGATCACACGGTCAATTCTGCTTATAGACCAAAGTGGTCAAAGTCTCTCTGAGGAAGCTCACTCCTTCAATTCCCCTTATAGTCTAAAATGGTTCAACGACTCTCTGAGGAAGCTCATTTGGTCAATTCCCCTTATAGCCTAATCTGATTCAAGAATCTTTGAGGAAGCTCACCTGGTCAATCCCCCTTATAGTCTAAGGTAGTCAAGGACCCTCAGAGGAAGCTCACATGGTCAATTCCCCTTATAGCCCCAAGTGGACAAAGACTCTCTGATGATGCTCACTCATTCAATTCCCCTTATAGTCTAAAATTGTTCAAAGTCTCTCTGAGGAAGCTCACTTGGTCAATTCCCTTTATAGGATAAAGTGCTCAAAGACTCTTTGAGGAATATCACTCTATCAATTCCCCTTATAGTCTACTACACCAGGTTCACACGTCCCAATGTAAGTCAAACGAGCATAGAAATTCAATACGGCCAAAGTAATCCCCAAGAACTACTTGGCTAAATAGTCTACAACATATGAAGCATGTCAGAACACAAACAGTCTACCCTATGACACTAGGCATGGGAAAATAGGCAATACGGCCAAAAGGCTAAGAAGGACCAATCGGTCATAAACAAAACATGCATGGGAAAACCCAACCAAAACATAGAAATCATCCATATTCATATCCTAATAACCTCTACTCAATCATACAAGCATGGCAGTCAATTAAAAGGGGTAAAACGGTAAAGACACAATACCCCGATAAAGGGTATTTGTCAAAATTGCACATATAATTCAAACACATTCCACGGAAAGGCACAAACCACATACCTCAGTGTTGGGAGATCGATATACTCTGGAGTCAGTGCTTGGATTGACTTAGAATGCGATAGATCTACAAGAAATTCTAAAACTTTCGACCCATGAAATCTCATGATATAGGAGAAATAAGAAGATGGAGCTCTTGGAGAAAATAAAACTCACTGATGTGATTCCAATGCAAGTGATGGTGTTCGATTCGGAGAAAGGATGCTCACTCAGGAATTCATCGATGATCTGTGACCGTACGATGCTTCTGGATGAGACAAATGAAGAAGGGGGTGCTTCTGTCGATTAGACGTGACCCTATTTCATTTAATGAAAAAAAAGAAAACACACGGCGTGTACTTTTGAAGTACAAGGCGTGTACTTTCCTTTTCCATACTCTGCTTTAAGTATCCTCTAGGTCACCCCCACATGGTCGTGTGCATGTCCTCTACACGGCTACCTGTTGTAACCGAGTACACGATGTGAACTCAAAAAGTACACAATGTGTACTTCGAAAATTTCCAAAATTTACCCTTTTTCTAAAAAATTTCCAGAAAATGATAACATACCTGAAAAAAAGATTTGGGTTCTTACAAAAGTCAGGGGTTATATTTTTGGAATAATATATAACAATTACGGGAATTATTTTTTGGAATATTATCATAGAAGATATTTGGATGTTATGAATAAATACATATAGTGGATATTTGTGTAACATCCTTGATTCCTTCAATGGTATGTGCCATTAATTTTTTGTTCTAAAAAAAAATATAATGGTGCTTAATCAATCTGAAAAATATTCAAGTATGTTTGGGGTTCACTTGGAGACCTACAACCTATAATGGGAAGAAAATAATGGGCTACATGGCTAGAAGAAACAATTTCTTGTAGCCTGCGTTGTTTCCATAAACTGTGCGGTTTCAAAGAGTGGGCTCCTGTGGGATTCAGGTTTTCTCTACAACTATGCGCCCAATGTAGTACGACTATGTGGTGTTATAGAGTTTCATGAAAGTGATATACATCATGAATTTCACACTGTTAGAAAATATGTATGCCAAAATTTGTAGCGTAACCCCTTTGAAATAGTTACTAGAACCCGGTTGGTGCACTACTTGGCCAAACGTGTGACCAAGGATTAAAGATTTGTTTTCTTGGGTGAAATTAAATTTTTTCACCTCCTTAATGATTTTATAAAATTTCTATCTTTCACTCATTACTCTTCCATCAGACCCCCTTCCCCCCATGCACTATGCTTATACCCCACTAATATATTTTGAGACGATTCCTCATTCCAGCCTCTATTTCTCTCTATCTTGTATCTAATAGGACGCTAGAGGAGATATAATCAATCCCCTCCAATCTATTTTATATTAATCATTCCATTTTTTTCTATCTCAATGAAATCTCATTTTCCTCATTTTCACAGAATTTGATAGTTTCATCACTTTCATTCAATTTAGCTTGAAATAGAGGTCAGTGATGGATGAGGGAAGCTATGTGAGGCTAATGTAGGTAGTATATTCCCTTTACCATTTCTTATATGTGTTATATAAAATGTTTCATTTTCTCGTGTGCCAAAAACTATTGATATTGCCTTTAATTATTCAAATTAAATTGAATTTAATGCCTTACCTAGGTTTTGGAAACCTACATTTCCCATTTTCTAAAATGAAAAAAATCACCATATGTTTTATTTCCTCATAACTGATACCTTGAGATATTTTTTGAACTGAATTTGGATGTGAACCATGAACTAAGACCTTTCCACCCAGGCCTTATATTAATTGGCTAGACAATGTTTTTTTTGATGTGTTTCCAATTACCATAATTCCATCCTTGGGAGGTTCTACTGAAATGTCTTTCTACTTATTCCCAATATGACATACTTGATCAAAATAAATGGAATGACCTTGAAATTGATTCATGTTATAAATGATTGTATTATTTAATTCTTTCACCATTATTTAAAAGGGTGATTAGGGGTTTCAGACTTAAGGATTCCATGGATGGACTCTTTGTGTCGTCCGGCTAGTATATATTAATTTTTAGTAAAAAAATTGAGAGACACAGTAGTTATTCCCAGAATCTGATCACCAATAATTATCTATTCTTACCTCTATAAAAGTGACACCGGTTATGTTGGGAGACACATTAAGCCGGTTGGAAGTCATATTGGTATAACTATTCCTCAAGAGAGACTCAGGCCCCATAATTTGATTCCAGGCATGTACTCAGAGGTTTAGTGGTTTAATTTTTCACACCCTGCCTAGAGTTACATGTTAGACTTCATCACAGGGTCACAATGTAGAGACTCATATGAATTGGTTTTAAACTGACCCCCTTGAGTGATACATGGAATGTCTCTCTATATTTCTATGGATGGGTTCCGGGGTATGTCTATTTTTTCTAAATTTGTTTTTAAAATTAATTCAAGAAAAGTGAAATGAATTATTTAATAACGAGAAATAGTCCTTTGATCTCTGAAACAAAGGGAGGTTCCTTCAAATACCAATCAATGGATTGGGGATAATCTAGTTTCCTCAAATTATATCCTTCTCTTTACCTTTGAATGATCCATTGGTCTAGACTCACCAGATTATGAAAAAGTTGGTTAAATGGATGGGTGTGCAAGTGGAACCCAGTCCAATGTATTTATTTTCTTATTTATATTTTCCATTTGATTACCATGGTACACTGTTTATTTTATATTAAAAGAAGTGTATTCTCCTAGACACCATGGGTGTTAGATTACTATGATTCGATCTCACACCTAGATTTTGATTCCCATATCATTTAAGTAGAATTTATCATTTTAGGTATTGATATAGGGAAGAGGCCAACTTCAAATGATTGAATTTCAGTTCTAGGATGAAGGATGGGGAAGAAGATCAAGCCCATGCTTGAGATGCTTTCCATAATAGTTTTTGGACTTTTGTATATTTTCATAGCATGTTTTATATAATTGTATTCCCATATCCCATGGATATTATTTTAGTATAGTTACATTACCATGTCATATCATCATCAGATGTATTTATTTATTTTTCATCTTCCACTTAGTATTTATTTTACTTGTTTATAGTTACTGTTATTAGTATGCTACCATATAGTTATTATTTTACGATTATTATTTGTATAATAATTATATATTATTGTGATGTAATCTAATCTTTAAGGGAATAGTCTCCCCAATGTAATTCCCCTGGCCCTAAATTATTATCAGTAGCCTTCGGAGTTTGGTGTGGTGATCTGAGGCCTTACTGACCACCATCTCGGGGCACCATTAAGTGGCATCCCATTTGGGACACTAAAAATTTTTATAATGGTATTTCCCTTTTTAATACTACTTGGGTATGAACAATATAATAGGTTATAAGAATTTGGTAATGATCCTGTTCATTGGAGTAACTAACCCAAGTAAAGGGGAATCCCAAATTACCTTGGATGGGTAAATTCTATCGTTGATTGCACTGTTACGGTTTCATAGATTTCACCATAACATGGCACCCATTTTTTCATTGTTAACATCTTGATCTAGAATTTATGATTTAAGCCTGATAACATGAGGGAGAAGTATAATCATACATCATACATGGAACCATTCATTCTAAAATACAATGTATTATTACTTTCCATATTTACAAATCGGTGTGCATTGCCCATATTTCAGGTGATTTCTACTTCCTCTTTGTTTTTTATGACTTCAATGCCATTATTGTTAGATATATATATGTGATTACTTTTTTACATTAAGGTATGAGAAAAAAATGGAACCTAAATCATCTTCCTTAACCTAAAAACATTTTCCATCATAGTTTAATAAAAATTCCATTAGTAGCCAATTGTGGCACGTTGAGACATGGAATATTGTTCACATGGATGGGAACATGTAGTAGTTGGATAAAATGGACATTTTCATCCAATTTTTAAGATACTTGGGACCTTAAAAATTGGATATGGAAATTCATCTAATTTAACCACTTAACGGAAATTGAAATTATATAAATGAATTAAATGAACATGATTCATAAAATGAAAAGGACCCCATATGTATGTAACATGAGACCATGACCCTGACATGACCCAGTAGTGGGTAGTAGGCCATGTCTCCTATATTTTTTTCTTTACTCATTCTTTCCTCCTAGGCTGAGACCCTAGAGGAATACAGGGTTTGTATCATCTTTATATGTAGGATATTGAGACACCTTGAGAGCGGTGGTTCAAGATCATGACCTATATACTACATTGCTCCACCAACAATTGGAGGGATGTTATGACTCAAGATAGTAAACATCAGGGTATAGTCTGTGCATAATACTAGATATCATTCTACAACTATATCCTCCCTCATAACATGGGGATATATATTGTTCATTAATTCTTGCACCTTGAGCAAGATGAAATGTCAGTGATGGAATATTCATCTTACTTCACTAAATTTCTTCATCCATGGAAAACATGATCAGTGTTGAGATAAATAATGTGAGGTGATTTGAGGATGGGTTTGAATATAATCCATTCCATCATAGGTGAACATTTTTCAGCTGACAACCATATCAAATATAGTTAAAAAACCCTAATTAATAAATGAATCTTATGGTAATTATGTGATGTGAAGCAGAGTAATTTATATTATAAGAAGTGAAGTTGTTTGTATTATAGAAGGAAGTGATACCATGATGGTACATGTAGGGAATATACCAGCCAAGTGGCCTTAAACCACAATCTTGGAGTGTGTCACTATTACCGAAGGCTAGGCCATAAAACCACCTATGTACGAGGATCTAGAATTAGTATTGAGCATATAGAAGGATTAGTCACCACTATCATTTCTACTTGTCCTTTAATTGAAATCAATGTGAAAAAGGTTCTATACTAGAAACTCCTTTAGGTGAAAGATCAATGACACCTCATTGGGATGGATTTCGGAATGGTATAGTTCGTTTAGGCCTACCATGTGGTCAAAACCATGAAACTCAGACTTCAAGGGGTTTTTATCAGTATAGTGGGCATGGTTAGGCTACACTGGACGTATCTCAGGGCCATGGTATTGGTATTACCTAGGTGGAAAATACTATCATAGAAGAGTATAGTCCACAGAAATCTACAATTATAGTTACTATTATAGTATCCTCCAATTTAGTGTATCCCTTTTTTTAAACAAGTGCATCACACACTTTTATATCTTCTATGACTATGTTAAGATTGATCCTAGTGATAGAGGACTTTTTGGTGTTATCAACCTTGAAAAAATGTTAGGAGTTTTATAATAGGGTGTAAATTGTTCAAATAAAGGTCACATAAAATAGTTGTACCATTTTCTTTTGATTTTCTTCACCCTCAAGATGACTGGCTTCAACATCCTTGTTGGTATAGTCTTGCATGGAAATTATCAATCCAAGGTGGCCTTCTATCACCATTGTGTTCACTTCTCATAACTACAGGGTTTTAAATATATCTTTAAGGGGTAATGGAATCTCAATGATAGTTGATTTAGACTCAAGAATGCTGGGTTAGGCGGTATGACATCCCAGATGGACACTCTCTTTATGAATGAGTAGGGATTATAACTAATGGAATTTACTCCAGCCATGGATCATTTTGGGGATGTATTAATTGATGTATTCTTGGTATTACCTCCTAATAGGGATATTGAGTTCACCATCAAGCGTGTTTCAGGTGTGGCACATGTTTCCATTCCTCCATAAAGGATGGAACCTAAATAGATATAGTATCTCAAGAAGCATCTTGAATACTTATAGGGTAATGGTTTTATTTGACCCATCACATCATCGTGGGGTTGAACTGTCCTATTCAACAATAAGGAATATGGTACCATTCCATTGTTCAGGGATTAAGGTTGACATAATCATCTTACAATTGAAAACCGGTATCCACTCCCTCGTATCGGCAACATCTTTGACCATATATGTGGAGTGACTGTCCTCTCTAAGATAAATTTGATTTTTTTCTAACAAAAGTTTCATGTGAGGAAATCAAAAAAACCATGTAAAATGTTATATATAATGTATAGTCATTATAAGTATTGGGTTATTCGATTTAGTATTAAGAAAATTCCAAAAGTCTTTATGGATCTAATGAATTGGGTTTCCCACCAATATCTTGATTCCTATGTGGTAGTATTTGTAGTATAGATATTGGTGTTCTTTGACAAAATACACAACCATGCCATTCATTTTCATATTGTGTTGATTACACTAAGAGAGAAATAAATATATTAAAAGAATAGTAAATTTCAATTTTGTATCACTAAATATCACTTTGTGGGTCATATTATATCTAAGGCATGCATATCAGTTGACCCATAGATGGTGAGTGTCATAGTTTTCTAAGAATAATCCAATAATGTGTCTGATATATATAGATTATTGTGGATATAGGAATATTATAGGATATGAATCGAGGACTTATTACACCTATAATATCCTATTATAGGATTGTCCAAGAAGTGTGTAAAATTTGATTGGACTAAATATTGATAGACATATTTTCAATAGTTGATGTGAAGACTAACTTTGGTTCTGATCTTGATTCTGCCCGATGAATGTAGAAGCATTACTTTTTTACATTAAATCATTATGAATCGAACTGGGCTAAGTCTTGATGCAAGGTGATTGAGTTACTACATATGGATCCCTCATGTTGAGGGCTCATGAGAAGAAAAATCATATGCATGACCTCAAGATATAAGTGGTGGTTCAAGATTCACGATGTTGGGTGATCTATTTTTTAGGTGAGAGGTTCATTGTTTAAAAATACCATAAAATTATCAAATACATATACACTCAGTGATACATTAATCTATGAAAAAACATGTGGGGTGAGTAATTGAAATCATTTGATATTGTGATTTATTAAACACCCAGAATGGATAATTCCATAGTAGATGCATTGATCTAGAAATCTCAGACACAAGATCTCAAGGAGGCTAGAAGTGAGTGTTATTTGATTTATTTTCTTCCTAAAAAGGAAATAGAGGTTTTGGAACAGCTCAAAGAGACTATTCTAGCAGCCCTAGTAGTGATATTCACATTTCTGTAATGGGTTTAGTTGAGGAGGTCATCATATTTTGAAGGCCTCTTTTTGAGGAAGAGCGCCTCTAAAGAGAACCCACCACCATATTGAGTAATTGATGACAGTGATGCATTACTCCTCGATGGACATGTTAGGGTTCCATATAATATATGAGAATAATTAATGAGAGAATACCATGCCTCTGTCTAGGTATTTCATCCTTGGCTCACCAAGATTAATTGAGATGTAATTCCTTAGTATTGGTGGCTAGTTAAAAAGAGGCAGATAAGGGGTTTCATTCAATAGTTCTCAACCTTTCAATAGGTGAATAAAGATCACTAATGAACATATATACTTCTACAACCTCTATATATTATTTAGGGGAAATGGAAAGATGTCATAATGGATGTTGTGATAGGAATCCCGAGATCCCCTAAAGGTAGCGAAGTAGTATGGATGATCATCGATAGGTTCAACAAGGAGTGACACATCATACTAATCTAAGATTCATTCTATATTGATGAACTTGGAAGGTAATATATATAAGAGATAGTGTAATTTCATGGTGTCCTTCATTAATTCGTATCAAAAAGAGATGACCGATTTACATAATAGTTTTGTAAAAGGTGGTATAATGCATTGTGTTCATAGGTGCTTTTGAGTACTACATATCAACCTCAGATTGACGGGTAGTCTAATAGGATGAATCTTGTTTTAGGAGACATGATTCAAGCCATTATCTTTGATTTTTAATTTTTTGGGAGAAGCATATTCCTCTTGTTTTAGTTTCCTCTAACAACGGTTTGTAGGAAACAATTCTGATAGCCCCATATTAGGGCCTCTATGAGAGACCATGTTGTTCATCTCTATGATATTTAAAGGTATGTGAGGTAGCCCTACTATTTCCTTATCTTAATTTGGAGACTTCAGAGAATGTCCTTATGATTTATAAGCATTTGGATCCAACTCAATCAATAAAATATTCTTATTCTGATTATTGTCTTAGACCTATGGAGTTCATTGTCAGAAAATGGGGTTTTGAACATTTATCACCTAGATTGGTTCAGATAAGAACTAGGAAACATGGTAAGTTATCACCTAGATAATTTGAGCCTCTCAAGACATGGTAGATAGTAAGGCTGGCAGCCAATTAGTTGTTGTTAGTCAAGAGGTACTGCGAAATGCTTGAAATATTCCATGTATCTATGATTTGAAATTATCATCCAATCCCATCTCATTAATCCACCACTGGTGATATTGAGATAGATGGGGATTCATCCATAAAGGAGAGTTTGATATGTATAGATGATTGGAACATGAAGGAACTTCAAAGTAGGTTTGTTCCTCTAGTCATGGTTCTATAGAATCACAAGTGCATACAAGATGAGACATGTGATAGGGAGGAAAATGTATATGTCAAGTGGCTAGAATATTTCATAGAATACATTCCATTTCCCTCTAAAGGTAAAACCGAGTATGAGTTTTCTTATGGGTGGGGTGGGAGAAGTTGTAACGTCCCCAATTTTTTCAAAGATATGGAACATTAATTTTTGGTTCTAATTACATTAAACAACCCTAAACAATGGTTAATAATCAATAAAACGTGTTCTAGGGTGTGTGTGGGGACCAATTATAGTGTGGAACCCCACAATATGACAAAAATAATGGGCTACACTTCATGGTGAGATCGTGCCACCCTACCTGGAATGGTTTCCCTAAACTGTGTATTGCAGATAGTGGGATCCTAGGGGCCAGACGGCTTGGCTTTAGCCATGAAACCAAAGACACACAAATGTGTTGTTCTATAGAGTTTTGGAAGATATTTCACTTTCATGGTGTTCACATGGTTAGAAAAACCATGGTCTTAACTTTTTGGAGTGACCGCATTTGAAGTAGTAACTGGCACATGGTTCACACATGGTTTGGTTAACCCTACAGGAAAGCGTGCACCCTTTTTTGGTGAATTTATAGTTTTACATCATTTAATTATTTTAACATATTTCTTTCTTCCTCCCTATCTTAATCTAGTGAAATTATCTTCCTCCCACACATGATTCTCCTTCTCCTCCCCTCATAAGTTTTTAGACAAATCCTCGATCCAGCCTCAGTTTCAGTCAGTATCAGATCTAATGGGATGCTAGAGGTGAGTTCATTAATCATCTATAATCTATTTTATGCTCTTCATTCCATCTATTCTGATATCATGGTGTACTATCAATTACCCCATTTTTAGTGAATTGGACACTTTCTTCACTTTATTCAAATGCTGCTCAAATTAATGGTTGATGCTAGATGAGGGGGTCTCTATGGGGATAAGTTATGTGAATCATGTACATTCCATACATTTAATTGTGTTCTATAAATGGTGTCATTGTTCAATTAGACATACCATTCTCAGTCCACCTATAAATTTTCAAATTATACTGAATTTAATTCCATACCTGTCATTTGGAGTCCCAAGATAGCAGATAATCAAACTCTAATGTTGATCAAAATGACTAAAGTCACACCAATGGGTGTGATATACCATTGAAAATGAATTTACCATTGTTAAAAAATTTCATATTCCCCCTGAGGGGTATTGCCTCAAAATTGATACCTATGGTTTTTTGAATTTAATTGTGTGGTAATCCATGAATTAATCACTTTCACCCCATTCCTTAAATTAATTGGATTGACAAAGTGTTTTGGCCAAGTGTTTGTAATTACCCTTATTCCATCACTGGGAGGTTCAATTGAAATGAAATGGTCTTTATACCCACTATGAAATACATTCTCAAATTATGTGGAATGACCTTCACATTGATTCATATTATAAATTATTTGAATGTTTAATTATTTCCCCATTAGTGTTGAGGGTGAATCAAGGGGTTCTAAAATAAGGACCCCTTTGATAGACTCTTTGTTCATTCTTATTAGTATATATTAATGGTTTGTAAACACACTAGGAGTGACACTTGAAATTAATAGGATGGTATGAATGAGTATTATCTATTATTTGATCTAGAAAAGTGACACTAGTTCCCTAGAGGATACCACATAGACGGGATCAATGGAAAATTGTTTGAACCATTCAACAAGATAAACCCAAGACCCTACACGTGATAGAAGGTATGGAATCATAGGTATAGTAATTGATTATTCGATACCAAAAATTGAGTGACATGTGGGACATCATCCTAGGGTCACCAACGATGGACTCCATGGAATTTGTTATAAATGGATCCCATCATGCAATACTTTTCATGTATCTATGTATTTACATGGATGCGATCATGGAATCTCTATATATTTTTTAAATGCAATTTTGAAATTGATTTAACGAAAACATAAATGAATGATTTAAAAATGAGAATAGGTCCTTTGATTTAAGAAATAAACAGACATGTCTTCCAAAACCAATTACAACCAAATGGATAGTCCACCATCTTCACAATGTATCCTTTACTTTTCCTTTGTTGGATAATTTGGTTTATACAAACCAGATTAGTCAAAAACATATAAATTGGATCGGTGTCTAAGTGAAACCTAGTCCAATGTGATTATTTAATTATTTCAATGTTGTATTTTATTTCTACGGAACACCATTTATTTTATATTACATGAAATGGATTTTCCTAAATATTGTGGTTTTCGGCCAACTAAGATAGTATCTCACACACTTCATGTCTTACCCTTTGCAACTATATAGATATTATTGTTTCATGTACTGGTAAAGGGAATGAACTAATATCCATATATTGAGTTTTGGTTCTATGATAGAGGTTAGGGAAGATGATTAAGTCTATGCTTGAGATTCTATCTGTAACATATATTAGACAACTATATATTTTTATTTCATGTTATATATTATTGTATTTTTCTAATACCTTACTTAGTGATTTGTTATTATTACTTTACCATGACATAGAATTATCAGCTATATCTCTTTATTGTTCATCTTCTTCTTGGTATTTATGTGGGTTGTTTTCCTGTACAATTATTGTTCCACTAACATTTTTTTATTTCTAATTCCTCTATGTATTATAATAATATATTTCTTTATTATACACTTATCTATGTGGTCATTGTCTCACTCCAAATACACCCTAGTCCCTCGTTGAGGGTCGGATGCCTCGGGCATTTAGGGAGGCTTTCTTGAGATATTATGGCCCACCATCTCGTGGAAAGATTAAGTGGAATCCAGGGTGGGATGGTACAATTTGAGTGGTGTTATGATTTAACTTGGTGAAGAGGAAATAAAAAATTTAAATTCATATGTTATGGATATATCTTTGACAATGATTTTTGGGTCAAAATGTCAAAATTCAAAGATATTTCTTGTCATGGATTTAATTGAGAGTGAATATTACTTTACTTGGGAATTAAATGGGATTTATAAAAAATTAAATATTTTAGTAGTCGTATATAGAGATATTAAATGAATATATGGATCATTATATTGATGAAATATTTCAAGATGATTGTCCAAAATTTGAAGAATATTTTGGGATGATTTTTCTAATCATTCTCACGGATAATTAATAATCTATAATAAGTGAATCATAGATAATTTAAATTTAATAGTCAAAAAGAAATTTGTAAAATTGGGATATATATTGATATTGATATTTTTATAATAGATATTTTTTCAATGATAAAAAGAGATAATATAAGGAAATAAATCTGAAGAGCATAAAAACATGGGAGTTATAGAGAGATAGAATAGGGAATATAGTTTATAAATCATTAAATATTTTTAGAGGGTGATAAAGAATTTATTATATTATGATTCAAGGATTGTAAATTTCATATCATGGTGGAATAGAAAGAAATTATTTTTTATGGAATCAATAATGGGGATATTGAAGAAAATATATCTATACATAGTGTATCAATAATTTTTGATATATTATTCTTAAATTTTATATCATTGAAAAAGTATTTTCATTTCATAGGATGTGAAAAAATAAATATATTGATGTATTTACCATTTAGAGTTATTTAATTATCCTAATATCTTTTAATGGGAGTGAGCATATACTTGGAGTGACCATTCCTAATCCCACAACTAAACAGCATATTTAGTGGATTCTGATACATTAGTAAATTATCATTATATGTACTCAGATAATCCAAAATTGGGTAAAGTTTTTAAAATTAGTATATATTTTTTTCACTCATCTCTTACTTTCTACAAGATATTAATTGAAATGTGTGGGTTATGTAATCATTGATAAAATTGAATTAGGGAAAATATAAACGATATATCAATAAAAACATCATCAAAATATGAACATTAGTGTAAGATTACTAAGTTTGAGATGATCATTTTGGGTGGTGAGAGGTGAGGATTGAGTGGTTTAAAATGGAATATGTTTCATATCCTAAATCGACGCCACATTAGGGTATCAGTCATAGAAGATCATTCTGGACCTACCCCGCTGTATCAGATCACATATTTTTTCTTATTTTATTTTTTGGTTCTGATTTTACCAACATGTTTTTGGAGTTGAGTTTTATTCTTCCATAACATTCTTTTGGTCGCATAGAAAATGGAGATATTATAATATAGAAGAAAATATCCAATGGAATTCCATTCAATGAAAAGTTATTTGGTGACTATATTACTTAGATAAAATATTACTGAAACCTATATAAGGAAGGTATAGATTATTATGATAATATATTTACGGATTCATTCAAGTATTCTACAAAATTAGTTAAGGATCCTAGTATTTATAGTTAAGTTGAATACTATAATGAATCATACCATTTCGGTATGTTACTTTTTTACTTTTGGGTGTAAAGATATCTGATAGAAGATCAAGGTATAAGAGTAGAACAACTAAAATATATAACTCAATTTAGTGATTCACACCATGAATCACCTATTCTTAGAGTGAATGAATTTTATCAGGGTGGATTCATGACTTTGGGGATATAGTTCTATGATAGAGTAATTCAATACATGATATGTTTTTCATGATGTGATTTTTCATGGTGATTTTTTTTTGGATTAAGATTAATATAATTCAGGGTGCACATTTTTTTTCTTGGAATAAATTCCCACATGGGTTAATTGGATCAACCGACATGTATTTTGATGAATCTGAACTACATGGGGTTCATCAAATGAACAACCCATTCAAACCCTAACTATGTGTATTTCGATGATATCTATAAATTCCAAACACCTTACAATTTTCATTTTCATCCATCAAATTCCCCAAAACATTAGATGATTCTAGGGAAATTTATGATCCTCAAAACTTATATTATTTCTCATTTATCCTGAGATTTTTGGGATTCAATATTGGTTATTCAGGGTGAATTATTTTACAATTTCTATCTTATTTATTCCTTTTTTATAATATATCATAGTTTTAGAGTTTTTTGTATATGTGGGTATATTGGGATATGTTTTTGTTGAAATATGAATGTGTTTAAAATTTATCTGAGGATTCCTAATGTGGTTGTGGCCATGCGGTTCCATTTCCATTCCTTTGGAAATACATAATTGATAGGAATGATTATTTTGAGTTTGAGGATTTGAGTAATCTCCGTTTTATTGTGAAGTATATGGAATTATTATTCATTTACTTTTCTTTGGTTTAATGGTATAAAATTTCATAATGAATATAATAATCTTTATAAACAATGTTGAAAGTGAATTGTGTGATGGAAACATGGTTAAAAATTTTATCTATATACCTAATGTTATTTCTTATTATTAGGCAATTCTAGGATTATAACTTATTGTTATGTATTTATTTCAGTATACTGTTTAAATGGATAAATACATAAAGCGATAGAATTAAAATACTAATCTAAATGTGCCTTTTTATGCTTTATTTTATTTTTTTGGTTTGTTTTACTTGATGTATGTGGAAACCTAGACATTTTGGGTATGGACTTGAGGAAGTTTTGGTGTGAAGATTAGTGGTCTTGGTTGTTTTCATCTTGGTTTATTCTGTTATGATAAAGTGGATCAACGTGGTGGTGTTTTTCACAGTTTGGTAAAAATGGAATGAATTATGATATATAAATGTGGTTATAGATAAATAATTCATTAGTGATATTTTTAACTACTAATTAAATGAATAAATCTTAGTGGAATGTAAAATAAAATAATGGGAAATGGAACATGGGTTTTTATCGCTTTATGTGGTAATTGCGGTTGGTTGTTCTATATAAGAGGTGGTGATTTTTGGAATGATATCAGTTGTATCATAATAGTGGTGATGGTGGTTTTTCTTATGTAAACACATAGGAATATTCTTATTTTATACTATTATATACATTTATTATTATTATTTTTCTAATCCCCACACACAAGTTGAATACTGTGACATATACATAGACATCCTAGTATTTTTTTCTGGGACATCTATAATAGGGAGGATGCTGATGGTTGACTACCCCTCCCCAAACTCTTCCTTTAAAAAATAGATTCTGGTGGTATCAGTCGTGAATATTGATATATATAGTGGGATTTGTGAGTGATCTAAGTAGGACATGAGTTTTTTATCCAACACATTTATGATACCCTACTTCCCTAGTAATGTGATATAAATTTTATGGTCAGTGCCCCAATATGTGGCGTGATGTTGGAGATGAGAGAAGTGATGTGGGGTTGGAGCCTTGGAACATGATGAATTATTATTGTTGTTATTAGAAGATATAGAAGGTATCGGGGTATAGGGTGTTTTATCATTACGAGAGAGTAGAAAATTTGTTGGGAAGTAGTTATGAGGGGACTTTATATTTATTGTCATGGTATCAATTTATTACTATTTGATGTGTTATTTGGTGATAGAGACTTGGGGGACTGGGGGAAACTATTTGAAATGTATTAGACCTATTAGTTATGCTATTCATTCAAAAGAGAATTAATATTGACTATTCAATTTTACATAATAAACCTTAGGTATGATCATGTTTAGTGTATATGTTATTCTCAACAAACATATATATAGTCCCTATTTTATAATTCTTGATGGGCGTTAGTGATTTATGTAGTTTGTGGTAGCTTAGATCTTGGGTTTTTGTAGTTACTACCACTAGATATACTTCGTGTACTATTTTATCATTTGATATGTTTGTATCTGTCTTATATTCTTGCATGTTTGATATTTCTTGAGTGTGTTTTTTTTTATTTTTTTATTATGGTGTGTTGGATGGAATTTTTTTTGTTTTTACTTAGGTATTGTGATGGTAATTAGTTCAATTCGAGTGCTTTATACCTTCAACAACAATCTCTAAAACGAGGACAACTTTAAATAGAACGGGGGGGGGTCACTGCTTGTATTCACTACAATTATAAGATAGTTTTTAGTAGAGTGTTCTTAAATAGTTGTATCAAATGTGTTTTCTTTGATATAGGGAGTAGTTTAGATCTAGTCACTATATATGAATATATGGGTTTTTGTGGTTGAAATGTTAGCAAAAAATAGTGTTTGAATACGTAATAGGAGACCGATAATGACATAGGAATTTAGGGAAATCTATGATCTAATGTAAGGACCTTAATCTCTTTAAATGTAGTAGGTAATGGGACAGTGTTAATATACTAGAGACCATGCACCATTATTTCTTGGGTTCTATTTTTACTGGGGTGGTTTGAGTAATAAATAAATGGATAGATTAAATAAATATAAATAGATACATTATTATTTATATTATTTAGGTCGCATCTCTTTTTAAGGATTTCAGTTAGTTTTAACTAGATTGTGGTTCAATTTGGAGAGGGTCAGTAGGCTAAACCTATTGATCATTTTAGAGTTCATCCTGATTTTGAGGTTGAGAAGTTACAAAAAAAAATCCTACATTTTAGTATCAAATATAGAAAAATTATGAGGGATGTGTCTCCCATACAGAAATAGATAATGGTATGGATAAGTTGGATATCAAATTCAAATTGATTCAAACAGAAACCTATTATTAGGGTCCCAAAATTGTTATCTGGTTGAGGGGAGATGTGAATCAGTGGTGGAAATTGCACCTCAAGGCGTGGTAGGAGATTGATGTGTCATGTTTTAACTTCTTATAGGTGTTTTGGGAATTTTTATTGTTGTAAATTATTACGTAAACAAAGAGGTAAGAGTATATCTACCTTCCAAATAACAATATGATAATTTTGGTGTTAGGAATTATGTTTAAGGAACTTATTCATCCCCCATACCCTGATGAATTTACAAATGAGGAGCTTCAATAATGGAACATAGAGAAGGAATTATACCCCATACATTATTATGTATTTACCATATTTTCATTACCTACATATTGGGAGGTGTATAATATGAAATAAGAAATGGATAGGATGTGTGAGTGGGTTGGATAACCCCTAGTCAAGAATTGGAAGGTACCTTTGTGGAGAATTTTATCAGATGGATGGTCTCAGATTAGGGGATAATATATGTTTTGATCAGTAGATAAATGACCCCTAGTAGTTAAAATTATGATTCTTGAGGTATGGTAGACCATGTTCTTCTAGGTATTTCTCTCTTGTTTTGTGCATTGTCTAATGAGGTCATGGTTACTATTAGTGGTAGTTTCCTTCATTCCTAGAGGGTCAATCTATAATGGGAATTCAAATTACTTTTTAGTAGTCATAGTAGATTCTTTTTCATTTGTTTCATTAGAAAGGCCTTCGAACTTATGTTTATTAAACTATTATGAAATCATAAACTTATCCAAGGGGGTAGAGTTTATAGAGAGTAGCCTCATGATTCCACCTTCCATCAGGGACCTGGGATAGTGTGTGAACATAGAAATCATCCATAATAAGGAAGAGGAGTTTTCTAATGCTAGCTGGATGAGATACAAGATCTCATTCAAGGGCCCATACATTATTTTTGGTAATATAAGTTTATCTTCAAACCTAGTTTCTTCTATGTTTGATTCAACATATTACCCTTCCATTTTTACCTAGCTTGGTCTGAGAATTGGGAATTCATGTAGAGAGGTTTTAATTCCCCTAATTATATCTACACTATATTAAATCTTGGATACATTATTTAATGTGTTCTAGGGATGTAATATAGTGATAGGGAAATGTCATTAATTGGGATAATTCATTATGTTGAAAATATAACCATATGATTTCACTATTGTAATGGTTTAGTTTTACACTATTTGCATGGTGGTCTAATATTGTTGGAGGAATTTTGTGTTTCATTATGTCTAAGGATAGAATGCAGTGTTTACTAGTGATTTAACATTTTGAATTAGTGGTAGTGTTATGAAACCCCTTCTTTACAAGATTTCAGAATCACTAGTTGAGACAAAGATATCTCAAATAATCGAGGACCATTGAGTTTTTGTATAGTTTATAGATGTTTTCCCATAGGTGATTATACCACTATCACCTTGATGAAATTTAAAGTTCGGTATAGAGTTTTATATTGGAGCTACATAGATTTTAATGGCCCCTTATTAGATATAACCCTCAGTGTTAGGGGAGATGAGGGTATAGATTGATGATCTGATGATAAAAGGATTTATCTAGCCTATTGTGTAGCAATGGGTAGCTCTGATATTTTAAAAAACAATGATGGTATTTTGAGGTTGTCGATAGACTATTAGGGGAAGAATCAAGTTATGATAATATATCATTACACTCTTTCAAGAATTAAATATCTCTTTAACTAGATTATGCGAGATAACTGGTTCTCTAAGATCAATCAATAGTTTGGATATTATCACTTAGGAGTGAATGAGGGTGATATTCTAAAGACATATTTATAATGTCAATATGGGTAGTTTGAATTGATATTTATATTATTTAGTGTCACAAATTAACTAGTTATGTTCATGGGCCCCATAAACTCCATTGTTCGGGTGTTTCTAGACTCGTTTATAGTCATGTACATTGATGGAATTCTCATATACTCAGGATTGGAGGAGGTGCATACCGATAACATGATTATTATTTTTAAAAAACATTCACACCATTAGTTGTATGGGAATTTGTCCAAGTGATTGTTTTTTAAGTGATAGGTGTACTTTTGTGGTCATGTGGTGTCTTAGTAAGGAGTGATAGTGTATCCAACAATGGTTGGGGTAGTTGTTTCTTGGCAACACCAATAAACATGGAAGAGGTTCATAAAAATTGTTTTCTTATTAGTTATTATAGTAAAATTTTGCATGATTTATCTTGAATTGAAGTCTAATAATATCCTTGAATCAGAAGACCAGAATATCATTTGTATCGATTAGTTTCATAATTCTTCGACTACATGAAGTAAAAATTATCTACTGCCCAGTTATTCATCTACAAAAGGAGGGTGTGATGATTAGGGTGTTCTGTGATACTTCTGACATACATTTGGGGTGTTTTTTTGAAATAATTTCATTCAATGAACTCTTATGGTTCATCGAATGTATTCCCTCACTAGATTAATTATGTCACCCATAACCTAGAAATGGAAGTAGTGGTGTTTTCCAAAAATTTATGCTAACATTACCTCAACAAGGAATTTTTTGTCTTTGTGTATTAAATATTTTTGAGGTATATCTTTTATCAGCATGACCAGAATCTAAAATAGTGAAAATGGATGAAGATGTTCCAATACTATGATTTTGAGATCGTTTATATACCAGGAAAGGGAAACATCATACTAGATATGATGAGAAAAAATGTTGCAGTGATCCAGTTGAGAATCTGAATATATTGGGAGGGTGATGGAGGACCAAGAGGATTGGAATATCAAGGAATATGACTTTAATAGTATAGTATTCTTATTACATATGATGAATATTCCTTTTATGTTGTCGCTGGTTGAGGAGTCGCAGCGGGGATGCATAGAGTAGGAGGTGATTTGTGATTGGATCATTCATGTTGATTACCCTATGGGAAGGTCCAGAGATATCTATTATTAGGTTTTATTTTTTTAAGGATGTTATTTTTTTTGGAAATGGGTAAGGGAGTCCTCCATGAGTTTCATAGATCACCCCAAGATATAAAATATGAAAAATTTATGATGTATCATGGCTTCAGGACGATTTTTTGTAGCTGGGTATAAAGCATTTAGTGCCAAATTCTATGGAATGATGTCTAGTTATCAAGTAGGTAATGGAAAAATAGCATGTATTTGGTTTCTTTTTTCAGCCTCTAGATCTTCAGAAATTGGAAATGTGAGGATATCATGATGGATTTCATCACTAGTTTAGCCTATTTATAGGGGATATGATGTTAGCTTGGTGATCATGGATAAAATGAAGAATTAATCCAACATTCAAGTGCTCCATGATTTGGGTAACTTATATTTTTCAGAATGCTAATAAGTGGATTATGCAGTGAGCCTTCATTAATGCCTGAGGACCATCATTTACAATCATGACCCTTGATTTACTACATAAGTCTAGGGAGGTTTAATGCATGCCATTATCTCTCAGTTTTGTCTTAACACTTATTTACACCCTAAGAAAGATGGTAAGACGTTGAAAACATCTTGAAATTGGAGGAAATTATATGGAATGATTTTTGGATATTTTTATCATGGGGTTGACACCTTCATTTTTTCATACTATAACACTACGGGAAAAATGGGTATTTGCGACGGGGGTATTTGCCCGTCGCAAATAAGTTGCCTTTTGCGACGGGATAGCTTTCCCCGTCGCAAAAGGACTGGCGCGCTTTGCCCGCCAAATCGCTGGAAACTTATTTGCGATGGGGGAATATTCCCGTCGCAAATAACCGGCGGCGGTAAAAGGTATTTGCGATGGGAATATTCCCCTGCCGCAAATAGTATGTCGGCAGGTGGTAATTTGCGACGGGACCTGTCGCAAATAACTATTTAACCGTTGACCGTAATAAATGATGGCTAAGGTATTTGCGACGGTACCTGTCGCAAATAATCTAACCTATAAATACCCCCATCCGTTTTTTTCAAATCATTCTCAAACTCCATCTTCTTCTTCTCTCAAAATTTTATTTCTAAAGTTCAGTTTTTCTCAAGTTTAATTTTTTTCTCCGGAGTTGATATTGAAGTTTTGAAGAACGATCAGAGATCAACTTCAGATCAATTTTCAAGGTATTTATATTCATTTTAATTTAATATTTATTTTTAATTTTTTATTAGTTTCAATTATTCTTAATTAGTTGTAATTTAATTATGTTTACATTGTTTTATTACTTAATAAATTTAAATTATTAGTATTGTTCATAATTAATGGTAATTAGGAATAATTAGTAAAATTTGTTAATAATTAAGAATAAATATTAATAATTAGTAATAAATATCAATAATTAGGAATAATAAAATTATTATATTATTAGTATATTTTATTATTAATATTAAAATAATATAACTTTTTATATATATACAATTCTCTTTTCATCTGTGTGTTTGCTGTCTCCACATGTATTATTTGTATGTGGAGATAGAAAACACACAGATGAAAGGAGAATTGTATATAAATTAGAAAATTATATAATTTTAATATTAATAATAAATTATACTAATAATGTTATTATTCCTAATTATTGGTAATTATTCTTAATTATTGGTAATTATTCATTTAGTTACTAATAATTAGGAACAATTACCAATAATTATCAATAATTAGGAATAATTATTAATAATTAGTAATAATTACCAATAATTAGTAATAATTACCAATAATTAGTAATAATTACCAATAATTATTAATAATTACCAATAATTAGTAATAATTACCAATAATTAGTAATACTTACCAATAATTAGTAGTACTTACCAATAATTAGTAATAATTACCAATAATTAGTAATAATTATTAATAATTATCAATAATTAGTAATAATTAGTAATAACTACTAATAATTACCACTAATTAGTAATAATTAGGAATAATTACCAATAATTACCAATAATTAGGAATAATTAGTAATAATTAGTAATAATTACTAATAATTAGTAATAATTAGTAATAATTAGCAATAATTAGTAATAATTAGCAATAATTAGTAATAATTACCAATAATTAGTAATAATTAACAATAATTATCAATAATTACCGGTAAATAGTAATAATTACCGGTAAATAGTAATAATTAGTAATAATTAAAAATAATTACCAATAATTAGTAATAATTACCAATAATTAGTAATAATTAGTAATAATTAATAATAATTACCACTAATTAGTGATAATTACCAATAATTACCAATAATTAGTATTAATTACCAATAATTAGAAATAATTACCAATAATTACCAATAATTTGTAATAATTAGTAATAATTAGTAATAATTACCAATAATTAGTAATAATTACTAATAATTAGTAATAATTACCAATAATTAGTAATAATTACCAATAATTAGTAATAATTAGTAATACTTAATAATAATTACCAATAATTCGTAATAATTAACAATAATTATCAATACTTACCAATAATTACCAATAATTACCGGTAAATAGTAATAATTAGTAATAATTAGAAATAATTACCAATAATTAGTAATAATTACCAATAATTAGTAATAATTAGTCATAATTAATAATAATTACCAATAATTAGTAATAATTACCAATAATTAGTAATAATTACCAATAATTACCGATAATTAGTATTAATTACCAATAATTAGAAATAATCACCAATAATTACCAATAATTAGTAATAATTAGTAATAATTAGTAATAATTACCAATAATTAGTAATAATTACCAATAATTAGTAATAATTACCAATAATTAGTAATAATTAGTAATAATTAGTAATAATTAATAATAATTACCAATAATTAGTAATAATTACCAATAATTAATAATAATTAGTAATGATTAATAATAATTACCACTAATTAGTAATAATTAGGAATAATTAGGAATAATTAGGAATAATTACCAATAATTACCCATAATTACCAATAATTAGGAATAATTATCAATAATTAGTAATAATTAGTAATAATTAAAAATAATTACCAATAATTAGTAATAATTAGTAATAATTAGTAATAATTAGTAATAATTAGTAATAATTACCAATAATTAGTAATACTTACCAATAATTAGAAATAATTACCAATAATTAGGAATAATTACCAATAATTGCCAATAATTACCGGTAAATAGTAATAATTAGTAATAATTAGAAGTAATTACCAATAATTAGCAATAATTAGTAATAATTACCAATAATTAGTAATAATTAGTAATAATTAGTAATAATTACCAACAATTAGTAATTATTAGTAATAATTAACAACAATTAGTAATAATTAGTTATAATTAGTAATAATTACCAATAATTAGTAACAGTTACTAATAATTAGTAATAATTACCAATAATTACCAATAATTAGTAATAATTACCAATAATTACCAATAATTAGTAATAATTAGTAATAATTAGTAATAATTACCAATAATTAGTAATAATTAGTAATAATTAGTAATAATTCGTAATAATTACCAAAAATTAGTAATAATTACCAATAATTAGTAATAATTACCAATAATTAGTAATAATTATTAATAATTAATAATAATTACCAATAATTAGTAATAATTACCAATAATTAGTAAATATTACCAATAATTACCAATAATTAGTATTAATTAGTAATAATTAGTAATAATTACCAATAATTACCAATAATTAGTAATAATTAGTAATAATTTGTAATAATTACCAATAATTAGTAATTATTACCAATAATTACCAATAATTAGTATTAATTAGTAATAATTAGTAATAATTACCAATAATTACCCATAATTAGTAATAATTAGTAATAATTACCAATAATTACCAATAATTAGTAATAATTAGTAATAATTAGTAATAATTACCAATAATTAGTAATAATTACCAATAATTAGTAATAATTACCAATAATTAGTAATAATTACCAATAATTTGTAATAATTACAAATAATTACAAATAATTAGTAATAATTAGTAATAATTACCGATAATTACCAATAATTACTAATAATTACCAATAATTAGTAATAATTACCAATAATTAGTATTAATTAGTAATAATTACCAATAATTGGTAATAATTAGTAATAATTACCAATAATTAGTAATAATTAGTAATAATTAGTAATAATTACCAATAATTAGTAATAATTACCAGTAATTAGTAATAATTAGTAATAATTATTCATAATTAGTAATAGTTAGTAATAATTTGTAATAATTAGTAATAATTAGTACTAATTAGTAATAATTAACAATAATTAGGAATAATTACCAATAATATTAGTACTATGAAAATAATAAAAAATTTATATAATATTAAAATTATCAATATTTTTAACGTGTTTTTATTTACTCTCAACATATATATTTAATTCTTAAAGGGTCAATTTTTAGGTCTATCTCAATAAAAAGTTTGCTTCAGTCGTGTATGATCTATACTCTATAATTATCCTAGCTTGAGTGTTTTTTCTAACAAATTATTCAAAACTAGTAATGCGTTTATATTTTATAGAGAAATATGGAACAACAAGGTTGTCAACAATCATTATTAGGTGACCGCATATGGATAAATCAACGTAGAAATCCAAACGGTTCTGGTTTAAATCCAGTATATGTAGAGGGTGTGGATACTTTTTTATCATTTGCAGCAACAAATCCAGAATTTGTTTCAGAAGGCAAAATAAAATGCCCTTGTAGAAAATCTGCATTGAGAACGTTTGACACGTTTGACAAAGTGGGAGAACATCTCTTGCATTTTGGTTTTCAACCAGATTATGTTTTTTGGTATCAACACGATGAACGCAGTTCCAGAGCAGGTGATACGAACTTGATTCCGGATCCATCCTGGTTTCAAGATTTAGTACATGATGTTGCAAGTTCATCTGTTCAACATACAGAAACTCCGGCTGATATAGCTTCAAATCCTGAGTTGGCACCGTCTGAATTTTATGAGTTGTTGAAGTCTGCTGAGGATGCATTATATCTTGGATGCAAGATGTGCAAATTAGAAGAAGTTGCAAAATTTTTGGCTATAAAATCAGATAACAGAATGTCAAACAATTGTTTTGACCAGATATTTTCTTTGCTTAAAACACTTTTACATGAAGGAAATGTTTTACCTGCAAATTACTATGAGAGTAAGAGGCTGGTTCGAAATTTGGGACTTACTTGTCAGAAGATTCATGCATGTTCAAATGACTGCATTTTATATTCTGGGGAAAATGAGTCGTTGGATAGTTGTCCCACATGTGGGAAACTGAGATATAAAGAAGGACAACACGGGAAGTCTGGTTTGATTCCTGTAAAACAGTTGAGATATTTTCCGCTTACATCCAGACTTTAGCGTTTATTCATGTCTAAGAATACAGCGACAATGATTTCATGGCATAAAGAGAATATTTCAACCGATAAAAGCTTGAATCATCCAGACGATGGTGATTCATGGATACATTTTGATAGAGTGCATCCATCCTTTGCTTTAGAAGATAGAAATGTTCGACTGGGCCTTTCCACTGATGGTTTTTGTCCGTTTGGATCTTATGGTAGTCAATATTCATGTTGGCCTATTTTTTTAACTCCGTACAATTTATCTCCATGGATGTTGATGAATGAGCCATATATCTTTTTGACTTTACTAATTCCATGACATGCAAAGAAAAATATTGATGTTTATTTGAAACCATTGATTGATGAATTAAATTTATTGTGGAGTACTGGTGTCAGTACATATGATGTTGCAACGAAACCGAATTTCATACTGAGAGCAGCATTGATGTGGACAATAAGTGACTTCCCGGCTTATGGGATGTTATCTGGCTGGAGTACACATGGTCAGAAATCATGTCCGTATAATTGTATTATTAGTATATTAATTAAAATAATTTATTAAGAATTTATTTTTTTTATTTTTTTATAGTATTTGCGACGGGATACTCTTCCCGTCGCAAATAGTATTTTTATTTTTTTATTTTTTTTAAAATATTTTTTTACGACGGGTCCCGTCGCAACAACTATTTGTGGCGGGCCCGTCGCAACAGGTATTTGCGATGGGGCCCATCGCAAATAGTTTTTTACAAATATACAGAGTACTAGTTGCGACGGGGATTCTCCCCGTCGCGGAAAAAGGCTTTAGCAACGGGCCCATCGCAAAAAACTGTTGTTGCGACACCGTTTTCAGCAACGGGTCATTTGCGACGGGCCCCCGTCGCAAAAGGCCATTTGCGACGAGATCCCGTCACAAATGACCCGTCGCAAATACCTGTTTTTTAGTAGTGTAATATTTACCACCCATCCATCTGTATATCCACTTTTGAAGAATTTTATAATTGGATAGGTCGATTTCTACTAAGAAAGATTGATACTCTAGAGGAGGTATTCCTTGTCCATTTTGTGGGGTAAATCCTGATAGAGATGATTTAGGTGGGTCTTGGGAGGATAATGATTGAACATGATTACCAGAAAGTTTATTCTGATTAGTGGATGTAGAATTTTTAATTTGAGGTTGGAGACCATGTTTTCTTGAAGTCTTCCCCTCATCATGATTATAGATGATTTTTTAGGGGATAAAGCTATCACCAAGGTTTTTTGGAACCATTGAGGTGATAAAGAATTTTGGTGAGGTGGATTATCAGTTGGAACTACCTAAATAGAAAGATAAATTTGAGGATGAGTTCCACATGTACTAACTTGGGTTGTATCATTAGAATGATTCCAACATTATCAATTGTGGGGAGTTAGATTTCATCTATGAAAAAACATTTGTGGAAATACTAATTGATATTCTTGAAAATTATGAAAAGGTGTTTTGATCCATGTAATCCCAATTTTCTGAGTCCTATGTAGGGATTACATTCTAGGGGAGAGTACTTGGGAGTTGGAGTCATAGATGTGAACCTAGTTCCTGGAGTTTTTTTTTCTTTATTGTTTTTTGTTTTTTCAATTAGCTTTTATGGGTTTTTGAATTTATTTTATAATATTTTCAATATTTTTTTACCTTCTGAGTTATGGTTTAATCCATCATAGAGAGGTATCGACTATGTGAGTGTTTGGTTGTTTTTGGTGGTTGGTGTGACCATTTTTTATTGTATGTTTTTATTATCAAGTGTGGGAATTTGTTTAATTGGAATCTAATGTAATATCCTAGATCCTTTATCCAACTACATTGTGAAATTTGGTTTTTGGGATCCTTGAGATGATATTCATGAAGGGAAATAGTAGACGGAGATAAATCTATAACTATATGTAGTGATTCACCCTATTAATCACTAGTTCATGTAGTGAATGATGATCTTTAATGTGGATCCAAGACATGGGGAACCTAAGTTCTAGAATTTTTATCTCTTGGTAGTTAATGATATGATATGTTGTTCATGATGTGAGTGTTCAAGATGACATTTTTTAGTGGTTCTTTCTTCCAGTAACTCCCAATGTAAAATACATATTCATTGTGTGAAATAACACTCAATATTTCTAGGTTGAGTTCATTTATTCAGAATTTGAGAGAAACATGTGGTTCATGTTGTTAAGTAGCCATTAATCCCATGAATATGTATATTTATAGGTTGTCTATATATTCTAACTGCCTTTGGATTTCTCTCATCCTCCCTCTAATTCTCTTGGTCTTTAAGAGATTTCTATGAGATATTGGGGTCCCTAATGGCCAATGATCTCTGAAATTCATCCATGGATTCTATATTAGTTATTTGGGACAGTTATTATTCTATTCACCTCTGAGTTTATCCATTATTCTTCTAAGATCTCAGATCTATCATTTTTTTTGATTTGATGGATTATTGAGATTTGATGTTGATGGGATATTATTGTGTATCATATTGATTTAAGGAATACATATGTGGTGGTGACACCATATATCATCCTCTCTTAAATTTTATTTATGTTTTCATTTGGACGTCTTATTTTATGGTAGGAAATGTGAGTTTTCTCCCTTTTTGCATGTTTCTATGGAATTATAATTCATTTTTTTCCTATTAGGCTAAAGTTATATATTGTCATAATGAATATACTAAACTATACTAATAAAATTTAAAGGGTGTAGTGTAATTTTTATATGGTTACTAGTTTTCGTTATTTCATTAGTGTTTTTTCTTGATATATAATTGTTATAGGTTTATTATTTGTTGTGATGGGTTGATTTTTGAATACCCATTAAATTTTTAAATACTTTAAGATGATGCATGAAAATACTATGTTGAATATTACTGTTTTTTTTATTTACTTGAGATGTATAACATGGTGGCCTTGATGTGTACAAATTGATGGACTCGTTTTATATAACATGCTGGTCATTATCAAGTGCATCATGGTGGCCTTGGTTTTTTTGGATTTAGTTATTTGGTTGGGATGAAGTGGTTCAATGTGGTGGTTTCTTTATAGTGGTTTTATAAAAATGAAATGATTTTTAAAATATAAATGTGGTTATTGATAAAAAAAATTGTTGGTGTAAATTTTAACTAATATATAAATAAATAAATAATGGTTGGTGATTTGTGAATTAAAATTAGGATAAAATGAACTCAGCTTGTAGGCCGTTGTGAGATTCGTATTCTTTTATGTGTAGTATTATATTAATATCTTGGTGGAATCATATCGGTAATTACCTGACAATTGTTTTGGTAGTGTTCCATGTGTGAACCCATAGGTGTTCTCTTCTATTATATAATAATATACTTGTATTTTTTATGAATTCTCTATGTACCCCCACATGTTTTAGATAATATGACTAACACCCAATGGCCAATGGGGTGTTTCCCTAAAATCCAAGATCGGGAGGATATAGATTATATATTACCCCAATCTCCCTCGATCTCCCATTAGTAGCTGATTTAGGTGATATCAGTGTTGTTGGTGTCAAGCATGGTGGGAGAACATGAGGTTTACATAATACTCATTAATGATACCCAACATCTATAGTTTCATGATACCAGTTATTTAGTTTGTTTCATGATATGTGATATGTGGTTGATGTCATGATATGCGATATGAGTTTTGTTTCACAGGGCATGATACACGGGTCGTGTCATTATTAGTGGATATAGAATGGATTGGAAAAAAGTTGTCTTATCTTTGGGAGAGAGTGTTAAACCAGTGATGAAGTGGTATCAAGGAACCTTTATTAACTCTATGATGAAATTATTTCACCTATCTCGGATGTGTGACTATGTGAGTGATGCTTTGTTGTTCTACGAGTAAAGTATTTTATGTTTGTATACTTGTTTTAGTTTTGTTGTTTACTCACTTGGGCATTAGTATGATCATTTTACTTTTTCATGAGATACCAAAGGTATAATCCTACTAGGTGTTCTTATTATTCCATCCTTCATATATATAAATTATTTTTAAAATAACTTGAAGGGATTTACTGATCGAGCTTGTAAGTTGTAGTATAGAGCTTTAGTTATTACATTTATTTCCACATGACATAGTTTTGGTGTTTTTTTATATATGGAGATGTATTTAAATATTTTATATTCTTATATATGGAATATTTTGGGTATGAGATATTGTTTTATTCTTCCCATAACATGGTTTATTTTTTATCGGCATTATTGTAAGATCTATGGATATTAAGGAAAATGATTCCTATTTGAGTGTTTGATAACCTCTACACCAATCATTAACTCAGGGCCTACTGGATGAGGAATTTGAGGGTCACTCAATATCATCACTATTTACCCAATAGGGGTTCCAGTGTAGTGGAGTCATGAAAAATACAATATTGATTATGATATAAAAAAAATCCATGTATATAAATTTTTCTTTTATCGAATGATCTATAAATTGGTCTAAAAGAAGTTATCATTAATATAAAGAAGGAGAACATGATACATGGGTTCAATGTTGGAGGGACAAAATTGAGATAAAAAATATAAAAAATGACTAAACAGTTAATTATGTGGTCATTATTCTAATAAATAATAATGGATCCAAAATAATAATCTAAAATATATTATTTAACAAAAGGTTAAGATTATTTCAGTTCCTAGTAGATGTTCATTATCAAAAAAATATGTTAAAAATTATAAGGCTAAGAAATCCGAACATACTTCACACATAGAAGTTGTTGGGTCGGAGAGTGATGGCAAGAGGGGGGTGAATTTCCTTTTAAAAAATAATTAACAATTTAAAATCAAAGTAAAAAGTGCAGCGTAAATAAAAGAGGCAAGACACAAAACTTGATAATGGAGTTCGGGTTAAACCAAAGCCTACATCTCCGCTCCCAACTCAACCGTTGAGAGATTTACTACCGCTTGCTTTTTAATGGTTTTAGCAAGAAACCCACTAGACTTTAAGGTAGTCTAGAACCTATTATAGCTTTCTTTTAATGGTTGAGCAAGAACCCACTAGCCTTCTTACAGGTGAAGGCTATCTCACCTATGACTCAAGCCTTTTAAAGGGAAGGCTTGACTAACCTCTTCACACCTTGAAGGTGGTGTGAAAACCCAACCAAAGGAAAGATGATAAAAAGAGGGGTTTGTAGGCACAAACCCAAATTGATGCTCAAAATAATAAAACAAGAAAAACCGTAATGTGGAGAAGTCTTGGGCGCCAATGGATTGATTGGAGTTGATGAAGAGTGCTCCCAAGCTTCTATGGTGATTCTAATTGTATGTGGAAATGGGTTGGAGCAATTGAGGTTCCTTGAAGGAATCCGCCGGAGGTTTTCCAAATGATGAAAAATGTGTCTGTTGGCTTCCGTTGGCTTGGTTATTGTTCCACTATTGTTCCGGGGCTTCCTAGTCCTTTATTTATAGAGGGGGAACCCTCATATGGCCGTTCGGGGTCTTCAGAGCCGTTGGAAAAGTCTTCGGAGCCGTTGGGAGCAGGCTGGTCAAAGCCCAACGACTAGTTTGACTGGCTCCACCGGCTGACCGGTGCTTGGACACCGGTTGGCCGGTGCTTTGGAAAATGGAGAGGCCTTCTGCCCAGGCCCACCGGCTGGCCGGTGAGGAGGCCACCGGTTGGCTGGTGGTGAGACAGTAGGTGTCCCTTCTGTCTGGGTTCCACCGGCTGGCCGGTGATGGGACACCGGTTGGCCGGTGGTCTGGACAGAGGGGATGCCTTCTGTCAAGATTCCACCGGCTGGCCGGTGGTCATCCACCGGTTGGCCGGTGGACTGAAATCAGTCCACTTTTGCCTTCTGGCTTTCTTGGCCCAATTCCTTGGCAACCTGAAATCATGCCTATCATCCAAAAACACTTAAAACAAGATTAGATAAATAAAAGAGTGATTGTGATCATGAAAATTAAACCACGAGGGGTACGAGAGGTACAACAATCTCCCCCTATTTTGATGATCACAATCACCAAAACAAGCAATGTAAAAGACTGAAATGAAAGGCATGATTTAAAGGATAAATTGAAAAGTAAATCAAAGCATGAGAGAAATATTTCTCCCCCAATAAACCAAGAATTTCTCCCCCTTTGTGATTATCAAAATAGCACGGGGCATAAAACTTGATTGAGGGAGAGGATTGAAAAACAAGATAGAGATTTTAAACCAATTGAAATTTTTGAAATTTGAATTGAAAGTTTTGAATTGAAAGTTTTGAAAATAAAGCAAAAAGGCTTAAACAATCCTAACTCCCCCTAAATAAAAACAACAAATCACCGGGGAGGGGTTTTTAGAACCGAGAAAAATCTTGGTCCGGAGAGACTCGCTAAAAGGGATTTTTCAATCCATACTTGTCTAGTGGCGGGTCTTCTCCTATGAAATTCATCATTAAAGGAAATGGTTTTGGGCCTTCCATACCGGGCATTTTTGCAATTGCACTCATAAATTAAGTGCCCGGGTTTTTTACAATAGTTGCAAAATTTATATTGGGAGCTCCCCCTTACAAAAATAGTAGGAGCATGGGAAGAGGAAGCTTGCTTGGAATAGCCAAGCCCTTGGGTGGTTCTAGATACACATTGGGAACCAAGGAGCTTCGAGAGGTTATGTTCACCTTTGGTGAACTTAGCTAGGGATTGCCTTAAATCCTTGATTGTTGATTCCATAAAATCAACATCGGGAAGGTTTTGGACCTTGAGGGACAACTCCTCCTTTTCTTTGAGAAGTTGTTCCTTTTCGGAAGAAAGTTTTTTGAAATTCTTTTTTAAAGCAATAAATTTGGAAGAAAGTTCGTGAATGCCTTCCTCCAATTGATCTCTAGCATGTTGGAGATCCTCATAAGATAAATGATTGAACGAATTTGAATAACTAGAGGATGAGGAGTCGGAAGAGGATACCTCATGAAATGCCATTAGGCATTTTTTACTGTTGTCACTTGAGGAGGAGGAGGAGGAGGATGTGGAGCTATCACTCCATGTGGCCTTGAATTCCTTCTTCTTTTCCTTTTGCTTGGCCTTTTTCTTGTTGAGTGGACAATCGGGCTTGTAATTGCCTTTCTTGCCACACCCGTAACATGTTACCTCGGGCTCGGATTTTTCGTTGGGTTGAGCCTTGCGGGATTTCTTCTTCTTGTGATTCTTCATGAATTTGTGCATTTTTTGGGCAAGATTCTCCATTTCTGAATCGCCGCTTGAAGAGGAAGACGATGAGGAGGAGGAGATTTCTTCTTTTTGAACTTTGAAGGCGATGTTCTTTGGAAC
This sequence comes from Viscum album, assembly GCA_963277665.1. Lineage (NCBI taxonomy): Eukaryota > Viridiplantae > Streptophyta > Magnoliopsida > Santalales > Viscaceae > Viscum > Viscum album. The sequence goes on from OY728150.1 coordinate 173,294,122, forward strand.
TTTGATCAATTTGCCTTCCTTTTCAGCTTGCCTCCTCATGGTGATCTCGTAGGTCATGAGGGATCCAATGAGCTCTTCGACCGGCATGTTCTTGATGTCTTTTGCTTCTTGGATTGCCGTGACTTTTGGTGCCCATGTGCTTGGTAAGATCCAAAGGATCTTCTTGACCATCGTTTCTGCAGACACATCATCACCAAGGGACTTTCTCCCATTGAAAACATCAGTAAAACGTGTAAACATTTCAGTTATATTTTCAGATGGATGCATGGTAAAAGACTCAAAATCTTGACGGTACATATCCAATCGAGTATCCTTAACTTTGTTGGTCCCCTCATGGGTAACCTCCAATAGTTTCCAGATTTCATGAGATGAAGTGCATGTGGAAACTCGATTGAATTCATTACGATCAAGGCCGCAATGAAGACCGTTCATGGCTTTGCCATCAAGCTCGAAATTTTTAATATCAGCTTGAGTCCATTTGGATTCATCGGGAGAAGAAAGAGAATAACCATGCATGACAATTTAATAAATAGGATAACCTATACTTCTAAGAAAAGTGGTCATGCGGGTTTTCCAATAAGTATAGTCGGTTCCATCAAAGAATGGAGCAAGACCCAAAGAATAGCCTTCGGGGGCGAAAGAAGTTGAAGCCATCACAAAGGATCTTGAATTTGAAACCGGTTAGGGTATTACTCAAATTTTGCCTCTGATACCAAATGTTGGGTCGAAGAGTGATGGCAAGAGGGGGGTGAATTGCCTTTTAAAAAATAATTAACAATTTAAAATCAAAGTAAAAAGTGCAGCGGAAATAAAAGAGGCAAGACACAAAACTTGATAACGGAGTTCGGCTTAAACCAAAGCCTACGTCTCCGCTCCCAACTCAACCATTGAGATATTTACTACCGCTTTCTTTTTAATGGTTTTAGCAAGAAACCCACTAGACTTTAAGGTAGTCTAGAACCTATTACAGCTTGCTTTTAATGGTTGAGCAAGAACCCACTAGCCTTCTTACAGGTGAAGGATAGCTCACCTATGACTCAAGCCTTTTAAAGGGAAGGCTTGACTAACCTCTTCAAACCTTGAAGGTGGTTTGAAAACCCAACCAAAGGGAAGATGAGAAAAAGAGGGGTTTGTAGGCACAAACCCAAATTGATGCTCAAAATAATAAAACAAGAAAAACCGTAATGTGGAGAAGTCTTGGGCGCCAATGGATTGATTGGAGTTGATTAAGAGCTCTCCCAAGCTTCTATGGTGATGCTCCTTGGATGTGGAAATGGGTTGGAGCAATTGAGGTTCCTTGAAGGAATCCGCCGAAGGTTTGCCAAATGATGAAAAATGTGTCTGTTGGCTTCCGTTGGCTTGGTTATTGTTCCACTATTGTTCCGGGGCTTCCTAGTCCTTTATTTATAGAGGGGGAACCCTCATATGGCCGTTCGGGGTCTTCAGAGCCGTTGGAAAAGTCTTCGGAGCCATTGGGAGCAGGCTGGTCAAAGCCCAACGGCTAGTTTGACTGGCTCCACCGGCTGACCGGTGCTTGGCCACCGGTTGGCCGGTGCTTTGGAAAATGGAGAGGCCTTCTGCCCAGGCACCACCGGCTGGCCGGTGAGGAGGCCACCGGTTGGCCGGTGGTGAGACAGTAGGTGTCCCTTCTATCTGGGTTCCACCGGCTGGCTGGTGATGGGACACCGGTTGGCCGGTGGTCTGGACAGAGGGGATGCCTTCTGTCAAGATTCCACCGGCTGGTCGGTGGTCATCCACCGGTTGGCCGGTGGACTGAAATCAGTCCACTTTTGCCTTCTGGATTTCTTGGCCCAATTCCTTGGCAACCTGAAATCATGCCTATCATCCAAAAACACTTAAAACAAGATTAGATAAATAAGAGAGTGATTGTGATCATGAAAATTAAACCACGAGGGGTACGAGAGGTACAACAGAAGTATTAGTCAAGGATGATGAAATTCTAAAATAAGAAAAGGTGATCCTTAAGGATTGCATTTCTAGAATTAAAATATGGATAAGGGAATAAATTGACATGAAAGATGATATTTCCCATGACATAGTGAATTAAATGGTTAAATATAAGATGAATAAGGAATACATGAATACTCAAATTCAATCATGTTATTGGAATATATAACATCATCAAGATCGATTGATATTGGTAAAAAAGAATGTGGAGTGACTAAAAGGTTAGGGTGGTACTTTTATAATGTATGATATTAATTTTTGGTTTCATTATCTCTTTGTAAGATATAATGGGATATAGAGAATGTATGATAAATAAGAAGAGAATCATGGATGAGTAGTTAGGACGCAAATACCACAAAGTATAAGGGAACCCATAATTGGGAATGATGAAACCCCTCTGATGTTCTATATGAATATAATTGATGGTTCTCATAAAAAATGTAATATGATGGATGTAATGAAAATAAAATCTTGAATTAAAATATGTAAGGTAATGATAAATGTATGTGTTTTAAAGGAATTTAGACATACAAAAAATACTATTTTAGAATACAATGTAACAAATCCAACTTTTTTTAAATAGTTGGAATACATTTATTACTAATAATAAAATGAATTTTTTTTCACAATTATTTAACTAACCCTAGTAAATGAGGTGTGAAATCTATTCCAATAAATATTACAAGGATAAAATTTAAGTTATGGGATATTTCAAGAGAATATTAGATTGAATGAATTGTGAAAATTGACATGTATCTAATATTTAATCTATTCCATTGATAAATAGATATTAGGGTCTTATTAATATAGATAATGAAGTATAATATAATTTAAGGAGTTTCAAATCTATTTTTAAATTTTATATATATTTTAAATACAAGAAAATTAATTTTAATATTTAAAATATTTCCCAAGGTTCTCATGTGAAATAAATATCAGAAAAAATGGGATGTGTTTTGAAAGATTATTAATCATTTATAGATAAATATGGTAGCAAGATGTTTTAAAAAATATAATTGAAATCAGGGAGGAGTATAGAGATCAATGATGTAATGAAAACCTTATTAAATACTTTTTCAATTTGTCTATGAATAAATAGATGCACCCAAGGATATTAAAGAATAATTTGATTCTATAAAAACCATTTTAGATATTATGATAGATTTAAAATTAAATGATATAGTATAGGTGATGGTCTATATTGAATTTACATCTTCCATATCTTAATGAAATTATAGTATAGTTCCTCCCCCTATTTTAAAATTTTATAAGTATTATTAAAATGTTGTTGGTTTTGGGGGAGATTCAATCTATAGGGAGATTCCATTAAAAAGTTAGAGTTTTATCAATGTATAAACTGTAATTTATATTGGTTTCATGAAAATGAATGTGGTATCTTATGAGATCTAAAATTGTAGTATAAGAGTAAAATAGTAGTAAATTAATTAATTAAAATTTGAACCAATGTTTAATTAAGGTTTCGATTTCAATAATTAAATATTTTAAATAGGAATCATTCTTATATTATAAAATAGGTCACTTTCATAGGCACTAAAGAATAAAAAGTGTAATTTTTATTTAACTATTTTTATCTAATATGTGTTGTCATATTATTGTTATCATGATATGAAAATATGTAATAGGTGAAAGAATATAATATTGAAAATCAATTCTAAATTTTTTTGTGATGTTGATAGATTAATATGATGATTTGATTGGAAGATTAGAAATATGTTATTCTTATAAACCATTAAATGAATCCATGTTTGGAAAAAGAGATGTATGGTTTCAAAAATAATTGTATAGATCTAATAATTCGAATTCAAATCTAATATGTATCTCAAACACATAGGTTTATGGTTAATAACTAATTTTTTTATAGATATATGAATAATTTCACGAGGATATTCTTGAATTAAGTTAATTTCTAATGTTTTATGTATTTATGTAATTAAGTGAGTACAATGGAAGATATTGATGCTTTTATGTGAATCTCTATTTTATGTACCATGTTTTAAATTAGTAGTCTTAATAGTTTCTGTTGATGACTATTTGATATGTGTAAGTTCACTAACTGAAAATTATACCACAATTGTTGGTATCCAATTTGTGATTGAAATCCATTCCCTGTTTAATGTCCAGTGATTAAATATAGAGTTATAAATTGAAGGAAGATTAAAATATAATACAAAAGGGGGATCATAATATATGAAAATATAATATATGGTATATTTCTAAAAACATTGGATTTTATTTATGGAATATCTTCTTATTATCTTCAGAGATATAGGAGAATATTTCCATGAAAAAAATGGTATAAATCATTATTAGGAATTCCTAGAATATTATATATTGTGGGGATCAAGTTTTTCCCACAAAAAAAGGAGTAAAGGGTTTATGTATCTATTATTTTTTATAAAAAAGACAATAATAAAATAATGATGATGTTGAACATGAGTTCCATTATATCTGATGGTAATAGTATTCAAATGATTCTAAATTCTATAATTTTTTGGATGGATATAATTTTCATATATTACAAAATTGGGTAAGTGTAAAAAATAATAATATAATAATTAGGTATAATTTTCTGATAAAATTTCATCAGTATCAATGATAGAAATCTCATGGTGTTATATTCATGATGTGTGTTTCCAATAAATCTAGTGGAGGATATTTTTAACATCCAATTGAGAATTCATGTTAGTGTTTGATTTGTTTTCATCCACCTTAATGTTTCCAAAAAAATGAGGTTTTTCATTTCATGGATTTATTTATAATAACATTAATGATGAATAATTATAGATTTGATAATAATGTTTTTATTTTCAAACTATTGATGTATTATTTGAGTTTCCAAGTATGGAGGTTTCTAAAATAAGTTTTAGGTGTTATATAAACAAAGAATATATCACTTGAAAATCTTATGGATTATGATGGAATATGATTTACATAAGTTTTATTAATTATTGGTTGAACATTATGTTATTTTATTAGGTTATAATCCATGCCAAGATAACCCTATATTTGAATAGTAATTTTCTATTTTGAAACAATCATTGGATGATTAAAAGTTGACAGAAATCAAAAACATATATTTGTGTCATGGAATAATAGTTATACATGAGGAAAAACAATTGTAGAGAAAAGTATTTTGGTGAATAATTTACACCACATTTGGGGTTGTAGTTTTCTGATGTAGAGTGGAAGAATCCTGGTGTTCTTTCTAAGAGATAGATTTTGTGTTAGGAAGGGAAGGAGGGAATTATTAATTAATAGTCCTAAGAAGTTATTTAGTTTTTCTATACCCAATTAAATTAGAACTTTGAGCTAATGTTTTGAAATAAAAGGGGAGTCCCTGAATAGTATGATGATTTAGAAATTATTTTTTATAAAATGGTTGAATCATGAATTATTGTATTTAGGAAGAATAAAATTCATATCCTGAAGATTTTGGTCACACCATAATTAAGTCAAGTAAACTAGAATATCTATATTTCAATGAATATATATTTTAGTTTTTTAGAAATAAATTTAAAACGGTTGAATTATATTTTAGAGAATAATTTATGAGTGAATTCCAGAAAATTACAAAGAGATAAAATAATGGAATATTCTTGGAATATATCATTCAAAAATTCCTGATAAATTCATTGGATTTCATTTATAGAAGTGAAGAATGATATTTTTAAATGATTATACCTTAATTATGGGGAATAATTCTTGGTATTTCAATATAGGATCATAGAATATGGTAAACCATTAACATGTAAGGATATATTAATTTCCAGAAGTATAAAATAGTAAAAATATGTTCATATTTTATGAAACGATCATTGATTAAGATTTATTAGAACCATATGAAGAAACCCATTAACATTATTTTTCATAGAATTCGAATAGAGAGTGTATTTATATCTTTCATATTGACATAAGATATAGTCAAAATGAAATATTTGACTAGATATCATTGAAAATATATAGAATATATTAACCATTATGTTGATTACATGTAGATTGATCAATTTGAATAAAATCTTAAGAATATAGATTGATGAATTTTCCCACTATGCTTGATGGTAATTAATGCTATAAAATCAAGGAAACTGGAAATCATCAATTGAATATAGAAAATGAAATTCATGAAATCTAGAAATATTGAAACATTGATTATATATATAATGAAATAGTTTTACATGATGAAAATGGGATAAAATAAAGAAATAAAATGAAATATCAGACAAATTCAACACATACATAGAGGGAGAGGATAAAAAAATTTCTATCACTCATTGAAGATATTTTTATTGGAGAAGAATAAGAAGTCATTCCATGTAGAATCATTGAATGTGGAATTGTCAGCATGGTGGTATGAACCACTTTCAAAGAGGAGCAGTTATATGGATATGAAAAAGAATCTATATTAACATTGTGCTGTAAAAAATTGTTATATTTTTTATTAACAATAATGGAAAAGTTTTTTACTTTATAAAGTATTTATCAAAGAATAAAAGAGTTTGGGAATTACCATTCAGAGGATCTGCACTATCCAAACATATTTTAATGTGACTGATATTAGGAATGATGTGACATTTCATAAACCCCTAACCAAATAGTGCATCAGTTGATTATGTTACATTATCACATTTTCACTAAATAAAGCATTGATAATCCTAGTATGGGTAAATTAAGTGAAATTATTATTTTTTTGAGTCCATGTTTCACTTATTTTGTAGAATAGAAAACATATTTCATATTTCTAAATTATCATTGAAAAAATTGGATTAAGGAAAATATAAGTTAAATAATAATCAGATCATCCTTAAAACAATTACATAACACTAAACCAATTAATAATGAGTTAAAATTGTTTAGGTGTCACGACCCGTCCTCGGGGCCCGTGCCGTGACTACCCCAAGCCCGCCTTCCATAGGCCAGGGGCTGGCGACTAGCACCAAGGCGTAAATACCGGTAAAAAGGGAAGGCATTGCCTTTGTAAAGTAAACAATCACACAGAGTACAAGCGGAAGAAGTGAACACTAAGTAAAAACTGAGTACAACATTAAGTGCGGAAAGTAAAAAGGGGCCGGAAATACAAGCCCAACTGTAAAGTACAACTCGAAGGGAAAAAAGAAACTGAAAAGTAAAGCTGCTACGCCGAGCTGTCCACTGGAAATCCCACCTGAAGGGTGGGTACAGATAGCTCCTCTGCTCCTCAGGTCCCGCCGTCCGCTCCGAGTATGTCCGCCCAGTGGTCCACCTTCGGGTACCGCCTCATCGTCACGTCCACCTCTGGGTACCGTCTCGTCGTGAGGTCCTCCTCCAGGTACCATCTCGTCGTATAGTCCACCTCCAGGTACTGTCCAGTCCTCGAACACTCGGCCTCTGTCAGCACTGCCCGTCGTCTGCAACCAACACAACGAGGTGCGGGCATAGCCCGTGCAGGGGTGAGTATAACGATACTCAGTAGGGACCCCGAGACCTTCAAGGTCTCACTAAACCAACAAAGATAACCACAAAGAAGATCTCAACAAATAAACTCTACATAGGTATATGCCCATATATATACCTAAGTTATCAAGTAACCCATCTCAATCATGAGGAAACACAAGGATTGTGAAATCAATGGATAACCACTACCCGGGTATATGCCCATACATATACCTAAGTTAGCAAGTGACCCATCTCAATCTTGAGGTAAACACAAGGACAAAAGTCTCAGCTAAAACCAGGATTTTCATTATCAAAACCGTAACTGCTGAAGAGCTCCATCTCAGGAGTGTACAGTGGTCCTGTCACGACTCCGAGGTAATGCTCACTAACCTAAGACTGCTGAAGTACTCCTCCTGTCGAGTATTGAGGGCCAGCCACCCAGACACAGTAGTGCCTCCCGCCGAGGTATGTCACCCAAACACAGTAGTGCACACCCCCCTAGTAGCCTGCTGAGGTACTCTCTGGACGAGCAACGCGGGTCTGCACTGTCACACAGGTAGTGCTCCGTCCGCCATGGGTCTACATCTCAGAGAGTAGTTCTCCATCCACTGAGCTAGTCGACTCACTCCAAGTCGAGTCGGTCAAGCAGTCGTCAGGTCTCAGCCAGCTACACGGTCTCCGTACTCCGCACACTCGTCACTGGGAGGGTCCGCTCCACGAGCTACAGGTCGATACTCCAAGTATCTCAAAGTCCCACGTAGAAGTATCTCAAAGGACCGCCTCGTCATAGGGGTCTCAACGCAACAGACGACGCGTCAATCGGACGCCCGGTCTGTGAGTTACTAGCCTTTTCGTCCCAGGGGCCCGGTTGGTTTCGTGAGCAAACCATATCCGGCCGTATCTCAACTGTACCCCGAACTCTCATAGGGTATACTCATAGGTACAGTTTCTCAACGAGATCACCAACACCGCTGACGGTTCGTCAAACGGACGTTCTGTTAGAAAGATATCAGCTTTTCCGTTCTAGGGGCCCGGTTGGATTTCGGGTGCAATCCAATCCCGGCCACTATCCAACTGCATCCAAAACTCGGCCGAAGGATGCCAAAAGTTCCGTATCGTCAATAGGAACGCAACGCAACAGACGGGGTGTCAATCGGACGCCTGGTCTGGAAGTTATTGGCTTTTCCGTCTCACACCCACCCTGGAAAACTTCCCAGGAGGTCACCCATCCTGATCACTACTCTAGGCCAAGCACGCTTAACTATGGAGTTTTAACCACGTAGCCTCCCGAAAAGGAGGATGTACCTTGAGTATAGTATACCGAAACGACCGTCTCGATCCAAGGATTGTGTTGCCGCTGACGGCGAGTCGTTTGGAGGCCCGTAGCCCAAGATATGGGCGAAAAACCGAAACCCGTTCGAAACCGGGGGGTCTGGGCCCGAACCGACCCGGCCCGACCCCACTGGTCCGACCCGAACCGGGTCGACCCGACCCGGTCCGGCTGGACCCGGCCCGGCCGGCGGCGCGACCCGGCCGGCGGCGCGACCCGACCGGCGGTGCGGCCAGCGCGGCGGCGAGGCCCGGCGCGGCCCGGCGCGGGGGCGCAGCCTGGGCGCCGCACGTGCGCTCCACGCGGGGGGTAATCTCGCCCCGGGTTTTGTGGATCTCGGCCAGCCTTAGGCCGGCCGTTTTCCTTTCACACGCGGGACCCGCGGGTCCCGCCTCCTAAGAAAACCGGCGGCCGGCCGCGGCTCTTCATTAACCGCCGGCAGCCGGTTTTCCGGCCGCCCCTTCCAGCTCTGCCGCGGCTCAATCCGCGGCCCTTGTTCGATTGGCACGGCGCGACGGCACCGCGCCCCTCTGCCGTGGCCCGACTCCGGCTGCGGTCTCTTCGACTACCTTCGACGCGACGCGACGACGTCGCGTTCTTGAAATCTTTCCACCGCGCGGCGCGACGGCGCCGCACGTATCTTCCGCATTAAACCGGATGAACCCACGTGGTGCGACGACACCACGCCCTTCCGAACCATTCCACAAAAAATCAACACGAAGTAAAATAGGAGGATCGGCCGGGTTTGTACGGTCCGAACTCCTCACGTTATAAGGATAGCAATCGGCCTTTAACGAATAATAAACTTTCACAATCTTTTGAGATTAAATAAAAAGATTTGAAAATCAAGGCCCGACAAATATAAACAATCAAGTTCGAAGAAAGTTCCACATAAATTTAAAAAAAAATTACCACGAAGAATTTTCAAGTCGAAATTCTCGAACAAATATAAACAATTGAAACAAACCCCTACCTCGGTTCAAGTGCGGAGCACGTCAACAAACCGCGGAAGACAAGCGTCGCGGAGGTCGGGAATTGCGGTAATCGTTCATCGATTCCGTTGACGTAGAGGTACGTCCGAAGAGGTACGTCGTTGGTGAATCTTCGTAAGCCGACGAAGAAAGTCCGAGGAGGAAGCGGCGTTCCCTTTCGTTGACACGGAAGGCGTCGTCGATCTTCGGAAACAATCCGGCTAGGAAGAAGAGAGAAGCGGCGTTCTTGAGTGTTCTTCGTGTTCTTCGTCAAAGTTGAGGATGGTAGAGAGAGTTTCTCAAATCCTCTCAAGTGGCAAAAGAAACCAACCCCAAAATGATAAAATAAGCTTAAGCTTATTTTATTACACAACCTCCCTCTTAGAATTTCAAAGGTTTGAAATTTAAAACATCTCACCTCAATTAATTATTCCAAGTGTCAAACATTAATTAAAGTGAGTTAAAGGGGAGTTTTAAAAAGAGGAGGTGAAGAGTTAGGGTTCATGTGGGCCCCACCAAACTTAATCCTCTCAAGGGAGGTTAAGTGGATGTGGGTCCCACCCCTAACTCCCTTTGGGAGGAGTTAACCAACAAGTTAAAAATAAAATGTGTTTCCACATTTTATTTAACTTTATTTTAAAAACCCAAAAACTAACTCTCAACCCGCAATAAACGCAACCTCAGAAAAGGTCTCCTTAAGCGAATATCGGCGCTGCGAGTTCATCGGTGCCTTCGGAATTCGATTCCGGGCAACGGTTCAAAAGATAGAAATTCCCGCTCGCTCGTTCACTGAACGTACCCGAGCCAAACTTCGGAAATTAATTTCGGGCACACCGGGCCTCGAAATCAGGCGCCGTCAGAAACTTCTTTCTTGTAAAATTACAAAGAAAATTAAGAAAAAAATTTCTTTGAAATTTCCGGGTCCTTACATTATTCCCACCTCAGGGCTTTACGTCCCCGTAAAGCTTCAACACAAACTAGTGTCACAAAAGCGGTACAGAGCACGCATCTGAGCCTTCCGCTCCCATGTGCTTACCTAGAGGTTCCGTACTGCCAAAGAAAGTGCACCCGAGGAATCGATCGTCCTCGTAGGATCTGCTCCTGTCGATCCTCGATCCCCACTGGAATCTCCGTGAAAGACACCCCATCGCCATCGTCAAACTCCTCATGGTCGATGGTATGCGAAGGGTTGAGCACGTATCTCCTCCGTTGAGATACGTGGAAGTCGTCGTGCACCTGGTGCAACTACGGTGAATGGGTCAAGTGGTAAACCACCCCGCCTACCCAGCTGGGGACCTAAGAAGGTCCGCTGAACCCCGGAGATAACTTTCCGCCTTGGCTACATCTCTGTAAACCTCGTCGAGGTGAGACCCGTATAAGGACGTGATTGTAATCCTCGAACTCCAGAGGTCTCCATTTTCTATTAGAACTGGAACTCGAAAGGCTGCTGCCACGAGGGTAAGGTTGACCGACTCAAGAGTGATCGGTCGCACTCTCCTGTGCAAGAGTTACCTTGCGCTGCCTGGGGTTTCTTTTTCCGTCGACCAAGGAAAACTCATCCCGACGTTTGCCTAAAACCGTCAATTTGAGTATGAACAATTATTTCCCATTCCATACTCAAACTAATGTCGTAAGGCCTCGACGCTGCCACCAAGAGATTCCAACCGAAACTCTCGCCTCGAGGGTCTGACCACACCATCGACGTAAGTGTGATTATCGAGTCTCCTCCTAAGGTATCTCCAGACGTGAGGGTCAAGTCCACGGCTTACCGGAAACTCTAGGTCTGGAACAAGATTTGTGAAAGTGAGGAATGGTTCATATCGACGTCTGTTACTTCAGCAGATAGTAGTGGACACAGACTGTCCCTTGAATTATTTTTAGAGCCATTGGGTCACACTCCTTGACCGCATGCAGCCGCATTCTTCCACCGCCCTCCAGCTCCCTGAGCTTGGCGGGGATAACTAAGGTGGGTGGTTGTACCATGTTAGGATGTTCACCACCTCATGCTGCTCTCCTAGCTCTGCCTCCACGTCTACTGCTTCGTAGACTCATCTCTCCTTTAAGCTTCCTCTTCTTAACACGCCCGAGTCTCTATGACTGGCACCAGTTTCCTGTTTCTTACTGCACTGTGCAGTCTTCATCCTCTCTTGGATGTCCTGGACCTCCTTTAGTCTCACAAGAGCTGCTATGATTTCTTCTTTGCCGATAAGAGAAACCCGGTCTCATCCCCTGGATGAACCACATTCGTTGCCTAATACAGTCAATCCTGACATGAATGATGTATTCATGCCATGGATGATGTCGTAAGGCCTCGACGTATCTACTAAGAGATCCAACTGTCACTCTCTCCTCCAAGGGTCGAGTCACACTTTCGACATCAGTGTGAGGTCACTGGGTCCCCTCCAGTAGAAATCTCGAAAGTGAGGGTCAAGTCAACAGTTTAACCGGGACCACTCAGTATCAACCAAACAAAAGGACAGGAAAGCAAACAAATATAAGTGTCTTTTTATTATTGCAGCTCATAGTACAAAGACACAAATACAAAGCAACATGGAACTAGAAGCAAAAAGGACGTATCCACTAGTTCCTCTCCTGCCCACCTGCTCTCGAAGCTCTACTGCCTTGTCCACTGCTCGGTTGTTGCTCAAGCACTAGTCGCTGCTTCTGTCTCGGTGGCTCCTCCAACACCCGCTAATCAACCTTACGAGGATTCAGACAGTCACGTGCTAGGTGACCCTTTCCGCCGCATGAGTAACATTGTCCGTTTCTAGCACGCCTGGCTCTGACCCCACCTCGGGTGCCCCGCACCACCGGTCCTAAAACCCAAGATCGTCTAACTACTAGTATGGTCCTCTTGGACCTCTGCATCATCTGTCTACTGCCCACAGATGACTCGGCTACTGATCGAAAAGCACGCGGCAAAGGCAGAAGCTCCTGTACACGCTCGGGGTGTAGAGATACTGGCACAAACTTTACCCTGAAGAAGGTCTCGAAGTCTTCCCATGCGAAGTTCATCTCATCGCAAAACTGGAACAAGTGGCTCCACCACCTGCCTGCTGCTGCCTGAAGGAGGCTGGTAGAAAAGATCACCATGAAGTCTGCTGGCATCCCCACTAGCCTGAAGACTCTCACCACAGCCTCCAGCCAAACCTCAGCCGCCTGCGGGTCCGTCTCTCCCCGGAATCTGGGTGGCCTCTAGTGCTGGAACTCGTGCAGCGCGCTCAAGCGTCGTGCATCGCCAACTTCTGGGGCTGGTGGCATCGGTGGTCCAACGGGTAGCAGTACCGCTGCTGCCTCCGCTGGTGCCTCAACTGGGATAGGGCCCTGTACTGAGGCCTCATCGCTCGGCAGGCTGTCAGTACGTACCACTCTCGGGGCTCTAGCTGGTCATCCGTGAAAAGGCATTCTGAAAGAAACATCGTGACACAGTCAAATGTTTATACCTGGTGAGCTGACCTGGTTTGAGCTGTTTTAAGGGAAAACCTTTGAAAACACACACTCAATTAGTGTTTTCGTGCACAAAGTCAGAAATCAGTTTTCAGGGTCCTAGTGTATGGATACGTCGGCCGCCCGCACCAACACTGGACTTCCTGAACTGAAAACCACACTCGGTACTCTCAACACTATTGCTTCACAGAAAGAAACATCAGAGTTATAAGTTCTGCGGTAGAACAGAACTCCTTTGATACCAATTTTTCACGACTCGTCCTCGGGGCCCGTTCCGTGACTATCCCAAGCCCACCTTCCATAGGCCAGGGGCTGGCGACTAGCACCAAGGCGTAAATCCCGGTAAAAAGGGAAGGCATTGACTTTGTAAAGTAAATAATCACACAGAGTACTAGCAGAAGAAGTAATCACTAAGTAAAAACTGAGTACAACAGTAAGTGCAGAAAGTAAAAAGGGGCCGGAAATACAAGCCCAACTGTAAAGTACAACTCGAAGGGAAAACAACAACTGAAAAGTAAAGCTGCTACGCCGAGATGTCCACTGGAAATCCCACCTGAAGGGTGGGTACAGATAGCTCCTCTTCTCCTCGGGTCCCGCCGTCCGCTCCGAGTATGTCCGCCCAGTGGTCCACCTTCGGATACCGCCTCGTCGTCACGTCCACCTCTGGGTACCGTCTCGTCGTGAGGTCCTCCTCCAGGTACCATCTCGTCGTATAGTCCACCTCCAGGTACTGTCCAGTCCACGAACACTCGGCCTCTGTCAGCACTGCCCGTCGTCTGCAACCAACACAACGAGGTGCGGGCATAGCCCGTGCAGGGGTGAGTATAACGATACTCAGTAGGGACCCCGATACCTTCAAGGTCTCACTAAACCAACAAGGATAACCACAAAGAAGATCTCAACAGATAACCTCTACATAGGTATATGCCCATACATATACCTAAGTTATCAAGTAACCCATCTCAATCATGAGGAAACACAAGGATTGTGAAAACAATGGATAACCACTACCCGGGTATATGCCCATACATATACCTAAGTTAGCAAGTGACCCATCTCAATCATGAGGTAAACACAAGGTCAAAAGTCTCAGCTCAAACCAGGATTTTCATTATCAAAACCGTAACTGCTGAAGAGCTCCATCTCAGGAGTGTACAGTGGTCCTGTCACGACTCTGAGGTACTGCTCACTAACCTAAGACTGTTGAAGTACTCCACCTGTCGAGTACTGCGGGCCAGCCAACCAAACACAGTAGTGCTTCCTGCCGAGGTATGTCACCCAAACACAGTAGTGCACACCCCCCTAGTAGCCTGCTGAGGTACTCTCCGGACGAGCACCGCGGGTCTGCACTGTCACACAGGTAGTGCTCCGTCCGCCATGGGTCTGCACCTCAGAAAGTAGTGCTCCGTCCACTGGGCTAGTCGACTCACTCCAAGTCGAGTCGGTCAAGCAGTCGTCAGGTCTCAGCCAGCTACACGGTCTCCGTACTCCGCACGCTCGTCACTAGGAGGGTCCGCTCCACGAGCTACAGGTAGATACTCCAAGTATCTCAAAGTCCCACGTAGAAGTATCTCAAAAGACCGCCTCGTCATAGGGGTATCAACGCAACAGACGACGCGTCAATCGGACGCCCGGTCTGTGAGTTACTAGCCTTTTCGTCCCAGTGGCCCGGTTGGTTTCGTGAGCGAACCATATCCGGCCGTATCTCAACTGTTCCCCGAACTCTCATAGGGTATACTCATAGGGACCGTTTCTCAATGAGATCACCAACACCGCTGACGGTTCGTCAAACGGACGTTCTGTCAGAAAGACATCAGCTTTTCCGTTCCAGGGGCCCGGTTGGATTTCGGGTGCAATCCAATCCCGGCCACTATCCAACTGCATACAAAACTCGGGAGAAGGATGCCAAAAGTTCCGTATCGTCAATAGGAACGCAACGCAACAGACGACACGTTAATCGGACGCCTGGTCTGGAAGTTATTGGCTTTTCCGTCTCACACCCACCCTGGGAAACTTCCCAGGAGGTCACCCATCCTGATCACTACTCTAGGCCAAGCACGCTTAACTATGGAGTTTTAACCACGTAGCCTCTCGAAAAGGGAGATGTACCTTGAGTATAGTATACTGAAACTACCGTCTCGATCCAAGGATTGCGTTGCCGCTGACGGCGAGTCGTTTGGAGGCCCGTAGCCCAAGATATGGGCGAAAAACCGAAACTCGTTCGAAACCGGGGGGCCTGGGCCCGAACCGACCCGGCCCGACCCCCCTGGTCCGACCCGAACCGGGTCGACCCGACCCGGTCCGGCTGGACCCGGCCCGGCCAGCGGCGCGACCCGGCCGGCGGCGCGAGCCGACCTGGGGTGCGGCCAGCGCGGCGGCGCGGCCCGGCGTGGGGGCGCGGCCTGGGCGCCGCACGTGCGCCGCACGCGGGGGGTAAACTCCCCCCGGGTTTTGTGGATCTCGGCCGGCATTAGGCCGGCCGTTTTCCTTTCACACGCGGGACCCGCGGGTCCCGCCTCCTAAGAAAACCAGCGGCCGGCCGGCACGGCCGGCCGCCTTCCACCCTTCCGCCACGGCCCGATGGCCGCGGCTCTTCTGATCTCCGGCGGCCGGCGAGGCCGGCCGCCTCTGGCTGCTCCGCCGCGGCCGAGCCGGCCGTGGCTCTTCATTAACCGCCAGCAGCCGGTTTTCCGGCCGCCCCTTCCAGCTCTGCCGCGGCTCAAGCCGCGGCCCTTGTTCGATTGGCACGGCGCGACGGCGTCGCGCCCCTCCGCCGTGGCCCGACTCCGGCCGTGGTCTCTTCGACTACCTTCGACGCGACGCGACGACGTCGCATTCTTGAAATCATTCCACGGCGCGGCGCGACGGCGCCGCGCGTATCTTCCGCATTAAACCAGATTAACCCGCGTGGTGCGACGACACCACGCCCTTCCGAACCATTCCATAAAAAATCAACACGAAGTAAAAGAGGAGGATCGGCCGGGTTTGTACGGTCCGAACTCCTCACGTTATAAGGATAGCAATCGGCCTTTAACGAATAATAAACTTTCACAATCTTTTTAGATTAAATAAAAAGATTTGAAAATCAAGGCCCGACAAATATAAACAATCACGTTCGAAGAAAGTTCCACATAACTTTAAAAAAAAATTTACCATGAAGAATTTTCAAGTCGAAATTCTCAAACAAATATAAACAATTGATACAAACCCCTACCTCGGTTCAAGTGCGGAGCACGTCAACAAACCGCGGAAGACAAGCGTCGCGGATGTCGGGCATTGCGGTAATCGTTCATCGATTCCGTTGACGTAGAGGTATGTCCGAAAAGGTACGTCGTTGGTGAATCTTCGTAAGCCGACGAAGAAAGTCCGAGGAGGAAGCGGCGTTCCCTTTCGTTGACACGGAAGGCGTCGTCGATCTTCGGAAACAATCCAACTAGGAAGAAGAGAGAAGCGGCGTTCTTGAGTGTTCTTCGTGTTCTTCGTCAAAGTTGAGGATGGTAGAGAGAGCTTCTCAAATCCTCTCAAGTGGCAAAAGAAACCAACCCCAAAATGATAAAATAAGCTTAAGATTCTTTTATTACACAACCTCCCTCTTAGAATTTCAAAGGTTTGAAATTTAAAACATCTCACCTCAATTAATTATTCCAAGTGTCAAACATTAATTAAAGTGAGTTAAAGGGGAGTTTTAAAAAGAGGAGGTGAAGAGTTAGGGTTCGTGTGGGCCCCACCACACTTAATCCTCTCAAGGGAGGTTAAGTGGATGTGGGTCCCACCCCTAACTCCCTTTGGGAGGAGTTAACCAACAAGTTAAAAATAAAATGTGTTTCCACATTTTATTTAACTTTATTTTAAAAAATCAAAAACTAACTCTCAACCCGCAATAAACGCAACCTCAGAAAAGGTCTCCTTAAGCGAATATCGGCTCTGCGAGTTCATCGGTGCCTTCGGAATTCGATTCCGGGCAACGGTTCAAAAGATAGAAATTCCCGCTCGCTCGTTCACTCAACGTACCCGAGCCAAACTTCGGAAATAAATTCCGGGCACACCGGGCCTCGAAATCCGGCGCCGTCAGAAACTGCGTTCTTGTAAAATTACAAAGAAAATTAAGAAAAAATTTTCTTTGAAATTCCCAGGTCTTTACATTAGGTATGATAGAGGAGATGATTATGTGGTCGAAATTAGAACTAGTTTTATACCCCAATTCACCCCAACATACACATGATATCCCTCACTACAGATCATTGTGGGAATAACATAATCCTACAAACACCTAGACATCCATAAATTTGAGTAACAAAACTATAGTGCCTTATAAGTATGAATATAAAATTAATCTTCAATAAAACCCACTTCAGGAGGCTACCAATTATCCAACAGATCCTACATCCTAGCACTAGTTAGAGTTATATACCAAGATGAAGGGTAATGTGAACAAACTAAATGAATCCATCATGGTCACATTAATTTAGAAAACTACTAAGAAGATCATTTTTCTATAAATCATAGTGTATAAATAATAGTTGGAGTTTTATTGTAGTAAAATAGTCATTGATTAATCATCACATCAAGAAACACATCATATAGAGACCTCAACAAGTATTGATGACACTTAGATTATTTTGGGGATGACCCTATAACTTTACAATATTCCTCCAATGTTATACACTATTGCTATACCTCCCCCAAAATTTATTTTTTCCATAGAAAAATCCACCAATAAATCCATTCATCATAGTGAATACATTTTTTATGAATCATAGATTCTATAGCCTACTTTTACCTAATTTGTCACACTATTAGTCCAATGTGGGAATTAATAGGCAAGTGGGGAGACTGGGGAGCACAGTAGGAAATCATAGTGAATTTACCTATAATCCATTTTAATAGGTTATCAATACTTTTAATTCAAATGTATTTATATATCAATGTAAATTTAAGGATTTTTGTGTATACTTATTATTTATACTAATTTCAATACTTGTAAATCCTTTTATGCTATATTTATGTTCGAGAGATTCATTTAATATACTATTTATGATCTCACAATGGTCTAAATTTATGATTTATAATTCATCCTAATACATAATAAAAGACATATAATTCCATCATTTCATTCCATGGATCGAGTAAGTGAGGTTTTATAATTTGGAGAAGACTTCATTTCTTTTATATATTTTTATGAATTTTATTTAATGATTTTAATTCTAATTTCAATTGAATCTCTCACTCTTATTTTTCAATATTCAAGATAATGTTCTATTCAAGTATGGGGGAATGATCATTGGGAAAAATTTTAATTTTTCAACAATTGAGAGTGGATACGTCATTAACTGTAAAATGTTTTTTGACATGTTTGATTTTTTTGATAATAATCAAAATTATTAAAGTCATAGGTGAAACAAAATGAAAATTTCCTACTCATTACAACATTTTGATATTTTTAAATGATTGTTAATATTATTAAAATTCGTTCATTTCATTTCTATAATGTATTATTTATAAGAATAATAATTTTTGTATCCATTCCATTATATTATTGACTAATTCATTTTAAATTCATATTCCTGATAGACACTCTAATCCTATTTTGACATATTCATTAATGTAACCTCTATTATTGAGAAATTCTTAAGTCATTCAATACTAACACTATTATATGTTCTATCATGTCAAAACATGATGATTTTAAACCACATTAAATTGGTTTAGGAATTAAATAGTGAATTTATGATCCACATAACCATAGGACCCAAACTAAATTTATTTTATTGATCGTATTTTAAATACCACAATTTCCTATATATTAATGCATAAAAAAGCATATTTTCCCTTATTTAATTAATTATGGAAAATAATTTAATTATTTAAATAGAGCATAAAATAAGGTTTATTTCATAGTGTTGATAAATTTTTTATACTAATATTATTTGGGTGAGTGCATTATCTCAGGATCTTTCTATGATTTTGTCTACATATTATTTTCATTACATTTCATTGATCCAAAATCATTTTGAAAAAAATTAATATAATGTGGGATTCCATGGGTTAACCCATGGATTAATACCACTCCTCTTCTTATAGTCACTGTTATAAATAGTGTCGATAAGAGATTTTCGGGTGTGGATTGGAGTGTTATCCTAGTTTTACATCTAAGGGAGTGAGAATAATTATTATATAAATTCCATATATAAAATTAAAGGAGTGAAGAAATTGTGAAATAGGAAAATTCATCAACTAGTTTAAATACGATATTATGAACCAGTAAAGAAGAAGATGATATGTATTGGGAGTTGAATCACTATGAAAGTGAAAAATGATAGTTTCTGAACATTGATCATATTTTAATAATAATGCATTACACATTATATCATTTATTTGTTTCCATGATCCATGAACTCTTAACCCATAATTAATTGGAACCTTAGTTAATATTATATTTATTTTTGTGGTTTGAGTTTTATGTAGATATTTAGATAACAAACAAACTTATGTATAGATTTTATGAACTTGAAATTAATTCTAATAAAATTATTTTGAGTTATGATTGATGTAATTTTGGGTGTGTTAGATCATAAGTGTTATTGATGATAATAAATTTTTGGATAATATTAATTGAATGCATGGGAAATTTTGAAATATAATGGTAAATGAGGCATGATTAATATACTATTTTTTTAAAGGGTTGTGTTATTTTGGACAAACATAAATTATGACTAAAAAATATGTATATAATTGTTCAATTTTATCCGGTTTCTATCAATTTATTTTCATTTATTTTAAAGTGAGTTTTTTACTCAGGGAAAATTTATATTAATGTGTGGGGGGAATTTGGTTACCTGAAATAATAATATACTTTTTCCATGATTTCAGTTTCTTTATTGATTAAATATTTCATCATGTTTTTATTTTCAAATTATTTATGATGGATTTCATTAAAATAATAATTTGGAGATGTTGTGTTTATTTAAAATTAAAATTGAAATGAAGATAGTACAACCTGAATTAACATTATAGAATCATAATGCATAAGAATAAATTGGATGTTGTATCACATTAATTAAAAAATCTACAGGATGTGCATTATTTGGATGTTAAATCTCTACACCCAAACCATTGGTAAGAAAATTTATACTTGTGAAACATTAGAAGAAACCTTAATATAAATATTTCAATGTAAGAGTGTTTCATAAATGACTAGGTAGTTGTTGGTCAATTTACACAACCCATCCACTATAATTTGTCCTCAAAAAGATTAAATTAATCATTTTTATGAATGAAATGAATCCTAGAAAATAACTCCATGTGAAAAGGTAAAAATCTAAAAAATATAGTTTAATATTTTTGTGAATGAATTGAAATGGAAATATAAATTATCAAAACCATTTTTTTATACATGATTCTATAATGGATCTATATCATATTAACTTGAGTGATATGGGTGGAAATTACACTGCAGAACATTCTCTAAGATGATGAAATTTGAAAATTTGAAAAATCACATGATTTATAATAAATCAAATTCTAACCAAATATATAATCCTATTTCATAACATGTTTAGAGGACCATTAAAAAGGGTGAAATCATGGATGAGAAAGTTAATGAATCACTTCATCAAATCCAATATTTAGAAATTTTTTAAGGAATATATTTTCATCCATGAAAAAATACTCCCTTCCTCTCAAGAAGTTAGTCAAACAATATTGAGAAATCAACAATTATAATAGTTCATGTCATTATAATAGTTGTTATGATATGGATACCTACATGAAAATATATTATTCATGATACTGAACACTAAAGGTGGACATGTTTAGAGTAGATACATGAACTATAATTAATGGTTTAGCTGAAGAGATACTTTCACGTGGATTGAATATTAAGGTGTATAGTAGTTATGTTACATGAGTTTTCTTCAATGTTTATTTTCCCTTATATTCCCTTGATCATATTAATTAAATATGGTTTAAAATTACATCATGATCGAATAGTTTTATTATATGATGGTGAATCGACAGTAGGATGACTATGTTATAACATGAATTATTAATGTTTCATGAGAATGTAATCTGTTAAATTTGTATCACATTGAGCTTCATTCGAACCTCATCTTATAGAGTCCAATATAGAGTTAAGATGATTATGGGAAGAACAATAATGTGGTAAAGGAGGATGGGATTAGGTGGGAAATCATTAATTCTCTTTTTTCCTTTGATATCAATCGTAACATATATTGGTCATATTAGATTAATATGACTATCATTGTTAAATTGACCTAGGTTATTTAGATGTCAAATACCATGTGGGACTAATTAAATCCTGATATTTTATAATAAGTCAATCATATTAATCCACATGAAAATGTAATCATAACATTTTGAAATTTATTAAATCAATCGGCCACTAAATTTACTATAAAATGATTTCATACATTTATGATTTTACTTTTCTTTTCAGCCTTTTTTATCTTATTACCCTCGCAAATCAATTTTAGAATTTATTTTTTCCAAATTTAATGGGATAATAAATGGGAAACGGTAACTCCGTTATTATCTACATGTTTCAAGTGGATTGACCTTGATACTTATAGTTACACTATCATGGTTTTAATGATTTGGGTGTCGTGCATTATAAAATATGAAGTTTCACTCATTCCCTTAGATGTTTACCATAATTGTTATGTGTCAAAAAAATAGACCTTTTATCATCAAAACACATCCTTTTATTATTATTATTTTCCCTTCTAATGACTAGTTGTATATCATTTTTCAAGGAAGACAACAACATTTAGTTTATGAAGATATTGATAGTCTTGATTAACTATATGATATTTTCTTATCCATAACATTATTATAAAAAGATTACAATTTAAATCAAATTGAAATTATTTATTTTATATGAAAAGAAAAAGATGTCATAATATAGTAAAATAGTCAATTAATAATCAGTAAATAACATGGGTAGTTTATAACTATTTCTATTTTCTTTTAAAATTATGCATGTTTGTAAATAAAATTTATTATTATTATTATTATTTCAGTTGTTCACACCCCTCAAATAATGTTTCGGATTATAAATTTTATTATTTAAATTAAATATTTTGACAGCTATTTTAGTTTAATTTTCAATCATGCTTATATGTTATTTATTTCTTTTCTTTTATAACCTTTAGATATTGAGTTTATTTTATTGTAAAATTGATATATTGTAACATTATTATGACATAACATTTTTTATATTAGAATGAATATATACTTTTTAATATTTCATTCAACTACTATAATTTTTATTATTTCTCAATCTAATGGGATTTCATTTGGATTTATAAAAAAACATTTATCACGAAATTCATTAGAAAAGTGGTATTGAAATATATTATGAAAGATTATTTCATGTTGGTTTTTAAATAACTAATATAAGAATAAAGTTTCATGATATTTTCTTGGGAAACCAATAAGTAAACTAGGATTTCCTAATAGTTTTAAAAAAAGGAGGTTTCTTTTTTCCTCTTTTTTGTGAATTTGTTGAAATATTCTGTGAAAATTTTAAATAAAATATATATGAGTAACATACATGATACCTATTTTAAAAAATAATTTTAATAGTTAAATATTAATTTTATTAAATTTATTTATTAATAATATATTTGATATCAAGTTAATTATATATCGACTTTGAGAATAATTTTTTTTTTCATTTATAAAAAATGTTGTTAAATTCATATTTACGATGTCACATCCAGGATTTAATTTTAAAACCTATTATAAAAACCAAATAATGACATCAAAATCATTTATCATGATAGTAAATTTATCGAAAAATATATTCATTATAAAAATATATTAGTTTTAGTGTTTGAATATAGTCTTTATTACAACTTTTCAAAGTGCTCATAAAACTCATCCAAATAATATCATATATACTTTTATCAGTCTAAAAAAAGCATAACTAAATAAATTAATGTATAAAAAAAGTGAGATAACATAAGATATAGTGGTTAGGGAAAAAATTAAGAAAATGAAGAAATACACTCAACTGAAGAACATGGTGTCAATGAAGAACATTGAGAATCCATATAACATGTATAGAATATGAATAAAATAGATCATATGACATTAAATAACCTTAAAAAAATTTATTAGATTTTTTTGATTAAATTTATAAAAAATTTGTATAAAAATGTTTTGAGTGCCTGATATTCCTATCCTATTAGCATTAAATGTTGACCTATAAATTATTTTTTATATCTATATTTCATTAACTATATAGGAATATAGATTTACTTTCAATCATTTGTCCTCTAGAGAGGTTTTATCAAATGGTGTCATATATAAATATCTTGTAATTGTTTCTATAAGAAAGGAAATTATTAGACCATTTTATTTTTTTTACATGTGATGGTAATGGAATAATGAAAATTACATCCTTATACAAAAAAACTGGTCATAAAGGTGTGTGATTGTTTCTAATTTTTTTTGTAGTTTCTTCATGAAACAAAATAATTAATTCGAAAAATAATAAAATGGAACAAATATTATTCCTCACATGGTTTTATTTTCACTTTAGACCCATAAATACATATTTTCTTAGAACAAATTGAGAAAAAAAGAAATGGTTCCCTTTTATATTCTTTATTTATCTATCTCACTGATTTTTTAGCACTGATATATGATGGATTTATTCATTTTTTAAAAAGTCATCAAAAAGTTTACCCTCTTAAAAAAATATTCAATGAAAATCATGGCCATTATTTGTGATTTTTTAGATATATGAAAGGTTTCCATTCATTAGTTCAACTTTAGAATTAAGAAAGGGTTTTTGTGTGTCGTCTCATGGTTAAATCCACCTAGAATTAGAATTGAACATGGGCATAAAAGATGTTTATAAGTATATATTATTTTATATATTCATCAAATACATCACCCCGGGGTCATCTATCTTATGCACCAAATACATATTGTTAAATTGTTACCTGACACGTTTAAATTCCATTAAAAGTTTCTAATTTGATTAATGACATGGTATGTGCACTTTATTTGTTTGCTAGTCATTTTAATTACCCACTCACTATTCATTACACCAAAAATTTCTGGAGCTAGGGTCTTTATTAGTGAATTTTTAGTGTTAGTAACATATCCTCCTTTTTCTTAGTTTTAACCTTATCAATGTTAAAAATGGGATTATATAGATGTTTTGAGCATTGATAGAGAGGATATTTATTTAAATTTTAAACGACATTTTATTCCTGAAAATTATATTTTTTTCAAAAATGTATCCATGTACATAAGATAATTTCAAGGTAGAACCATATGATGGAAACTAAAACACAAATAAAACATGTGGCGAACCAGAACGAAAATATAAACTTGATGTTATCCTTCTTATAGATCAAAAATACATTTAGTTTATTAAATTTAATTATTTATATGTCATTTTGGAGAACCATACCATCTTTTCTTGATATTAGTCATCACAATAAATAATTATTGATATTTTTCTTTAAATATTTTTTTCTTAATGAGTGAAGATAATTGATTTCATGGAAAACTAATTTTATCCTTTAAATTAGAGTCACTCAATTGCAAAAACATCTTTCAATCCAATTTTCCATAATGTTTGAATGTAAAGGACTTCCTGCACATAAAAATCAATAAACATATAAAACCACTACACAATAGAGATTATCACCTTCCTAGATTATTATTTTCCATATCTGAGTTGATTGGATAACTATGAAAAGGTGTGTTGAATCATTGATCCACTTTTTATTTATGATTTCCTACTTTTCAAACTCAATCATTTCAACTAGAGATGGTTCTCAACCAACCTGTTATAAAGCCTCAATATTTCCTCACATGTATAAGTGAAAGATAAATCCAAATAATAGATTTTTCTAGTGTTAATCACCAAATCAAAATACATTCCATGTTTCATAAACCACCCCACATGGAATAATCCACTACATCACAAATTAATTACATCAAAGAGTAGTCACTCTATCCACACACCACTTATAAAATTCATTAGAAGATATGATGTCTCAAAAAGACATGATCCTACAAGGATTGATAACACTAAATAATAAAATCAATTTGAAGAAAACTCCACCTTTTCAAGTCACCTCCTCAATAGAAATATGAATGAACAAATATATAATTTCAATCCTTCTTTAAGAAAATTAATAATATTTGATGACTAGATAATGTGCTTGAAACATTCTCTAGACGCTATGTGAAATTGATCATCCTCATTTTATACAAATGTAATACTTCGCTTGTTATACTTTTTTGTTTTCTCCTCTCTAGTGTGCAATATCACTAATCTTTAGTTGATACTGCATATTCA
Source organism: Viscum album (assembly GCA_963277665.1). Lineage (NCBI taxonomy): Eukaryota > Viridiplantae > Streptophyta > Magnoliopsida > Santalales > Viscaceae > Viscum > Viscum album. Next base: position 173,319,614 of record OY728150.1, read on the forward strand.
AATAGGAAGTTCGTTAACCCATAAAATAGAAAACCTAGAATCACCATAATGGAATCCATAAAGAACCCATTAACACCTCCATAACTCCTAATTATTTTTTTTCAATACTATTATGACAAAATGTCTCTAGCTACCTATCTATATATATGTTGTGTAGAATAGTTCCAAATTTATTCTGCCCAATTTAACACTAAAAGAAAATTAAAATTATTCTTAAATAATAACCAAAAACCAAATAAAATTATTATGCATGTATTCAAGATAGATTCGAGAATAAACTCAATAAATTCACCGAATATCCATCCAGCACTGTATGACCCGAGTTGCACAATATCCTAGAGTTTATTCTGTGGCTATTTTCCTTGAACATATCAAACACCATGGGTGGGGTCTAGAACATGTGTTCTTTTCATTTAGAATCACCTGTCAAACATGGATTACTTTTTCATGAAATGAACATTTTTGGTTTCCCTATTTCTCATAGTTAGACTACACAGGAACCATGTATTTTTCCATGGGTTAGGTCAATACTTTTGTATCCTTCTCAAACCTCTATCTTCAATGTAGTGAAACTCCCAAACCATAGCCTTTACAATGCCAATTTTAAGCTTATACATATTACAATGGTGAACTAGGTGTCCACTACATGGAACACCATTGGAATTGTCCCTATACATATGCACATTAGGTGAATTTTATACTCTATTAACATTATGCAATGGACGTGCCTTAGCCTTAGATTATTCTTCATCTTCTTCCTGACCGCATATTTGACATGGAATTTCTCTTTTCGGACATGATTTAATACAAAATAAGTATTTTAATCATCTATTCAAACTTGATTCATTGAAATTTCTCAAATACCAAAACCATATTATAAAAAATCCAAATATATCATTCAAGATAGAAAACAATATTCCCCCTTGGTATTTTTTTAAAATACTAATCTCACAAAACACATCTCTATCTTCTCCATCATCAATTATTAAATTACCTATTTCTAAAATTTTTATTCAAATTACTAGTACATGTAATGAAGAATTATTTATATTTTCTTAGAAAAAAACTCCTTTTCTATTTGGTTACTTTGAATAGAGGTACAAAATCACATAGTTCCTCAAAAAAGATAATTTAACAATCCACTCTAAGTCTATATGTGGTAAATGGGTATAGAAAACAATAGATAGATAATTATGTTTGTCTAATATGCCTATAAAAAATCAATATTTGAAAATGATCTCATTATTCTCAACATCAGTATTTATTTAAATGGGTTTAACATGATTTTCTTTATTTCTATATTCCTAAAGTTGTTTAGATTTTAAACCATCATTCTTAAATTAGATCTATGTCAATAGATGTAATAATATCCTTTTAATAAGGGATTATTACTCCATGTAAATATCATCATCTTTTCTGTCTATAAATTAAATCTTTATGCATTCAATTTAATTATGTACTTGTTAGAAGAAGAGACACAACATATTATGGGAATAAGGTGGGAGTACTTTATTCTGTGAGGGAGACACTAATGTTAAGTGATTCATCTCAACTAAGGTCATTCTTTCATTCCTATCTCAACATCACTATTATGGGAAGAAATTTTATATAACACATAAATTTAGACATCATCACATCAAGGTGATGGAATTATCTTTATGATATTCCCATTTTTCTCACATCATTCACACTTCTTCAAATTATCACTTTTGGATGTATTTTCAAAGGCTATATGATCTTCATTAAATGAAATTTTATTTATTTTATTTTACATCCTAATATTCTAAACAAAACTCCCCAGTTGTTCTTTTCTCTTCCTTGGTAAACACATGTTGAACCAATATGAGTAAGCTTTGTGTTTATAACGTAAAACAATTAATAATATCCCATGAATATATATTTATGTGATTGATTCTATATTTATTCAAAATGATATTTATGTTTTCCTCCTTGATCATTATTTTTCTTAGTGTATTTTATATTCTTAGAACATCCATTTCTTTCCTCTCTGTAGAGGTTTTCCTCAGAATATTTTATGGTTTACGTTGAACATCTTAACTATTAGACATAAAATATCTATTTTTATGAGGGATAAGTTTACACCATCCTTGGTCATTTAATCTTCAATAGAGGGAATATTTTAAACATACCTCAATATATTTATTGAAAAAATATATTTCTTTCTTCATATAATTGTGTGCTAAAAAATAGATAATTGTTTTCTCAAATAACTCTTATTCTATAGTATCCATTTTTCATAAGGTCGCATATCATCTTCCATTTATTATCTATCTTAAACTTCTATTCCATAATTTCTGAAAAATGGTTTGACTCCCTCTTGATCAACTATTCTTTTTCTTCATTACCATTATCTTTTCCCTTTTTAAAAAACTTACCCTTTTAGTATCAATTACCTTGATATGATTCTTAATATTTTTATTTCCATTATTGAGTTATGAAATCTACTCAAGATAATATTCTAACATACCTTTAATATTACCACCCCTGTTCGGTTATTTATTCTCCATCATCAATGTATCTTGATAAATGTGAATATTTATCCAAATGATTAAAAAGAGTGAATTGATAATCAAAACTAAAATATTAACATACACCCTTGTGTAAAACTATTCTTCATTTAGTGATGATTTCCATCATTTATTTTTTATTTCTTTCCTTAGTTGGATTTCTTCCACATATGATTCAAATTCCTTATCCTGATTCATTGGGATTAACATTTCAATATGGAAACTATTATTGCAATTAAAATATCTAACAAATAGTTTACATATTTTATTCTCTTTTCCCGTTAATAATAGCGTTGACAAGAGAGAGACAACCTGATTTGGATATTCATCTTCCAATCACAAATGTATTGAACAACTTGGACCTTACCTTTTCCCATTGATTCAAACACAACTTATAATATCTCTAAATTATTTAAAGCTAATTCTTTTCTAATTTGATATTCAATAATAAAAGTATACGTCTCATCTAACATTATATCTTCCCAAACATGTAAATTTGATACCATTAGAATAAACTGATTTAGAAAGTCCCACGTAATATTTTTTTGAATAATACAGTATTAAAGATTCTCACTAAATCCCCAAATATTGATAAATGTTTCCCTAACCCAAATTAAATATCTAACTTCATCTTTATTTTCAACTGTCTTATTTTCCACAAATACTATCCTCTAAATTTTATTCTTGGATTCCATAACATTGATATTTGTAGACACCATGAAATGTGTTACATGCAGTTCTCCACAATCAATGATGTATTTCCATATTCCACAACTCAAAATGGCCTCAACTGAGCTCGAAATGTTCATGGTGTGAATCTACATATTTTCATGGGGGTCAGTGATGGTAGTGAAGGAACTTTCCCGAAGCCCTGGGACTGTAGCCTCACACCGATCCCAGGTTGGTGTATGGGGGCGCAACCCCCCGCGATATGAAGAAATTATTTGGTTAAGTCCCTAAAGAGGCACCCAAGGTAGCTACCTACAAACACCTGTGCGCCACCATGTTGGAGCTAAATGAAGTAATAAATTTGGTTAAGTCCTCAAGGTGTCTCCCTAGTCTAGTCAAATCACTGACGACATACAAGTATACTTTTGTGCCACCCATCTGATGCATAGCCACTTGTGCGCCACAATGTTGGCGCACAACCCACTTGCACGACCAAACTAATTTCGCCCAATCTCACTTATTTTCTATAAATAGTCCCTTGGGGCCTTCATTTGGATGGATAAATTCCCCTAAAGCTTAATTGCTGCTCTTTTCACCCTGGTACTTTTCCCCAGTCTTCTGAAACTTTCACGGCAGTTCTTCAACACCTTGTGCGGAATATTTAAGGAAGGATCTTGGACTTAAAACCTTTTAGTGTTTAAAAACCATAACACATGGAAACCTAAAGTACCCAACCTCCCCAAATCAGAAATACTGACGTGATGCCTATTAATTTCATAGAATCTTGAGCTCCCTACTTCTGGAATCACCTGTGAATACTCTTGAAGGCTTGAGCATGGTCTCACCCAAGTATTACCATAAAAGTTGTTTGTCACTTAAGTGAACATCAGGTCACCCAAGCCTACTTGCGCGCCCATACTTGAGTTCCCTTCTCGACTTGGGAACCCCTCTTTGATTCACTTACTCTCTTATATATACAACCCATAAAGAATTCCTCAAAGAAACGCATTGAAAGGCTTCTCATTCATTGTCTTCATTGTCTGAAAGGGATTCTGTTGATACCTCCACCAAAACCTCTCGACTTTTTAAACCATTGTGAAAGAAAAATTAGTGTGTCTTCTATTTGGGTTTGTATATACACATTAAGGGGTTTCCCACATTTGTTTCACAATGTGGTTAGGGTTCATGGAATGTCTGTGGGTTTGTATATCCATAGTCACATAGAATTTTCTCCTAGGAATAGTGTTGGGAAGATCCCAGTTAGGTGGAGGGTTGGTTCTTGGCCTCTCCCTTATCAAAGATATGACATGTAACCTCAGGTATCTAGTAGGTAAGGCATCATTCACAATTGAGTTTACATTTAAGAAAATGAGACTTCTCCCTCCCCTACAAAGACCAAATTTTAGGAAATCCATCCTGACGTAAACCCCTAGATTTTATTGTAGATGGTAGCATCATTGCTCATACTTTATTCTTTGTTTCCAAAGATTAGTGGGGAGATGGGAACATGGACTTTGGTTACCCTTTCCTCATCTCGTTGGTCTTTGTAACCATGGGCATCTATTTCTGACGCTTTCACAGGGGCACATGTGCTTCTGTCTTATTCGAGGATGACGACGCTATTTGTTGACCTGCATTCTCGCTTTCCAAAGGAGGGAAGCATTTGTAAATTTTTTAGGGAAATTTTCACCTTTCTAAATACAGGATTGATGGGATGTTAGTTCTTCCTTTCGTGGATTCCTCCTCAAAACTCATCACCTAGTCCGGGTCTCCCTTATATACTTAAGACGTTGTTTGTGAATCTCTTCCCAGTGTCATATGTTCATGGACGCCGATTAATTACACTCTTCTTGTCGGGACATTCCAAGGGGTCTAGCTAGGGCGGAAAATTTCGGTCAGGGGAGTAGTCACATTGGACATCACTCGCATGTCTGGATGCTGGAACACTAGCGCATTTGGGTTTCTTCCCCTTATTATATGGCCTCTCTAGGGCACGGAAGCCCGACGAATCCCACATCGAATTCAAGGAATTATATGCCATATGAATGTATCTAAGGTTTACCATAGCTTATTATGTTTAACAGAGGGTATGTCGCATGTTTAACGTCTAGTGTAGATGGATCAAACTGATCGTAACACTGACTAGAGTGGATCAGATAGGTACAACCCCCGGATGGAACAATGATGTTTGGGCTAACACGTGGTTAGTAACCCGGATACTGCTACGAGCGATGATGAAATGAATTGGAATGATCTCACCTGGATATGGAGGCCCGGATAAAAATCAAGATGGATGATGGATGGTTAAGTGAAGTGGAGGGGGAATTAGATGAATCCTCCATGAGGATGATTGTGATATTGGGCTTGACAATGGTTTACCTCTAATTGTGGTTCCAATGACTTTCCACTTATGAGGCTGAAAACAAATTACCAATGAAAGGGGCTAAAAATCAGGGAGGCTTCCTACGTACCCTGTCTAAGAGACATGGTTCAAATCCCACGTAGTTCTGGATGATATGTTTGTAAACTGACATGAAGGGAGTCAGGACCAATGGTTGTTGGGCTTGAACCTCAGGGATGCTTCCTACATACCTTGCCTTTGCAAGGATCAAAGTCCACGTAGTTTGGGATGGTCTGGGTGAACCGATGTGAAGGGGTTCAGAGTGACTGAGTGTTGGTCTTGAACCTCAGGGAGGCTTCCTACATACCTTTTCTTGGAAGGATCAAAGTCCATGTAGTTCAGGAAGGGGTTTGGTGAACTGACGTGAAGGTCGTCGGAATGACCGGGTGTTGGGCTTAAACCTCAAAGAGGATTCCTACGTACCTTAACTTGGAAAGGATCAAAGTCCACAAAGTTTGGGAAGGGGTTTGGTGAAAATACGTGAAGGGGATTGAATGACTAGGTGTTGGGAATAAACCTTAGGTAGGCTTCCTATGTACCTTTCCATGGAAAGGATCAAACACCCCGTAGTTCGGGATGGTTTGGGGCTTACACTCTAGGATTCCCAGAGAGGATGTCATGATTGATGCATACTCTAATCCCACATGAGTTATGATCGGTGTGAGAAACAAGAGGCAGAAAATACCTGACAATCAAATCACGAAAGGTGAATTTGTGAGAAGTGAGATAGGGATTTCACATTGTTAGCGGCCCAAAATGGAAACAAGAGCTTACGCATAGAGTGGCCCAAAGAGGAAACAAGGGATTATGTGTGGAGCGGCCTCGGGGATATGGAGACTATGACTTACTCCAGGGTGGTGGCCTGGGTGGCGATAAGGCCCAAATGGAGATGGATTTGGCTCTGAAGAAAGGAGGGCTTCTGTGCCCCCCCCCCCCTCTGGTCTTTTCCCTGGAAGAAGATTGGAGGAGCGGGGGTGCCACCTCTTGCGAGAAAAGCTAGGGCTCACAACAAGGTGGTTCTTTTTCCCCATGGACAAACACCTCTCCAATAAAGAGGTTCTCATTCCATGTGATGAATGGTCGCACTCCCATGGAGACCAGTGGGCGTGCATAATGCCCAAGGTGGGGAACCCCACATAAGACACACGAGGTGAGGTCAAAGTTTAACATCATGTTCGGAGGATAAGGGTGCTTGGCAATTTAACTTCCTACATCTTGGATGAGGTGGGTTCACTCCAAAAACCTAGGAAATACATAATCGGCACCCTCTACACCATGGTTAATTGAATAGACCAAAAAATCCATTGCTGGGGGTGTTGTGAGGAGATCCCACTGGGGGTCTATGTCAGCATTTCTATGCGAAGAAGCAATAGCCGTTAGTGTGCCTATGCGAAGAAGCATGAGGCAAAGCAACACAACGAGCAGTATTGTCCTAGGGACATTGAAATTAATTCGTGCATATCTATAAGGTCTCCTGAGAAAAGGGGGTGTGATGTAGATCTTTTGTCACAATAGACACCTGAAGATGATGTCCAGAAGTGGGAGATCAAACACGTGAAAAATAAGGTACACGCAAGGAGGGAGGATGGCGCGAAAATGGAGCACTTGATAGGAAATGACTGGGTGAGTGCAACCAGAGGTTTGTGTATAGTTTGAGAGGGTTGGGCGCAATTGATGTTCAATTAGAATAGTTGCGAAAAAGATACCAGGTGTGAGCACAATCAAAGAGATTTCTGCGCAAAGGGGATCCATGGTTTTGTGTGCAAACTAAAGGGATTGCGTGCATGGTTGGGCACGCATGTCAATGCAGTTGCACGCAAGAACCAGTAGACATTTATGTGCAAAGTAAATGAACTGCATCCAAGGGAAAGGAATTATGTGTAATGGATTGCATGCAAGGGAAGAGGATAGAACACAAGGGACGTCACTTCAATGGATTTGGGCGAGGGTTCCTCCCGAGTGGTCTTGCGCAAAGGTAGACCCTTGGGAGACATGTCCCGAAAAATAGAGAACCTGAAAGCCATTTTTTACGTGCTAATGAGGTTGATTTCGTGCATGGGAAGCATCTCAGATTCTTCAGCCACTGGAATTTGAAGTAGAACCCATCTATTTATAGGTGTTTGGGGTCCTTGAGTTCGTGTGGAAGTCACCCAGCACAAAAGATTGCATGCCCGAGTTGGCGGCGCGAAAGATTGCATGCCCGGGTTGACGGCGCAGAAGATTGCACACTGGCACATAAATATCCCTCATATCCCACAGTTTTCTACGTGAGAGAGAAGTGATTTTTTGCACCTCTTGGATATTTCGCGAATCCCTTCTGTCCCTCTCGGAATAAATCACCGAGTCTAAATATGCCCTCGATTTGTCTGAAAAGACTCATTTTCTAGGATTGGAGCATTTTTCAGCCTTTACAAATTCCCCAACTCTTAATCAGAGAGATGCACAACCTATTGGGGTTGGTGGACACCAAAATCAGCCTCAGCGAGTAAATGATCGAAATAGAGATAAAACAGTTTTTTTGCATGTGTGAAAACCCCGCTCCATGGAAATAAAAAAACCTTGCGGGTCCCTCAACCCATATGAAGTTTTCTCGCATGATAAGTCCTGAGCTATCACACATGAAAAAATTCCTTCCCTTATGTGAAAAACATTTTCTTGTCTCTAAATAGGACTTATTTGATAAGGACATAGAAGGACCTATAGTTTTGCGTCATACAGTAAAGATGGACCACATAGCTTAAAGGTCATACTGTCTGGACCAAGATCAGGCCCAAGGGTCCAGGAGGGTTAATGACCCTGAGGCTAGGCCCAAGGAGAGATTCATGGGCATCTCTTCGTATCCCATAAAGATGAGAATCAAGGCAAATATAGTTCTGAGAGAATAGTTTAACGTCATGCTGGATGATGAGGGGCATGTATGGAATGGATGCACCAGTACAAATTCTACCAAAACTACTAAGACCGCGTAACTCGTGCTTGTTGTGGGAAACAGGGAGTAGTGGTCGGACATTCCTGACACAGGAAGGAACATGTTAGGGGTTAGGGGACACTCAGTGAATGTCATCCCAAGGATGATAACCCGTCCATGTTACACACCATGATGCATGAAGAAGTAAACATGAGTATGTCAGAATTCCACTTGAACATAATGAAGTGGAAATATGTGAATCAGGATGCTCGAGAACTGGAAAATAATGATGGGGCATGATGATAGGGGATTTTTGTTGATAGTGTTTGAAACACGTAATCCATATTGCATTAGCTGGATATGGGGATAGATAGATGAGTGTTGACCACTGACCATGTTTGAAACACGGGACCAGTCACAAATGTCATCTGTGGTCTTTAGGGACGTTGGACCGAGACAGTAGGTGAGCCGAGGCGGCATGAGACCAGGACGTGAAGGGGGTCTATTCGGATGTGGAAGATGATGAGGATCCAAATAATGGGCTCACAGAGCATGGACATGGAATGAGGGGAACGTCCCTGAAAAACATAACACATCGGGCTCTTTGTCAAAATGTATCTGAGTAGGACAATAAGACATATCAGATAGAGGGAGTCGATTACCTTACCAAGGACAAGGGTCCTAGGGTCTCACTCTTCCAACTTAAGGTCCTAGGGTGGATCATTAAGGGGGAGGGGGTACTTGATTTAATAGACTGTGCGCAGGGTGGAAAAATTTTCAAACATGATGCATAGTTCCCATAATGAGATCATAGTTTTGAGTCCTAGAACTCAGACCAAGACATGAGAGGCACATGGTGTGACTATTACAAAACCCCATGTGAATGAGAATTCGACAGGTACTCTCCACACCACATGTTCTCATAAGGGTTCGGTCCAAGGGGCCGAAAAAAGAGGGGAGAAGGATTGTAGATTCCTTAGGCTAGACCTAGAGACAAGATTCTTGGGCATTCTTACGCATCCCATGTAAATGGGAATCAATCCAAACGTAGTTCTAGAAGATGTCGTGCAGTTTAACCTCTTTCGGCAAGGATGTTGAGTGATCTTAGTTTATGTTCATAGAGCTCGGACCATGGATGATAGGAAATGCGGGAGACACATGGTGATATAATTATACAACCCTCCCTGAATGAGGACCAAGAGTCCGGATCACCATGTGCTTCTTGGGAGAGGTTTCAGGTCAAGGGACCAAAAACAAAGGTTAGACTGGGCCCAAGACAAAGTGAACATTCCTTCCTACATACCCTATAAGGATGGATATCAAGCCACACATTGTTCTAGGGGTGGGATGGTAAGATAGAGGTGCTAGGGATAATGAGGTTGTGCAGGACTAGCCCTTGCAACAAAAGAAACAGTATTTGATAGATCATGTTTGTCCTTTAGGATGAATGAATGTTGCTTTTTTTGTGAAGTGATGGACCTAGGATAGAATGTCCAGGAATTGACATAAGAATCAATCCATGTGCGGGTGTTGACAAATGGTATGGTGGGTGACCGATACCAAAAATGATGTACCCTCAAGTGAGGACACCATGATGGAGTGACGCTTTTCATCATGCACCCAGGAGGATAATTTCACTGTTTAGGATGTTGTGATGGGACCAGGTGACATAGTTTAACATCATATGTCCTGGATGTATATAGGAGAGATGAGGTTCGGGAGGGGAATGTGCACATTGCGATAAAGCATACCCGGCATGAATGAGGACTAGGTCCACATCACAACGCGCACAATTCCAAGAGAGAAACCTCACACCGAGGGGCTATAAAAAGTTAGAGGATATGGGACAGGAGAGGCTGAATCTCAACTAAGCTGGACCAAGAGAAGTGATGTTTGGGTGTTTCTACATAACCCCTATATATGGGCCTCCAGCCACACGTAGTTCTTAAATGATCCTTCTAACATAATGTGAGATAGGAAGTAAAAGGGACTTACTCATTGAAAGGGGTGTACATTGTGAGGCTATTGAAAACCCGGCGAGGATGATGGTATAATCCCACATGTGCCACGTCATGTAGTCTAATAAGGTACTGATCCCAAAATGGTAGAAAAGAAGAGAGGAAGCATAAACAGATCTTATTTTAAGGTCTTAGAGCTCTGACCAGGGAGAAGAAGAATTCTTCCAAATATGCATAGACCTTGGTCCAATCACTAAGCCTACATAATTTGAAATAAGTGTAGGAAACATGGGTGGAAGATATCTTTGTAATACATGGAATGCACATAAAGTGGAAGTCAGTGTGGGGCCCCAAAGAATGCCTTACTGTGGATTTGACCTCCTAACATGCATACACGCACTGAGGGATAGCACTAGGAGTGTCGAGATTCCACTTGGACATGATGGGTTAGAAACTTATGTGAATCATGTGACCGACATTTTGGGCTTAATGAGGCTGGTTTGACGATGGAGGATGATTTTTGACCATGTTCAAAACATAGTATCCATATCATGTGACCTGAAATGGGAACAACAAATGAGTGTCAACCGCTGACCATTTTCTCAACGTGGGACATGTATCAACTTGTTGTTCAAAACCCTCGAGGATGTTGTCCCATAGTGTTAGGAGGGCCCTTGGGCCAAGAATCCATGGAATTTGTGGGTCCCTTTAGATGTGAAGGATGATGGAAGCCTTAATGAAGGGAAAAAATGAATCCTAGAAGGTGGGTGAGAACATGTCTGGATAGACTACGACACCCTAGGTGCTGGACAAGAGTACTCTTGGGCATAGTGTAGAATCACCATAGAGGGTCGAGGGACCCGTCTGAGAGGCATACGACTCAAAAACATGAGTATAGGGAAAGGGAGAGAAAGCCACTCAGGAGAGAGAGGTATGTGGCTTGGTTGTTGTAAACCTGTCATGAATGGGGACACCATCCCATACCCCACCGTATATACCTCTCCTAGAAGAATGAAAACCAAGGGGCCAAAATTATGGGGATATTTCCAAGAAGTGGGTATGAACCCGAAAATAAGACTTTTTTGTGGTCCAACGTATCCTACAATGATGGGAATCAAGACACACATAGTTTGAGAAGATGTCGTGTTGTTTAACATCTTGCGGATAAGACATGGAGTAAGGGAAAGATACCCCAAAAGGGATTTTTACAGCACGATGAATAACCCGATGTGAATGAGGTCATATTCTCATATCACAACTATAATCCGAAGTGATAACTTGCTCCTAGGGCCCAAAAAGGTCAAGGGACCTGTGGCTGGGCCGCAGATTGAAGGCCATGTCCATCTTGCAGTTTAATGTCTTATAAAAAGAATGATAGTGATCTTAGTTAAAGGTTATAGAGCTCAGACCTTAAATTCCTAGTTTAATGTAAAATTCATTGGACAGGTGAATGAAAAGGGTGAATCATCATGCCTTTGGAAGACCACAAGGTGGAAGTGATGATAGAGGACACTTGTTTACCAAGTTTGCAACGCAGAACCCCCTTTGGATGACCGAGGAACACAATTGGGCATCGACCGTTGAATATATTTTCAACACATGACTTGTACAAATTTCTCTCTAAATATCCATGGGGACGTTGGCCTGAAATGGTAGGAGAGCCCTTAGGTTAATTATCCATTCCATTCGAGGGTCCTTTTGGATATGAAAGATAATGGAAACCAAAATGATGGGTCTAACAAAACATGGAGGGCCTATGTTCATGGAAGGGAAGACAAATGGATGTAATAATTTCTCATGGGAATGTGTGGGGAATGAAAAAATAGCCCAATGATAATAAGGACGTGAGTCCACACCACACCTCACACTCCTGATGTAATGCCTCGACCCCAGTTACCTAGAGTTGGTGCACTATTGTGTAACACTAGCATGATCGCAAAGATCAAGTCTCAAAAGACCGATTAGTTTAGTAGCCTTGGAAACACTAGATACATTCATAAGTTTTACATTACATCATAAAGTAATACAAAACTACAACAACATCTTGTCTTCATATCCCCTCATACTATCCCTGCAGGTCATACATAAAATACTTCCTCACATCCTAGAAAAATTATAACATTGAAAGGGGTGAGCTCAGATGCTCAGTAATGATAACAATATAGAAGAAGCTTTCATAAATAAACATAAACATTTAAGGCAATTTATAACTAAAAAAAAGCCTTTTAAACTTGAACTTCAGTATAATATGGATAAATAAAATGAAATAATTCCATTCACTTATTCACATGGATATTCTACTAGTCGAATAATCACATGAAATATCAATAACCACTTTCATAATGATGAAATGCATAATGCTAGACTATCATAACCACGTAGCCAAGGCCTCGTGCCAAGACTACAAATAGGATTTTGTCAAGGCCTCATGCCAAGACACTAGTTTGTCTCATGAGACCTACTGATGCATCGAGGAGCTATAGCAGGCTCCACCCGTCACTTATTAAGTCCAATTCATTCCACATATGAACAAGTTTAAAAATATCATAAACCAAAACATTATCATATTACATAAAACATTCATAAAGGAAACATAACATTTCCACATTTCAATCACAATATATCAATACAACACATTGATATAATAAAAACATTATAAAAACCATTTCAATACCAAAATAAAAGAAAATTAAAACTTTTTATTTATTTTTCATTAAAAATAAGTTATGGCTTGTAGAGGAAGCCGAAACTAAAATAAAGGTTATGGCGTCGGAGAAGTCATTGTCGCCTCATACGTAAGAAAAAACATTCCTTTTGTTGTTTAGTAAAAACACTTCGTATAAAAAGATTCATTTTGAATAAAAGTAAAAGTCAAAGGGTTTTATACACCGTATAAAAGAAAGTTGTGTATAAAGAAAAATATGCCTCAATGAAAGGAGATTGAGACGAAGTCCCTTACAAAGAATTTTTTTTTAATAAAATAGATCTATTATGTGTATTCCCTATAAGTACACATAAAGAAAGTACAAATAAAAGATAGGACATAATAATATCATGACATAATTTGAATGTAGGAGATTAACCCAAAGAATGAAAATTGGGTTAAGAAGTTCCCTTACAAAGATCATTTTTTTAAATAAAATAAATCTATTATGTGTATTCACTATAAGTACACATAAAGAAAGTAAAAATACAATATAGGACATAATAATATCATGACATAATTTGAAAGTAGGAGATTAACCCAAAGAATAGAAATTGGGTTAAGAAGTTCCCTTACAAAGATCATTTTTTAAAATAAAATAAATCTATTATGTGTATTAACTATAAGTACACATAAAGAAAGTACAAATACAATATAGGACATAATAATATCATTACAAAATTTGAAAGTTGGAGATTAACCCAAAGAATAGAAATTGGGTTAAGAAGTTCCCTTACCTCATGTCCGACTTGACTCGATCGTTCTTTATCCTCCTGAATAATAAACTATAGTTAATTTCTAACTGATTAAGAACCTTTTTCAAGTTCATTATTACTTTTATATCACTTATTACCATGTTATGAACATTATGTAATTATTTAAGTTAATAACGGTCGTTTTGTCGATGTTTGGTACTTGAGTCAAAAATAACCTTCTTATAATTAAAATTTGTTTATGAGGTAGAATATCCATTATCTCCGGAATTATATTCATGATGTATATATCATATATATCATATATATTCAGTATATACATTCATTCATAATATTACGTAACATTTAGAGGTAAGAAATGAAATGCACCGTTCATGGAGACGGTAAGCCGTATGTACGCATGAACGCTACTTTCATTTCTATTTCGTATTTAATGGAATGAAATCATAATGATATAATGGTATATTATAATTACAGTATAATATAATATATAATATCATTTACTCCATCCTTTATACATCCCACATATGTCATTAATGATTCAAATCACTTTGAGGGGGCGGTAGTCCGCACATCCTAAAATGAAATTATCGTGTTTACCCATAATGGAAATCATAAAGGTATGCCATAAATGAGAAATACAGAAGCATAAGGAAAACTTAAACATAATATATATCATATATAAATATAGTGACATCTTAATGGACACCATGAGAGGTGTTAAAAGAAGATTGAACAATCATCATTACGTGAGGCAGTATTTCACCACCCAGAGAAACAGTATGTTCTTTAACCATTAGACGGAAGTGTGTGTAAGTGTAAATAAAATCCTTATCATAAAAACATCCTAGTATATTTTAGATACTGGTTTTGTTACAAAAAATTAATAAAAATATTTTAAGGGGTTGGGTAATCAAAATAAAACAAAAGAACATAAGAGAAGACATTACCTTAAAATCGGGTAACTCTTTTTTGATTTGAGTAAAAGGCTTCTTGGGAAGAATTCTGTCCAAAGTGAGGCTTCTAGGAGTAATATAGGGAAGTTGAGAGAGTATTTGGGCAGAGGTTGGCCGAGCCAAATGGCTTGAAGGTATGAATAATGTGGTAGAGGTGGGGGCCTTTTATAAGAGGAGAGGAGGGGCACTCTTGGAAATTAATGAAATGTTACATAATTATGAAGTGCTTTTCGGATTTCAAAGGTCACACAATTATATATTTCAAGGATAAGGTGATAAGGGTTCCAAATATACCCATCCAATAGGTTTTTGACGAGTGTAAGTATTATATTTTACATTATCTTTTCATTTTATTTTAAAAGTTCATTAATGATGTAATCGCTGCATCATCATGGTGTGATACATTAATTTATTTATGTAATTCCAATGAATTTAAAAAAAAATTACCATGATTTAGGAAATAATTTTATCTTTCCAATGAATATTTATAGTCGAAAATTTAACTTATATTACCCCATGTAATAATTGTTTTAGTAAAATAACACATGTTTGTGTCGATTTTATTTTTACTTTAAATAAAAAGTTATTAATGTCATTTTCATACCCAAGTGGCTCCATGGGGTCCCCAAGTTTACCCATGGATTCTATTGGTCTGCCATGACTCACCCAATAAGGGTTGGATAAGTTTAAAGGTAATTTCATATTATTATAACATTATGTTTACCTTAAGGTACACTAATTATCATTAATCGCGATTAATAGAACTTAAAAGTTACTATTCACCAAAAATTATTTTAATCCCATTAAACCACATTTTAATTCCTAATGACAATGATGTATGTCAGATTTTGGAAATTCAAATCACAGAGGTTGTAAATTTTCATTTAAACAAAAAATCAGTTTTTTAACTACCACTTAGTGGTTTCACTATTCATCAAAAATCGAAGTTTTTCAGAACAACGCCAAAAATTAACCCTAAGCTATATTTGATATTCCTAATTCAAAAATTATGTCTATTTTAAAAAATTCAAAAAAAATAAGTTGACTTAATTAATTTAATAATTAATTCCTACTATCACAACAAATAACGTGTTTTAAGAAAGAATATCAATCAAAAGATTGACAATTATTTATGGCCAATTTGAAAGTGAAATTAATTATAATGACCAACATTGGATAAAATGGTAAAAATATATTCTAATTACACTTTAGAACCACTGAATTGTATAATTTATCACTATAAATAATTTTGATTAAAAATGTTTTTTAAGCATTTTTCACTATTCATCAAAAATTGGAAGTTCTCAGAAAAATACCAAAAATTCAACATAGGATAATTTTGATATTCATAATCCAAAAATGAAGTATATTTTGAAATATAAAATTTATATAATTTCAAAAAGTGGGTATTACGTTTCATAACTGCTACTTTTATTGGTCGCGGTGTGTTAGAACTTGAGGTTGCATACAACACACGCTGCTCTATTATTCAAAGAAGAGTGTACCATGGAAGCTTGGGGTGTTACATTGTCCCCTCATTCAATAAATTGCGTCCTCGCACTTTAAAATTTTTCTTTGAAAACAAAAGGTTGAAAAAAGAAAATACATTTTTGAAAATCCACATCGGAAATAGGGTTAATAAAAATATAACTTTAAAAGAAGGAAAGAGAAGTACAAAGGTCACTCAAGATAGCCCATGCTAGGATTCTATGAAAATATGGATATAGATTAGAAACAAATCATCAAGGTCTGTGGGAGAGTTGTAGAAAATAGGATTAGGAGAAAGTTAACTACAAGAAAATCACAAACTTGTGATTGGTTAAATGGTCATTGATTCCCCAATTTGAAAAGTTAACCGAATTTTTTTTTTGTTTTAAGCTACCTTTCATAAAGTTGAGGAATTTATTTAGGATATTTACTAAGAACGTAAGGAAATATACTTACTTTTCATGTAGACTTTCATTATTTAATAAATTTTTACCACAAACCCATATTTCACTCCAAAAGGTAATAGAACTCAAAAATAATCTATTTGTCATTATTGTATAAGGTTCCAAATATTAACACATACCATTTAGATTAGGAATTTTTTTTTGTAATAACCAGGGACTTTCTGTAGGATAGTGGTAGGTAATAAAGGCCTGTCGCACTATGGTTGTGAGTTCGATTCCTACATCTTTGTCTGACGCAACGTGTTATCCCCCGACCTGCAGGTTGTCCTTTTCTTAATAATATTTCAAAAATAATCTTAAAAAATGTTTTAACCTTAAACAATACTATCCAAAGTTAAACTTAATACATTCAAACCTTTATAGTTATCCAAAATACCTCTGCCTAGACTTTCTCTAAAAGGTATTTAAATTCCAAAATCAATTGTAGCATTAGATTCCCCAATCAAATTAAAGTTTCTCTTATTATAAAATACTAAAAATATGATTACCATCATCATATTAAAACCTTAATGAAAACAACAAGTACTGCAGTACAATCCTTATATATATCACATTATTTTTGTAACTAGAATATAATCTGTGAGTCCAAAAACACCAATACATTAATTATTCCACTTCAACTATAGTAACATCATAAGATTTTCCTTGGTCCCTTGGCCTTTTCTGAGGTATGTTTCCCTGATGCTTATGACATTCATTTGCATAATTCCCCATTTCCCTACAATTGTAGCATTCAACATTGATAGCCTCTTTCATTCCCTTGCAATCACGAGCCTGGTGACCTTTTTCTCCACATTTATAACAAACTCCCATTCCTTTTAGGCAAGTACAGGGGAGATTCTTCACACAATTATCCCATAATGGAAAATACTTCTTTCCCTTTTTCCCTTTATCTGTCTCTTGTTCCACCGTTCTCTTCTTCTCTTGTTTACTTTGTTGTCATAAGACTTAGAGAATTCCTTTTCTGTCTTGATAGCACACGAGACTACATCTTCGTATGTTGAGAAAGATTGTGATACTAAATCTCGACAGAGAAATGGTTTTAACCCATCAAAGAAACGATCAATATTACCTCTTGGTTTATGTATATAATATGCATCATGCCTTGCGAACCTTGTAAAGTTAGCCTCATACTTTGTGACATTCTCATCCTCCTTCTGCCTCAGACTCAGAAATTTCTTTTCCATATCTGCTCGATGGTCATGTGGAAATTATTTTTATAAGAAAATTTCCTTAAACTCCCTCCATTCCATACTTGATACTTCTTCATCTTCCTTTGTGTTTTGAATCAGTGACCACCATTGATCGACATCTCCAGTGAGGTGGTAAACTTCCATGATAACCTTTTCCTTTCACTACTCCCCAAGGCATTGAATATTTTCTCTAAGGAATTTATCCATTGCTCAGCTACTAATGGATTTTTACCCCCATTAAATATTGGCGGTTTTTGCCTCATGAAGCGGTCTAACATTGATCCTCCACATTGCGGATCGGGGTGCTCCATACGAGTAAGGTTATTATTCATAACCTGAGTGAGTTGTCCCAGTATGGTGATAAGATGATCAGCACCAGTTGTATCACCTGCTCCACTATAATTATTTTGAGTAGGAGGGAAATCCCTACATGGCGTGCATGCATTGATACGGTTTCCATTCCTCCCACTAGGTGCCATTTCTAAACAATGGCATAAACTAGATTAGTTTATGAATCAAAATACAGAATTACAAATATGCAAAACACTTAACATAAATTTAACTATTTATGGATATAATCCATAATTACAAAATAAATTCTTTGAGGATGTATATACTCATAACCATTTATAGGGGTTTGTAATGAAAGTGAGAATTATCCTAAGAATATCCCCCGGGAGTGTCGTAAACAAGAGTGCAGCAAGGCCCATTGTCATTCACCAGTTCCCGTTCAAGTCTATCTCAAAGTGGTGTTTTCGGGTTTTACCCCTAGGTACATCTATGCCAGAGCCGCCTCTACTTTCTCGTATCCAGACAGGGATGTATTGCTCGGAAAACTCAAAAAATATCTATAATACCAAAATTCTAGGAAGTTATTCTATACTAATCCTCAAATTATATCTTAGGTATGTGTGCTCTAATCAGAGTTTATCTAAATCTAGCTTCCAAGGTTAGTACTAAACTACCTCTGATACCAACTGTAATGCCCCGACCCCAGTTACCCAGATTCGGTGCATTATTGTGTAAAATTAGCATGATCAAATGATCAAGTCTCGAAAGACCGATTAGTTTAGTAGCCTTATAAACACTAGATACATTCATAAGTTTTACATTATATCATAAAGTAAGACAAAACTAAAACAACATCTTGTCTTCATATCCCCTCATACTATCCCTGCAGGTCATTCATAAAATACTTCTTCAAATCCTGAAAAAATTAAAACATTGAAAGGGGTGAGCTCAGATGCTCAGAAAGGATAACAATATAGCGGAAGCTTTCATAAATAAACATAAACATTTAAGGCAATGTGTAACTGAAACAAAAGCCATTTAAACTTGGACTTCAGAATAATATGGATAAATAAAATGAAATAATGTCATTGACTTATTCACATGGATATTATACTAGTCGAATAATCACATGCAATATCAATAACCACTTTCATAATGATGGAATGCATAATGCCAGACTATCATAACCACGTAGCCAAGGCCTTATGCCAAGAATACAAATATGATTTTATCAAGGCCTCATGCCAAGACACTAGTTTGTCTCATGAGACCTACCGATGCATCGAGGATCTATAATGGGCTCCACCCATCACTTATTATGTCCAATGCATTCCTCATATGAACATGTTTAAACATATCATAAACCATAACATAATCGTATCACATAAAACATGCATAAGGGAAACATAACATTTTCACATTTCAATCACAAGATATCAATACAACACATTGATATAATAAAAACATTATAAAAACCATTTTCAATACCAAAATAATTTAAAATTAACACTTGGTATTTATTTTTAATTTAAAAAAATATATGGCTTGTAGAGGAAGCCGAAACTCAAATAATGGTCACGGTGGTGGAGAATTCTTTGTCACCGCATACGTAAGAAAAAACATTCCTTTTGTCGTTTAGTAAAAATGCTTCGTATAAAAAGATTCATTTTGAATAAAAGTAAAATTCAAAGGGGTTTATATACCATATAAAAGAAAGTTGTGTATAAAGAAAAATATGCCTCAATGAGGGGAGATTGAGATGAAGTCCCTTACAAAGAACATTTTTTTAATAAAATAGATCTATTGTGTGTATTCACTATAAGTACACATAAAGAAATTACAAATACAAGATATGACATAATAATATCATGACATAATTTGAAAGTAGGAGATTAACCCAAAGAATGGAAATTGGATTAAAAAGTTCCCTTACAAAGATAATTTTTTTTAAATAAAATAAGTCTATTATGTGTATTCACTATAAGTACACATAAAGAAAGTACAAATAGAAGATAGGTTATAATAATATCATGACATAATTTGAAAGGAGGAGATTAACCCAAATAATAGAAATTGGGTTAAGAAGTTCCCTTACAAAGATCATTTTTTTAAATAAAATAAATCTATTATGTGTATTCACTATAAGTACACATAATGAAAGTACAAATACAAGATAGGAAATAATAATATCATGACATAATCTGTAAGTAATAGATTAACCCAAAGAATAGAAATTGTGTTAAGAATTTCCCTTACCTCGTGTCCGACATGACTCGATCGTTATTTAACCTCATGAATAATAAACTAGAGTGAATTTATAATTTATTAATAACCTTTTTCAAGTTAATTATTCCTTTTATATCACTTATTACCAAGTTATAAAAATTATGTAATTATTTAAGTTAATAGTGGTCGTTTTTTCGATCTTCGGTACTTGAGTCAAAAATAAACTTCTTATAATTACAAGTTATTTATGTGGTAGAATATCCATTATATACAGAATTATATTCATGACGTAGATATCATATATATCATATATATTCATTATATACATTCATTCATAATATTATGTAACATTTATAGGTAAGAAATGAAATGCACCGTTCATGGAGACGATAAGTCGTACGTACGCATGAACGCTACTTTCATTTCTATTTCGTATTTAATGGAATGAAATCATAATGATATAAAGGTATATTATAATTACAGTATATTATCATATATAATATCATTTACTCCATCCTTTATACATCCCACATATGGCATTAATGATTCAAATCACTTTGAGGGGGCGGTACTCCGCACATCCTAAAATGAAATTATCGTGTTTACCCATAATGGAAATCATAAAGGTATGCCATAAATGAGAAATAAAGAAGCATAATGAAACCATAAACATAATATATATAATATATAAATATAGTGACATCTTAATGGCCACCGTGAGAGGTGTTAAAGGAAGATTTAACAATCATCGTTTCGTGAGGCAGTATTTCACCACCCACAGAAACAATATGTTCTTTAACCATTAGACGGAGGTGTGTGTAATTGTAAATCAAATAATTATAATAACAACATCCTAGTATATTTTAGATACTGTTTTTGTTACAAAATAAAGTAATAAAAAGATTTTAAGGGGTTGGAGAAGCAAAATAAAACAAAAGAACATAAGAGAAGACAGTACCTTAAAATCGGGTAACCCTTTTTTGATTTGAGACAAAGGCTTCTTGGGAAAAATTCTGCCCAAATGGAGTCTTCTAGGAGTAATATAGGGAAGTTTAGAGAGTATTTGGGCAGAGGTTGGCTGAGCCAAATGGCTTGATGGTGTGAATAAGGTGGTAGAGGTGGGGGCCTTTTATAAGAGGAGAGGAGGGGCACTCTTGGAAATTAATGAAATGTTACATTATTATGAAGTTATTTTCGGATTTCAAAGGTCCCAAAATTATGTACTTCGAGGATAAGGTGATAAGGGTTTTAAATATACCCATCCAATAGGTTTTTGACAAGTGTAAGTATTAGATTTTTCATTATCTTTCATTTTATTTAAAAAGTTCATTAATGAGGTAATCACTGCATCATCATGGTGTGATAAATATATTTTTTTATTTAATTAAAAAAAATTATAAAACAATTACCATGATGTAGGAAATATTTTTTATATTTCCAATAAATTTTAATAGTCGAAAAGTTATATTATATAACCCCATGTAATAATTGTTTTAGTAAAACAACACATGTTTGTGTCGATTTTTTTTACTTTAAATAAAAAAGTTATTAATGTCATTTTCTTACCCAAGTGTCACCGTGGGGTCCCCAAGTTTACCCATGGATTGTCTTTGTCGGACATGACTAACCCAATAAGGGTAGGACAAGTGTAAAGGTAATTTCATATTATTATAACATTATATTTACCTTATGTTACACTAATTATCTTTAACCGCGATTAATAGAACTTAAAAGTTCCTATTTACCAAAAATTATTTTAATCCCATTGAACCAAATTTTACTTCCTAATGAAAATGATTTATGTCAGATTTTAGAAATTCAAATCACAGAGGTGGTAAAATTTTATTTAAATGAAAAATCAGTTTTTTAACTACCACTTAGTGGTTTCACTATTCATAAAAAATTGAAGATTTTCAGATCAACACCAGAAATTAACCCCTAAGCTATATTTGATATTACTAATTCAAAAATGATGTCTATTTTAAAAAATTCAAAACATATATGTTGAATTAATTAATTTAATAATTAATTCCCACTGTCACAACAAATAGCGTGTTTTTAAGAAAGAATATCAATCAAAAGATTGACAATTGTTTATGTCTAATTTCTAAGTGAAATTAATTATAATGACCACCCTTGGATAAAATGGTAAAAATATATTATAATTACACTTTAGAACCACTAAATTGTATAATTTATAACTATAAATTATTTTTATTAAAAAAGTTGTTTTTAAGTATTTTTCACTATTCATCAAAAATTCGAAGTTCTCAGAAAAATACCAAAAATTCAACATAGGATAATTTTGATATTCCAAATCCATGAATGAAGTCCATTTTCAAATATAAAATTTATATAATTTCAAAACGTGGATATTACTATTCATAACTGCTACTTTTATTGGTCGCGGTGTGTTAGAACTTGAGGTTGCGTACAACACATGCTGCTCTATTATTCAAAGAGGAGCGTACCATGGAAGCTTGGGGTGTTACACTCGAATGAGGACTAGGGCCAAGGGACCGGAAGTGTAAAGGGAGGTAAGGTGATGTGTCCCAGCCAACTGTACCCATATGTCCTCTCATGCGAGGATTGCCTCGTCATAGCACCTAAGCCCATGAGAGTAATGCTCAGTGTGGGAAAAAATGAGTTAGACTAGGCTCTCCCCACCATATAATGGACCACCAGATGGAATCATACTCCTGACCAAGGCATACCGAAGGGTGAAGAGACAATGAGATTGAATGAACCACTAAACTGAATATTCATGACTAATGGGGGTAGTGAAAATGGCAAAGGATAGTTGTTGACCATGTTTGAAACACAGCGTCCGTATCATGTGATATGAAAGGGGAACCACAAATGAGTGTCGACCGCTAACCATGTTTTCCATGTGGGACTTGTATCAATTTTTTGTCTCAACCCTCAAGGACATCAGCCCGAAATAGTAGGAGAACGTTTAGGCTAAGTATCCATACCTATTGGGGATCCACCTGGATGAATGAGAGATAATGGGGTCCCATGAAAAAGGGTGAGTGAAGAACCGATGTGCCCATGCATTTTTATGTCAATTAGGCCGGTGATATAGGTGAAAGTCTCCATGGGGTGGGATGCATGGCGGGGTCAGGATGAACTAAACTTGAATTAGAGAGGAAGAAAACACCATACTATGTGTTCTGACCCGAGGGAAGATTTTAGAGTTTGGGCTGGGCCGACAGAAAAAATGTATGGGCGTTCCTACGTATCCCATGAGGATGGGAACCAAGCCACACGTAGTTGTAGAAGGCCATACAATTTAGCGTCATGCCGAGAGAAATTTGGAGAATATAAGAATTAGGAGGGGGACCGTGGTGTGACTGTCACACCCCTGACATGAGTGGATCTAAAGAAGCTTTCACTACACCATATTGGGTCCTCCAAGAGAACTACACCCAGGGTGACTAGTCGAAGAAAAGAGTTTGGGGGCTGGACTCAAGACGTAATGACTGAGCATTCCGACGTATCCCATTTGGATGGGAATCAAGTGATACATTGTTCATGAAGGGTAAAATTTAATGTCTTGTGGGATGACATACAGTTTAATTTCATGTGGGACATGGCTATTTAAGGTCTCATTAGACCAGCTGTTTAGGGTCATGCTGGACTCGACAGTTTAGGGTCATATAGGACCATGGATTGCTCAAGAAAAGTATTTCTTGAGTAACATGACATTGGTGGGAGGAGTTATACACACACTATCCATGGTATCCAAGGAGTATCCTCCATTTTTGTAAACCTTGTGAACGGTGTAAGGTCCTTCCCATTTGGGCTCCAACTTGGGTGGTTTCCTACTGGGTATCATTGGGGTCCTGAGGGCCAGTACCAAGTTGTCCTGCAAGAATGAGAAGAGGTGAACTCTCTTGTTGAATGCTCCAGCCAACTTGTTAGGGTGAATTTACAGATTTTGTAGGGAACAAAACTTATTCTCATCAAGAACATCAAGCTTAAAAAGGCGGATTTCAGCTACATTATTTGGCGCTTGCTGATCGTATACAGTTGTGCGCAATGAGGAAAATTTAATCTCGATGGGTAAGACAGCCTCCGTTCCACACACCAACAAATATGGGGTCACATGGGAAGAATTACGAGTCATCTTTTGATAATACATGAGGGTGTTGGGGTGGTTTTCCTACCAACTCTTTTTTATTCTGACCAACCATATTCTCCAAAGGTTCGAGATGGTCTTGTTGAATGCCTCGATCATTCCATTTTCTTGCGCATGATTTCATGAGGTATGTTTAGAATGGTTGTTGTACTTAGCATAAAATTTCTTTACCTCATTAGCATGGAAGTTCGTGCCATTATTAGGGAGGACGACATGAGGGATTCCAAATTGGTAGATGATGTTGGAGCTCACAAATTCAGCAATGGCATGGGCCTTGACCACCTGGAGCAGAACTGCCTCTACCCCCTTGGAGAAGAAATCTATAGTAGTCATGATGAACCTACTCTGGTGAGCTTTCTCCAGTGGGTAAGGTCCCATGACATTGAGTCCCCATACTAAAAAAGGCCTAAAGTACTTGGTAGAGTAAAGAGAATCTGATGGCTGATCGATGAAGTTTGCATGAATTTGGCACGCATGGCTCCTCTTTGAAAACATGATGTAGTAATGGATCATGGAGGGTGAGAAGTACCCCAGTCTTTAGATCTGGTGAGATAGCTTCGGTCGAGTCTGATGAGCCATGTCGGAACCAGCGTGAACCTATTGCATGACCTGAGAAATCTCAACTCCTTGAATGCAGTGGATTAGAACCCCATCAAACCCACACTTGTAGAGGATCTTCTCAAAACTGGGGCCATCCTGGAGGGTGAACTGTAACGCGCAGAGTCAGAATCGTTCATGATCGGCCCGATCTTCTAGGATATAACTATTTTGGGGATACTCGACAAAGGAGGTTCTCCAATCAGGAGTCACTTCAATCACTGCATCCTTGGGACCCGGGGGTCCTGATGTGGTGGTGCCGGTGGTAAGATTCATACTTGTGGGTTGTCATCGTCATCTGGGATGACATGAGAAATGAATATTTGGTGCAACACATGGATAATTAGATCATCTGGTTCGGGCTCTGCAAGTGATGTAGCTAGGCTGGCTAGGGCATCAGCCCGACTATTTTGAAATTGAGGGACATGAGTAAATTCCGGCCAGGCTGGGAACTGGGCCATTAGCTGGAGAGTGCGCTCCAAAAATGGTATGATCTCTGGCTATCTGACAACATATTCACTGTTAATATATTTTATGTCTAGTTCAGAATCCACTTTCACATGCCAATGGGGCACATCAATCTCGGGGGCCAGCTCGAGGCCAGGGATGAGAGCCCGATACTCTGCCTCATTATTGATGCAGCCTTATGACAACCGAAATGAGTATGGCAGGATGGATTGTGTTTGGGTAATAATGATGATACCAAGGCCTACCCTGTTGAGTCTGGTATCCTTGAGCCTCCTTCAGGTGGGGCTTCGAGAAGCATCATCGAAGGGAATTTTCCATCACGATAAGGCTTGGTCTACCGATAAAATCACCACATCGGGCAAATTGAATTCCATGGACTGGTCAGCATATGTAGTATGGGCAGCAAGGAATTATGCAATGTATTCCCCTTAATAGCCTTAAGATGGAAAAACCTGATGTCGAACTGCTCGAGGATTTCCACCTTCCAATCTAGACGGCCTATATAGCATCCCGTCTTTTTATAACATAAACTTTCATTTCCTTACACGGAACTAAGGATCTTTAAGGTTTAGTGTCTTGGAAACAAGGAACATAATACATGAAAAAAACATAAAACATTCTTCTTAAACACTAGAAAGGATTCTCCTTAAGTTCATCCTAGGTTCATTACTGCATCTCATAACCTGGGGACATACATTAAAATAAAGGGTGAGTAGAAGGCCCAGTAAGGGAAACAAGAGAAACATTTTACATGTGAACTTGAGATACTTCAATAAGGACATGAAAAGAAATTTAAGGCATGAAAAACAAATCATGAGATACATCATAATAAAAATAACATTTTTCATAACTTGAAGATGTGGCTACAACATTTAATATTGACAATCATTTCGTTTCACCAAGGTCCATCCCCAAAGTGTCATTAAAAATTACGAAGGTTATTCACCAAGGTATCAGTCTAAAAAGTCATCTCTAGAGATTAAGTCTTTACCCAATGAATTGGAGCGCTATCTGGGTGTACCCCTGACATGTATTTATTATCATGTGATCCACATATATCATCATCAATAATTTCATAAAAAACCCATATGGCATAAAAGAAATGGGTTTCATTTTATAATCATAACATTTTAAAAACTTCTTTAAAGACGTGATCTTTAAGTCACTTTAAACCCACGAAAAGGGAAAGCAGGTTTCATGTATGTAAATCCCAGAATTTAAAATAGAAAATTTTTATATATATGTGAATACCCCTATAAAAATAGGAGCTTTTAGTATTCACTTAATAACATAAAATAATTTTGAGAAAAAGAGAGAAGCATTTTGAGATGACAATTCGGCAGCATAACGGCTACGTTACAGGGATTTAGAAAATGTTGAAAAGAGAGAGGACATGGGTAACCCACTCATAAATGATATATAAAAATAGTATAAGGACAGAATATAAGGGATATGAATCATGGTAATTAAATTTTAAGGACATACCATTTGAAATGAAAAACATGGAAGTAGGACAAAAATAAGATTTCTCTTATAAAAATTCGGCAGCCTAACGACGTCACTTAAACTTCAATAAAAAAGATTTGACAAGATCAAATAGGGTCTCTCATAATATGATCATAAGAGATCAGTATTATAGATATAGAGATCATACCCCAATATAATAAAAAGTAACATGAAATACTTTACATGAAAATCGAACTTGAA
Organism: Viscum album; assembly: GCA_963277665.1. NCBI lineage: Eukaryota > Viridiplantae > Streptophyta > Magnoliopsida > Santalales > Viscaceae > Viscum > Viscum album. The sequence continues at coordinate 173,347,026 of OY728150.1, forward strand.
AAATGAGAAGGGTGAAAGAATCCCTTAAAAATTCGACAGCCTAACAACATCACTTAAACTTTAGTAAAACGAAATGATGAGAGTAAGAGGGGATATCACATCATATAAACATGAAAAGGAAGTAAGAGGAATATAAAATAACATCCTCTCACATAATAACATGGAGCATAAAAGGAATGACATAAAAGAGATTACATGAAAATAAAGAGAGAGGTCAGATCCCTTACCTTAAAACGAAACTCTTAAAACTCAAAGGTTTGGACCGTGAGGGACTGGGGGCACCTTGAGAGGACTCCTTTGGAGGTAAGAAGACCAGAAAATTGTTGGGGGAGAGTTGGGATTGAAAAATAAAGGAGGAAAGGGTGGGTATTTATATGGAAAGTGAGGGGACAAGGCATTAATGGCCAAGGGACAACTCACAAGTGCTTTTCTCAAAACCATGTGCTCTTCCATGGAATTTACCATGGAGTTAGGCCACATGGGGCCCCCAATACAACACTTCATCACCCTTGGCTAGAAAAACCTTAAAATATCTCATGACATCATCATGACACAGTTATGATGTCATTAAACATACCGAAACCCTAAAACTGTATTTTTACTATTCCCTGAAAATTCAACTTTCTCAGAAAAATCCCAAACTTTCACCTTAACCAAATATCGATGCTCTAATTAAATTTATGAACTCCATTTTATAAAAATAATTTTCTAAATATTTTTAATTTAATTTTTAAATAAAATCACTATTCATCAAGAATTCATTTTTTTTCAGAAAAATCCCCAAACAATACCATAACATAATATCGATGCTCTAAGTTCAAAACTAAAGTCCTTTTTATAAAAATAATTTTCTAATTATTTTTAATTAAATTTTTAATTAAAAACACTATTCAACCGAAAAAACTAATACTTGACTGATAATTTATGAAACCATTATTTACCCATTTTATTGAATCACATTACTTAATCTAGGTATTTAAATTATATTAAAACATTCTTTGAGTGAAATTAAAAATCCATTTGGTCACATTATTAATCCTAAGCGTAAAATCACTATTCATAATTTACTATTCATCAAAAATTTAGGTGATCTTATTAGACTCCAAATTCCTTACTAAACACTTTTGTAGAAGACCATTTTTTGAAAATCATTACACATCATTAATTATTTAGGGTTTACATAAATATTTTAAAATATCCTTTTTTAAAAATTCATCAATAAAATACATCCTAAAATTATCCAGACATTTGAAATTTCACAAACATTACTAAAGGAATAAATCTCAATTCATTCATCCCAAAGGATTACACAAAGAAGCTAGGGTCTCGTCACATAGCCCCTTATAACACCAGCATATGACCTAAGTGTAAGGTGTGCTATGGTGAGAGAATCCGGGGGAGGATCAGATAACATTGCCCTAGTAGTAATCTCTACTAACTTGAACTTCTCCCGTAGGCGTTTCCGTTCATGCTTGACACGCTGGAGTTCGGCTTGGGCTTGGTCCAAAGTGAAGCCCAAAGATGTCACCTCCTTCCCAAGCTCTGATAAGTGGGCTTCAAAAGGTTCGAGTCTACTGGATGAAGCCGTCGACTCCTCTTTCTGCATTAACCATTAACATCTCTATTAAATCGTTAGGAGTAAGTTAATATACTATTTAAAAAGTTTGGGTCATTACATTCTTCCCCACTTAAGAAATTTCGTCCCCGAAATTTATACTTGAGGCCATGTCGAAAAGGTGAGGGTACTTTTGCTTCATCATTTCCTTAGGCTCCGAAGTCTCTTCTTCATATTTATGATTCCTCCACAACACTTTCACAAGGTGGGTAGTCTTTTTTCATAGAACCTTGTCTCTACGGTCTAAGATCTCCACTGGCCGCTCCTCATAAGAGAGGTCATGTTCCAGTTGTACCACCTCTGGGTTCAGTACATGCGAAGGGTCGGGTATGTACTTCCTCAAAAGAGATACATGGAAGACATTGTGAACTTGAGCTAGGTTCGGTGGAAGTGCTAGACGATAGGCCACTGCTCCTATGCGATCAAGGATTTCATAGGGGCCAATTTACCTAGGGCTGAGCTTCCCTTTCTTCCCAAACCGCATGACTCTCTTCCATGGAGAAATTAGAAGGAAGACTTTGTCACCAACACCAAACTCCAAGTCCCTTCGACGATTGTCAGCATAGCTCTTCTGCTGACTCTGAGTAGCCTTTATATGTTGTTGGATGGAATGAACCTGTTCTTTCATCTCTTGCACAAGATCAGGCCCAAGAAGCTTTCTCTCACCAGTTTCATCCCAACAAGTAGGTGTTCTATGTCATTTTCCATACAGAGCTTCATAGGGTGCCATCTGAATACTCTAATGGAAGCTGTTGTTATAGGAGAACTCAACTAATGGGAGGTGTTGATCCCATCCACCTTTAAATTCCATTGAGCATAATCTTAGCATGTCTTCGAGTGTCTGAATAGTCCTTTCAGATTGGACATCAGTTTGAGGATGATAGGCCGTACTAAAATTCAATTCAGTATTCAGAGCATGTTGAAGACTTCTCCAAAATTTTAATGTGAATCTTGGATCACAATCAGACACAATGGATAGTGGTACCCCATGCAGCCTTACCACTTTCTTTACGTATATCTTGGCAAGCTGATCCAGAGAGAAATCTTCCCGAATAGAGATAAAATGGGCTGTCTTGGTGAGACGGTCCACAATAACCCATATTGCATTGTTTCCTTTGGATGTTTTTGGGAGACCAGTTACAAAGTCCATAGTGATATTATCCCACTTCCATACTGGTATGGGTAGCGGTTGTAATACCTCCTTAGGAAGTTGTCATTCTGCCTTTACTTGATAACACACCAGGCACCTTGTAGTGTAATCAGCAATCTCCCTCTTCATGTTATCCCACCAATAATGATCACGAAGGTCTCTATACATTTTAGTGCTTCCTGGATGTATAAAGAAAGTAGAGCTATGAGCTTCATCCATCAGTTCTTTCTTTATCTCCGGAATATATGGAACACATAGTCTTGTATGAAATTTAAATACACCTTCATGATCAATATTGAAATCAGGGAACTTCCCATCTTTTATAGCCTCCAACATCTCCTGCAGCAAAGGATCTTCTTTTTTATCCTTCTTGATCTTCTCTATTAATGAAGGTTGAGAAATCATTTGGTATAGGGTTGATGATGTCTCTTTCCTTATACTTCCCATGTCCAGTTTTACTAGATCTTTAATCAAGGGATCTCCTAGGATCCACATTGTTGCCAGAACAACAGGGTCTTTCCTGCTTAATGCATCCATGACTTTATTTGCTCTTCCAGGTTGATAATGAATTGAACAATCATAGTCTTTAATAAGCTCCAACAATCTCCTTTGTCTCATGTTCAATTCTTTCTGTGTGAAAATATACTTTAGACTTTGGTCGTCAGTGTATATATCACATTTCTCTCCATAAAGATAGTTCCTCCATATCTTTAGAGAAAAAAACAACTTCCTCAATCTCCAGATCATGCGTAGGATAATTCTGCTCATGAATCTTCAACTGTCGAGATGCATAAGCAATTACCTTGTCATTTTGCATGAGGATGCACCCAAGCCCTTTCAGAGATGCATCGCTAAAAATAATGAATCCTTCTCTGATAGAGGGTAGTGTTAACATAGATGCAGTAACCAATCTCTTCTTCAGCTCTTGGAAACTTTCCTCGCATTGCTTTATCCAGACGAACTTAACCCCTTTTCAAGTCAACTTGGTTAGTGGATTAGAAAGCTGTGAAAAGTTTTTCACAAACCTCCTATAATATCACGCTAAACCAAGGAAACTACGAATCTCAGTTTCTGTTGTGGGTTGAGGCCACTCCTCCACAACCATTGTCTTTGCAGGGTCAACTGAGATTCGTTCATTGGTTATGATGTTCCCCAAGAAAGCCACTTATTTTAACCAAAACTTACACTTGCTGAACTTTCCAAAGATCCTCTCCTTCCGTAGAGTTTTCAAAATAACCCTCAGATGATCTTCATGATCCTCATGAATTTTTGAATATATCAAAATATCATCAATAAAAACTACCACAAAGTTATCAAGGTAGTCCTTAAAGACTCTATTCATCAAATCCATGAAAATAGTAGGAGAATTAGTCAAGACGAAGGGCATAACAGTAAACTCATAATGCCCATCTCTTGATCGGAAGGTAGTCATTGGAATATCTTCCTTCTTCACCCTCAGTTGATGATAACCAGATCGAAGGTCAATCTTAGAGAAGAATTGAGCCCCACGAAGTTGGTCAAATAAATCATCAATTCTTGGAAGAGGATATCTATTCTTCATTGTGATCCAGTTCAGTTCTCTATAATCAATGCATAACCGCATTGATCCATCCTTCTTCTTCACAAAGAGAACTGGTGCCCCCCAATGAGACACACTCAGTTGGATAAACCCCTTACCCAACAAGTGTTGGAGTTGTTTCTTTAACTCTTCTAGCTCCATATTTTTCATTCTATACGGGGTCTTTGATATCTTTTGTGATCTAGGTACGAGTTCAATGGAGAACTCTACCTCTCTTTCTGGGGGAGGTCCAGGTAACTCCTCAAGAAATACATCCATGTATTCTTGAACAATTGGAACATCTTCTATTGGTATGCTCCCTTTTCCTTCTTCATCATCACCGATTAACTCCATAAAGAAATCTATAGGAGGTGCTTCTAGATAGGGATCAGTTCGGGATATCTCTCCTTGGAAGATAACTGTAGGTTGTTTATTCAAGACTACTGAGATTTCCTTACTTCTACATTTGATCTTAGAATTATACTTTGAGAGCCAGTCCATCCCTAGTATAACGTCGAATTCCAACATGGGAATGACTACTAGATTTGTGATAAGATTGCGCTCACTAAAGTAAACACTAGAGTCTCTAAACACTATTGATGCATGGATAATCCCACTTGGAGTCTTGACTGACAACTCTACCTCAAGAAGTTCTAGGATTGATTCTATATTCTTTGCAAACTTGGAGGAAATAAAGGAATGAATAGAACCAGAATCAAACAAAGTAGTTGCTAGTTTTGAGAGGACAACAAGAGTACCTGATACCACATCATTCAGAGCTTCAACTTCAGTTTTTGTGATAGCAAAAGCACGACCTTGCTCCCCTGGCCTTTGCTGAGGTTGATGATGATTCCCCTCCACTGCCCTTGGATTTGGACAGAGATTAGCATAGTTCCCAAGCTGTCCACACTTGAATAAATGGACTTCAGGTAAGGCCAGAACCATCTTTCCTCTGTCGTTGGTGTTGGGGAGTTGAGTCTTCACCTCACTACGACAATTCCGAGCAATATGGCCTCCTCTTCCACACTTGTATCACTTTCCACTTCCGACCAAGTAGTTCACCGGATGATTCTTCCCATATTTATTGCATGTGGTAAGTTGCATTTGCTTTCCACCTCTTCCCTGATCAAAAGTCTTCCCTAAAGTGGGCTCCAACGATCAATTCTTGTCATTTTATTTATGAGACAACTGTGTCTCACCAAACTCTAGATCGACTTTCATTGCACTCCGCACGATCTTCTCGTAGCTATCGTAGTCCCGGTTGGCTAAATTCTTCCACAGATAAGATCTTAGTCCACCGAAAAATCTATCAACCTTTCCACTAGGATCCATGACAAAGCTAGAGGTATATCGTGAAAGTCGGGTGAAGTTCATCTCATAGCTTCTGACAAATTCGTTCTCCTTCTGCTTCAGCTCGAGAAACTCTTTCTCCATTTTCGTTCTTATGGAATGAGGGTAATAATTGTTAAATAATATTCCCTGGAATTCTCCCCACTCCATAGCTTCCATCTCACCTCTAGGATTCGTGTTTTTGACCAGTGACCAGCACTGATCAGCTTCTCCCTCTAGGTGATAAACAGCAAGGGTGACTTTTTCTTGTTCCGAACAAAGGAGTACAGAAAAGATCTTTTCAATGGAGCTTATCCATTGTTCCGCAACCAAAGGGTCAGTAGATCCACTGAATGATGGTGGTCGTTGACACATGAAGGACTCAACAGAGTGTTGTTCCCTTCGTGGTGAGGTCGGCCTCTCAACTTGATTCAAGTTATTACTCATAACTTGAGTTAGTTGGTTCATCATTCGGATGAATGTTTCCATTCCGGCTTCCATCGGAGGGCCGTCAGCACATGGTTCATTGCAGTCACCATTGGCACAGTTCCTCATATTTCCCTCCATTTTCTAAAAGAATAAAACCTTAGTGAGAAACTTATTTCATTTATGAATCTTTTAACTAATACTTCATGCTTAGACAATTACACTTCTCTATAATTCCTTCATAATGATTCATAAAAAGCTTGTGATTAACCAACAATATCCCCCAGGAGTGTCATAACCAAGAGTGCAGTAAGGCCCGTTATCGTGCACCAGTTCCTGTTTGAGTCTAGCTCAAAGTGGTGTTTTCGAGTTTTACCCCTATGTACATATGTGCCAGAGCCGCCTCTAACTGCTCGTATCCAGATAGGGATGTATTTGTTTGATAAACCACTTAATCAATACTTACCAAAATACCAGGAAGTTTTCCTATATTTAAACTTTTCTATAGGGTTCTTCCTATAGTTTTTATATCCTAATTTCCACAAATAACTAAACCATCCTTTGATACCAAATATAGAATCCCATATTTTTATAACATAAACTTTCATTTCATTACACGGAACTGAGGATCTTTAAGGTTTAGTGTCTTGGAAACAAGGAACATAATACATGAAAAAAACATAAAACATTCTTCTTAAACACTTGAATGGCTTCTCCTTAAGTTCCTCCTAGGTTCATTACTTCATCTCATAACCTGGGGACATACATCAAAAGAAAGGGTGAGTAGAAGGCCCAGTAAGGGAAATAAGAGAAACATTTTACATGTGAACTTGAGATACTTCAATAAGGACATGAAAAGAACTTTAAGGCATGAGAAAGAAATCATGAGATACATCATAATAAAAATACCATTTTTCATAACTTGAATATGTGGCTGCAACATTTAATATTGACAATCATTTCATTTCACCAAGGTCCATCCCCAAGGTTTCATTAAAAATTACCAAGGTTATTAACCAAGGTATCAGTCTAAAAAGTCATCTCTAGAGATTAAGTCTTTACCCAATGCATTGGAGCGCTATCTGGGCGCACCATTGACATGTCTTTATTATCATGTGAGCCACATATATCATCATAAATCATTTCATAAACAACCCATATGGAATAAAAGAAATGGGTTTAATTTCATAATCATAACGTTTTAAAAACTGCTTTAAAGACATGATCATTATGTCACTTTAAACCCACGAAAAGGGAAAGCAGGTTTCATGTATGTAAATCCCAGAATTTAAAATAGAAAATTTTGATATATATTTGAATACCCCTATAGAAATAGGAGCTTTGAGTATTCACTTAATAACAAAAAATAATTTTGAGAAAAATAGAGAGGCATTTTGAGGCGAAAAGTCTGCAGCATAACGACTATGTTACAGGGTTTTAGAAAACGTTGAAAAGAGAGGGGACATAAGTCAACCACTCAAAAATGATCTATAAAAATATTATAGGGACAGAATATAAGGGATATGAATCATGGTAATGAAATTTTAAGGACATACCATTTGAAATGAAAAACATGGAAGTAAGACAAAGATAAGATTTCTCTTACAAAAATTCGGCAGCCTAACGGCGTCACTTAAAATAAAATAAAAATGATTTGACAAGATCAAATATGGACTCTCGTCATATGATAATAAGAGATAAGTATGATAGATATAGATATCATACCCCAACATAATAAAAAGGAACTTGAAAACTAGACATGATAATCGAACTTGAAAAATGAGAATGGTGAAAGAATCCCTTAAAAATTCGGCAGCCTAACGGCGTCAATTAAACTTTCATAAAACGAAATGATGAGAGTAAGAGGGTATCTCTCATCATATAAACATGAAAACGGCAGTAAGAGGAATATAAAATAACATCCTTTCACATAAGAACATGGAGCATAAAAGGAATGACATAAAAGAGATTACATGAAAAGAAAGAGAGAGGTCAGATCCCTTACCTTAAAACGTAACTCTTAACACTCAAAGGTTTGGACCTTGAGGGCTTGGGGGCACCTTGAGAGGACTCCTTGGGAGGTAAGGAGACCAGAACCTCGTTGGGGGAGAGTTGGGAGTGAAAACTAAAGGAGGAAAGGGTGGGTATTTATAGGGAAAATGAGGGGACAAGGCATTAATGGCCAAGGGACACCTCACAAGTGCTTTTCTCAAAACCATGTGCTCTCCCATGGAATTTACCATGGAGTTAGGCCACATGGGGCCCCCAATACAATAGTTCATCACCCTTGGACGGCCAACCCTTAAAATATCTCATGACATCATCATGACACAGTTATGATGTCATTAAACATACCGAAACCCTAAAACTGTATTTTTACTATTCACTGAAAATTCAACTTTCTCAGAAAAATCCCAAAATTTCACTTTAACAAAATATCGATGCTCTAACTAAATTTATGAACTCTATTTTATAAAAATAATTTTCTAAATATTTTTAATTTAATTTTTAAATAAAACCACTATTCATCGAGAATTCATTTTTTTCAGAAAAATCCCCAAAAATTACCATAACATAATATCGATGCTTTGAGTTCAAAAATAAAGTCCTTTTTATAAAAATAATTTTCTAATTATTTTTAATTAAATTTTTAATTAAAAACACTATTCACCCGAAAAAACAAATACTTGACTAATAATTTATGAAACCGTTATTTACCCATTTTATTGAATCGCCTTACTTAATCTAGGTGTCTAAATTATATTAAAACTTTCTTTGAGTGAAATTACTTATCCATTTGGTCACATTACTAATCCTAAGCGTAAAATCACAATTCATAATTTACTATTCATCAAACATTAAGTTGATCTTATTAGACTCCAAATTCCTTACGGAACACTTTTGTAGAAGACCATTTTTTGAAAATAATTACACATCATTAATTATATAGGGTTTACATAAATATTTTAAAATATCCTTTTTTCAAAATTCATCAATAAAATACATCCTAAAATTATCCCGATATTTGAAATTTCACAAACATCACTAAAGGAAGAAATCTCAATTCATTCATCCCAAAGGATTACACAAAGAAGCTAGGGTCTCTTCACATAGCCCCTTATAACACCGGCATATGACCTAAGTGTAAGGTGTGCTATGGTGAGAGAATCTGAGGGAGGCTCAGATAACATTGCCCTAGTAGTAATCTCTACTAACTTGAACTTCTCCTGTAGGTGTTTCCATTCAAGCTTGACACACTGGAGTTCGGCTTGGGCTTGGTCCAAAGAGAAGCCCAAAGATTCCACCTCCTTCCCAAGCTCTGATAAGTGGGCTTCATAAGGTTCGAGTCTTCTGGATGAAGCCATCAACTCCTCTTTCTGCATTAACCATTAACATATCTATTAAATCGTTAAGAGTATGTTAATATACTATTTAAAAAGTTTGGGTCGTTACATCCTATCAACATGGGATAGTTCAAGATGTACTTCAGTGGATCTACCCAGAACAACAGCTGTACCTGATGATGTTGCAGGTAATGTCGCAAATTCTTTACTACAAATACCATTGCAAGTCAATGATTTTAAATAGGGTAGTATCTAGTCTCCTTATCGAGGAGCATGTGGATGAGGTAGTAATGGTGGTTCTTCACCCCCTCATTGTTCTTATGGGAATGAAGGGCAACAAGAGGTCATTCTAAGGCAGTCACATAAAGGACCAGTGGTTTTCTGGAGACCAGTGGAATTATGACCAAAGGATGGAGAAGATACTACATGATTTCCTCAAATGATGTCTGAAATTCTTCATCCCACTCATAGAGTGTGCCTTTCTCCTTCAGCTGAGAAGAGTTCTTACACTTGCTGACCAAATTCACAAGGAATCGTCGTATGTATTCTAAGTGGCCTTGGAAACCTCTAAGATCCCGATATTTCTCGGGGGAGACAATTGGATGATGGCCTTGATCTTCTCTGGTTGAATCTTGATGCCCCGGTATCTGAAAACGAAGTTGAGAACATTCTGGAGGTGTCCCTGAAGGCGCACTTTAGTGGGTTCATCTTCATGTGATAGTGTTGGAGGAAGCCGGACACATTATCATGGTTTTTTACATGGTCCTGGCGCATGAGAGATTTGAAAACCAGATCGTTTACATAAAATTCCACCAATGTACCGGGTATTGTCTTAAATATGTGACGCATGGCCCGTTGATAGGTGGCACCTGCGTTCTTTAATTTGAAGGTCATGATATGGTAACAGAAAGTACCTTGTGGTTCCCTGAAGGCTATAGACCCCTCATCCTCGGGGTCCATTCATATTTTTTTGTACCTACAGTACCCATCCATGATGGAGAAGTCTTGGAACCCATTTGTTGCCTTAATCAAGAGTTTCATCATTGGAAGTGGAAAATCATCATCCGGACAGTGACATTTGAGATTTCTAATGTCAATGTAGAATCTGATTTTTCCGTTCTTCTTATTAACTGGAATAATTTTGTCTATCCATTTAGGGTACTGGGACTCCTTAACAATGTCATCTCTGATGAGATTATCAACTTCTACCTCAACCATGGCACTGTGAGAAGGGTGCATCTTTCTAGGAGGCTGCTTGAACCCATGATTATTTGCTGGGATACTGAGGTGGTGGATGACTACCTGAGGATCTAGTCCTGAAATCTCATCGTAACTCCAGGAAAACACATCACGATGCTATTTAAGGAAGTCTATGTACCGTTGTTTCTCCTCAGGGGGCAGGGCAACATTGTTCAACATGGGTCTCCGGTCCGCCTTGCTACCAAGGTTCACCAGTATCAATTCATCGAATGTGGCAGAGTCACCTTCTTCAATAGAGGGAGGAGCATCCCTTAAATAATTTTTTTAACTTATTGTGGAGAGATCCTCAGTGGAAGGAGTTGCTTCTGAGTTGGGAGATCCTGATGGGAGGATAGTACCAGCCTGAGCGGTAGTGGACGCTACATCGGGGGACTCCTGTACTACTGCAACCATGGAAATGATGGTTGTTGATCTAATCCCATTTGGTCTTTGGCCCAAGGGGCCACGTTTCATGATGTCAATGCAGTAATGGCGTGTTGTATTGAGATGGTTAATCCCAGCCCGGTGAAACAAGAAATTATGACGTATTGTCTTTACCATGGGGTGGACATGCCGATACCTAATGTGAGTAGGAGGCTCTGGGATCACCTGAGCCTGATTTGTATAGAAGTATGAAGTGATTTTCCTCTATCACATAGACTTGGGAATGCGTTTCATCCACATTCAAGACACAATGAATAATTTTCCCATGTCTAGGGTTATAACCTCCAATCGGTGGATTGAAAAGATGTAGGCACTATCTAGACCTATCCACAGGTCAGTTGGAGCCATGGAATGCTTTAACTCATTGGTCTGAATCTTCTTGTCCTTGCTCTTGTAGTAGTCGACATGTAGATAGCGGGCCTCACTGGAAGCAAAGGGAGATGCATCACCTTCAAGCATTCCCACTAAACCATTGAGCGAGTATTTGAGGCACTGGTGATATGTTGAGGGAACCATTGCATGCAAGTGGAGCCACAACCTTCCCATCAATGAATTGTAGTCCGTGTCCTGGGAGACAACCGTAAATTCGGTGCTGACGACTAGGCCACCAAACTTGGTCTTCAAGATGATCTTTCTTACCGATGTCTATTCCATCCTGTCATAACCTTGGATTCATATATTATATGGGCTCATATCATCTTTAGACAATCCTAGTTTTCACAATGTTCTAGCTGAGATTTGGTTGATCCCAGAGCCCGTGTCGACGATACAGCGGTGAACCTCCACTCCATTAAACTGGCTGGTGATGTACACTAGAAAAATGTTCCCCTATATAGAAGATCATTCATCTTCTCTAGAGAATGAGATGATGGTATATCATTCCACATTATCAATTCCCTCAGTATGGAAGGCTTCAACGACTGCTACTTCAGTATCAAAATGAAGGGGGCTCCTTAAACCCTCAGCGAGTGCCTCATGCATGTCTGACAATAGGTGAAAAGCCTCAAGGATGGAGAGCCCTTCTAGAATGCTGGAATGATTTTTGAGAACATCTTACTTCCATGTCAGGCGTGAAATTCTACTTACATGAGGTCGCTTTATGATAGGAGGTATGGTGGGATTTTTTTACGGGACCGGCAGCGGGATGGTTCTAGAAATATCCCACTGCTCACTAGTCGAAGCCTTTAGAGTGACTACCAAAGGAGGGGCAAATGACTATGATAGATCTATAGCAGGGCATGGCTGGTCATGGTGAGGTCTAGGCGGCTCTGCCTGATCCAGTAGCACAAATGGCGGCGAGGGTGGACCTGATGTCACTAGATGAAAAGGCTTTGTTTGCTGAGCTCTGCGCTGAGCCTGCTTGTTAGATTCAGTAGCTCGCACAACCTGACTGGACATGCTAACCAAAGTACTCTGACAGCCCATATAGCCACAGCTCTACTGATACTGACGATGGTTGGGGAAATTGGGAGGGTCTTGCTGGAGCTCCTCATCCTCAAGAGTCATGTAGGGGTTTACCAGCTCCACGGTATTAACCGAGCTGTACCCTTGACTATCACATGAAGAGTCATCTTCTACTAGGTGGATTCTTGGAGTAATCTCCATCTCCATGGGCATGAAGTTGCCAAGATTACTGGATAACAATGGCATTGTAGGGGGACTTTATTTCCCCTTGTGCTGCTGGTGGTTTTTCATCTTGGAGGAGGACGACTTAGACGATGATGCAGAGGTTGTAGTTGTGACTTTTGGAGGCTCTGGCCGATTCAGGCATGCATAGATGACATCATGGGAATGAGAAACCATTTTACGAGCCACCTAGTCATCATACATTTGGGACCCATGGGTTGAAACCTGATGCCACTCTCCCTCGCTATCACCGCTATTGTCTGGACTCACAAAGATACAGACCACCTTTGTCGGGGTTGGGCCTAACTAGACTATGTTGTTATCCAACTATTCTTGGATCCATTCATTGAACACATTGAACTGTTTGATAGTGTGCCCCGAGATCTGGTAATAAGGACAGTAATTAGGGAAATCAGTGAGGTTCGCCTCTTCTGGCCTTCTGCACTTAAGAAAACGTACAATCCCCTACTCCAGGGCACTGCAGAAGTAACCAGAGACATGAGACTCATTGAATGAGTAGGTCTGGTTTCTCCTATCTGGGAAGGGGACCTTGGAGCATAACCCTGATAAGGAGATGGAGGATCCTGTAGAGGCGGTGGTGCCTGGTTATCTCACCTAGGCTGTGGCGGCACATTATGCAGGGGAACCTGCTGATTCAGAGTTGGGCGATGTTGGGCCAGAGGCTGCGCCTGAGGTGGAGGGCCTCTGTGAGGCTATGGGTCTGGCTCCAATGGTAACCATTCCAGTTTTTTGGGGGCCACTATGTAGGCCACTATAGCGGGCTCGGCTCGGGCGGCCCTTCTCATATGGATTGGGGGAGGCAACGGGCATTTCTGCTTAGCCTGCTGTAAGGATTCCTCTAGGCACATGGCCTTATCAGAAAATTTTCGGAATCCCCCAGGGTAATTTTGGGTGATGAAAGAGGGAACCAGTTCAATATTGACATTCCCTATGCAAATTGTCATCAATTTATCCTGAGTTAGTGGCATGTCAAGGGAGTATGTGAGCCCTTTCCACCAGGAGACGATGTCTGTAACGTGATCACCCGGCCTCTGCTAGTACTTGAAGAGGTCTACGATACTCATCTTTCGGGTGGTGGAACTGAACTAGTAGAGGAATTGCCTACAGAGGTCTTCCGAGCTAGCTACTAATCAAATGGGGAGCTAGATGTACTAGACGAATGTCGGTCCTTCCAATGTCTGCACAAAACACCAGAATTTGGCGGCTTCCTAATGCCCTGGGGTTCCCTACATGGACCCACACCATGAGATGAAGTGGGGCAGGTGTTGTGATGGGTCCCCTATCCCATTTAAGGGGGAAATGGTGGGATGTACAAAACCCAGGGGTGCTGGAATATCATCCACCCACACTAGATATGGATTTAAATCAGGTGGGAGTGCCACTTTTTATGTTTCCAATGCCTCGAGGCGGCCAATGAGGGCCTCCATCATATCATCTGGGCTAGGGTTTCTATCTGGATGGGTATCCCTAACTACCAATGCATTGGCGGGTTCTTCAACATGATAAGGTGGCCCAGCAGCTTGTGGGGTGGCTTGTGGAACGATCTTAGGGGTAGTTGGGGGATTTTGAGCTCGGTCCCAAGGATTGTCTCATCGTTTAGGAGGATTGGGCGAGTTACCACACACCCTCTGGCTGCAGGTTCTGGCCTCAACCCTGTCTCTGTGGGCAGGATGATCCGGTTCAACCTGGGGTAGTTTACCAAGGGGATGTTGTACATACCCTTCCAGCCCTGGCTGAGGATCGTCGTAGTCTGGCCATCGCTCTGCATCATTTCCATCTAGGAGTTTGTTGACCATATTCTTCTATTAAGAAAGTTGATGGCGCAACATGGATTTTTCCGGGTCTTCTTCCGTCTTTCTCAATGAGCCAGATGGGTCGGAGGGTCTGGTGGCTTCGAGATTCTCTTTATCCTGACCACTATTCCGGCTAAGGGAAAATGCCTGGGCGGGCGCAGGGAGACCCATCAGGCTCCTCTGTTGGCATGTAACAATCCCCAATGGATCCAATAGTTGTGGAATGCCTTCAAGAGGGACGTCCTTTCATGGAGCTCTAGCTCATTCTCTTCTTTTGATAGGCTGGCCATGTTGATCACAGCTCTACTTAGGGTAATGACCTCGATATCACCTGGAAGGTCGGGCTACCGGTAGATAGGACTGAAGAATAGGGAATCATATTAACCCCTGCCCCATATCTGCACATGAGGGGGGGGACTCTTTGATAATCTTACAGAGTACCTTGAAACTCTAGATGCATCTCTGCTAGAGGGCCTTACGGTGGCCTAGCGACTCAAGGTGCTAAGCCACAGGGAGTACATATAGATAAACCATATGGCATTTCTCGCTAATGACTTCAAAATGTCGTTGGATATTTAGATAATCCACTCACTGGTGACAAAAGCAGAAGTGCGTCACCCAGAGGGTTTGACAGAAACACATATCATTCTCTGGGTGAGGGATTCCGGTGTGTAGAAATTTGGCACTACCATGGGCCAAAACATCTCAGGGAAGTGGTCTTCTATGAAGATATTCCATAAGCTCCTTGGCTCAGATTCAGGTTCTGGCCCTTTATTGCCCCACTCATCAACCAGAGGCGGCTGAGGAACCTGTAGTCGTACAGAAGTAGACTGATGGGATGGAAGGCTGGCTAGTGGATAATACGGTGAGTGTGCTGACAAACCGCCTCATCTCGGGCTATCCTCCGAAGAATATAGCAAATTAGACACCACATCATTGTAAGATGGGATGACAACCACAGTTCCTGGTATAGGGAATAAGGTTACTAGAAATGAACCATGTTGCTGCTCATCTAGCATTGGTCCCCAAAATAGCTCTCCATGATCTCTAGTCGAGGTAGAGAGGTCTTCTGTAGACTATGGTGGGGATTGCATGACTATAACCTGCGGGGTTTCCACATTTTATTCTTCATAGATATACCTATGGAAGGAGGTAGAAATCTAATGGACTTTTCATTCCAAGAGTACGAGGCTGATGGTCCATGTTCTTGCCCCGACCCCTGACATAGAGGACCATGGGGAGGGTTCCAGCCGAGTTGTACTCTACTTCAGAGTCCGATAAACAAACCAGTTTGTTCACAATAGGAATCTTCTCATCTCTCTTTTTATTGTGGTGACGAACCACCCTCCTGTCCTGGGATGGTTCTTTAGGATAGGGTAGATTTCTGGCATGAGGAGGACCTCCAACTGTATGGGTGTTGGGGCGGGTAGGACTCCCACCTGAGTAAGATAGGGTGCGAGGAGCACCCAGGGTCATGTCTCTTATTGTATCGGACATCGACTATGTACTTCTTGCATCCTATCTGAGCCAAGTTGCATCATGGAAGCTCTTCTTAAATGTCTATATTTCATTCTAGGACAGATTAATCACTTACTACTATGTTGAGGTTCTGTTACTTAATATATAAGGTTATATATAAGTCTACTACTTATTTATATATATGTTTCTAAACCGAATAGGGTTTAGTAGCCGAGTTCTAAAAGATCTAACCTGAATAGGGTAAGGTTCAAATATCTGGCCCTTTCTAAAATGAATAGGGTTCAGTAGCCGATTTCAAAGATCTGGCCCTTTCTAAACCGAATAGGGTTAAATAGTTGAGTTCAATGATCTTCCCCTTTCTAAAAGGGTTAGGATCCCCGAAAGAGGAAAATATCAAATCGAAAATCGGTATAATATAGGCAGTAGAGGTCTCTGGACCGCCCTGGACTCTCCCAACAGTCTTTAGCCTGAAAAAGGCTTAGGATTGAAGCTTGTGCTTCAAGAAAAGCTGGAAAAAGGGGCACAGATAGAGAACCACTCCGAGTCTTGATTCCCCATTATTGAGAGTCCCATGCATCACACTATTATAAGAGTACTGAGAAGATAGTTTTTAATTCGCACCTTTGGGCTTTGACGCCTGGGACGTGACTAGATGACTCAATCAAGTAGTAGGAATGAGGGGTATAACTACTCTACTATAAGAAACGAACGATAAATGCTTTCCGCCGACCTCAAAAACCTATGTGCTATGATTTGGACTTGCGGCTTGACCGAAACTACCGCTTCTCCTTTCTCCTTTTTTTCTCCCTGAGGCTTTAGTACTCTACTCTATTAGTTCTTTACAACCACAGAGTGAAGTTTAGTTCCTTATCCCTATTAGTACCTGACTGATAGGGATAAAGAACTCACATACCTTCTAGGGTCTCTCAACTACATGAATACGAATACCAAGTCGGCCATTCACATTCAGTAGTAGTCAACTTTCCTAGCTTCGGTTACTGATAGGGATAAGGTTATAAACCCTTGATATATAAGTAGCACCTTTCTCAACCAAACCGAATAGGGTTCAGTAGCCGAGAGAGATATTGATTTTTAATGGGATCTAATGCTTCAAAGAAAACTCACTCATCACTGATAGGGATAAGGAACTGGCGGTAGGGATGGATAGGTTCTTCTATTTTTGCTCCTCGGGCCTTCGGAGACCACTTGTGACTTATTAGATGAATATGAAGATCTATATTTGGCCAATTGATCTAATGCCTCCGCTTAGAAGCAATTCCTTTCTTCCGATTACGATCCAATGCCTGAACCTCCGGAGCAACTAGTCATTATGCCTCAAGCCCATCAAAGCGATTCTCCTTACGGACCCTACTAAGACAAAAAAGGAATAACCTCACTCTGGTCTCTCTACTCCAAATCCAATTCCATCATTCGAATCCCCATTTCCTGCTCCTGGTGTGACTATATAGACAGAGTACCTGACTCTACTCTAATATTCCTGAAGTAAATCTCAATATATATAAGTACCAGTGTTCCAACCCGATGCAATGCAATCTCTGGAATGGGAGAAAATGACCTTCCTCGAAGGAGTTGCTATTGGGTCAGTTGTTCCAAGTAGATGCCTTGGAGGGAGGAGAGAAATACATTGGATCTAGAGTATGGTCATCTCCCACTACGGAGTCATCTGGTTGTTCTGAGCTTGGTTCGGAATCAACGTCAGTATCATATAGGTAGTATCCTGGCAATCTCGGTGAGTTGGTTGAGTCAGCTCCCACTGGTTCGGCTAGATGGATTGAAAGCTTTGAATGGGATCAACAGAAGATTATCGGTTTGAGTCAGCATTGGATGAAGGCAAAGGGTTCGTAGGAGAGCCAGTAATCTACTCTACGGTACTCTTATATATAGTTATAGACAAAATACCTGACCTAAGATCGTTTGTTCTTAGCCACTAGGTTCGTAATCAAAAGATTGAAATGGAGATGGAGGGAGGCCAGGTACTCTGTCTATATAGTCATTAGTCGGGTAGTTGCTGCCGGAGAAAGGAGGTGTCCTGGGACAGGAAGTGGAGAAATTGGACAGGTATTTAGGGGCCTCCTGGGTACAGGTTGAAGGAAAGCTGATGGTTTTGCACCTACATTCATGGGTTTAGGCTACCTATTAGATACGTCATAACAAGTGGGTCTCCCAGCTTTCAATGGATAGCTATGGACAGGTACTCTGTCTATATAGTCATTAAGAATGGTGATTCCAGAATATATGGACTTGGAAAAGTGGACTCACCAGTAGAGGAAAGCATATCTGGTTGAGTTGATCCCAGATAATGGATTAGTTGAGAGCTCAGATGGTGCCGGCCGCAATTGGTTTAGTTGTTTCCACACGAGATGGATTGTTTCTGCCAGAAGGCCAGCTTTGTTGGTGGCACTGAAAGGACTCATAGTTCTGATTTCGAGCCTCGAAGGGATTTTAGTCAGCTGGAGATGGACCCTATTATATTCTAATAGTTGACGATACCAGTGGTTCGGGATGAAGGCTTTAGATTGATTGTCTTACTCGCCTCTCATCCGGGAGATGGAATGGGATTGATAGCTATGCCTGGTAAGATTCGTAGTTATGCTTCTCCATCCCCTGATCGCCACCAAGAATAGAATGAGTTGGCCTCTCTCCACCCAAGAATCGATATGGAGCAAAGGTATTTATGCTCTGGGGGTTGGATTCTGAATCGTGGTTCTTTACCTATAGTGGTCCCCAAGTAAGGGTGTCCGTATAATCTAGATAGACGCTGTCAGCTACTTGCTGGAAGTATCAGAATCAAAATGATTGAAAGTCATTATTTGAGGTCAGGAGTTCTCCCTAACACCCGCGTGTGACATACCCTATGAGATTGGTTACCAGAATCATATAATTTGCGTGAACAAATAAAAAAATATAGCTAGGTAATGGACGTTCTAAGCTTCGAGAAGTGCTCTGGTAATCAATCTCATAGGGGTGATCCCTGTCTGTGATTCAGTCCGACCTAAGTTGATAGATTGATTGGGTTTAGTCCCTCTCATTGATATGGATTCCTTTTTCCAATCTGTTCATTTAGCTTGATTGAACAACACAAGCTTGAGAGTAATGGAGTTAGAGCACAGTTCCATGTTCCGTTCAGTACTCTTCATAGTAATAATAGAAGTTCTAGTGTTTTCATTAAAAAGAGGAATCATAAAAGAATAGTTACAAGTGGACTTCAAAACATGCATTATTTAGGGGTGGTGCTTATATATATTAAGTCAAACACCATCGGGAGTTCATTTCAGCTCTGTGAACAGAAGCTGTGGAAGAGAATTCTTCAGTTGATCTGGAAACCTTAGAGTTCTTTCTCATAATCGGGTTCTGCTGATCAATACTTACAGAATCTTGAAGAATGAAATTAAAGAAACTGGGGAATTAAACCAAAATGTATCATTTGGTTGTTGACCCCAATCACCAGTTTTCAGCTGATTCGGAGAGATGGAGAAGGGGAAGCGATGTTTTCTTCTCAACAATCAACTTGTGTGACAGAATTCAAGAAGTCGCATCTGGTAAATCCACCAATTGTAGAATCTGGGGCTAGGAAATAGAAAGAGGTAGAAAAGGGTCGGTGTAAAATATTTGGCAAGGTCCCTAAATAAAATTAATGAGGGCGAACTGCTTACGATACATTATTCGGAAACCGTTGCCACATCGAGCTCTGAAACAGGTGATTTCTCATTCCAAAAGCCTATAACTGCTCAATGAAACAAAAGTGACTTCCAATCGTCATTAATATGGGAATAGATATCCAGGAAATCAAGATGCTATGAGAAGTCTCCTCCATCAAGCATGCACGTCTGCTGTTTATGTTCATTCATTACCTATTATAGGCTCAGTACTCTATTAATAGTGGGGTTTTTGAGAACCCAAAAATCGAATAAATCGGGCATGAAGGACGGGAAAGCATCTCCCTTATTGAGCAAGAAGCGCGGGGAACAGTTCTCACTTGGGAAAGGAATCCAAGACGGGCGGGATCAGATTGGCTTAAAACCCATTATTTATATGATATGATTTCATGGTTTTCAGATTATTCTTTGAACTATCTTTCTCGGATTTCTTGTTTTTAGATGATGATGAGAAGAACCCTTATCACTCTGAAATGCTTTCAATATGAAGGTCGTGAAATGATTCCAATCCTGGAATTCGCACTGGATTTGACTTCTTCCATGGGAATGAGTTTGATGGCTAACCTGGAGGATTTAACTCCAACAAGGTCATTCTAGAAGATCGTTTCTTGGCGTCTTTCCCACTTTCTCTTAGTTTGCATCTAGAATGCATTTCGAGTCCACCAATTCCTAATAGAATAGGCGAGGCACAATAAATCGGGCAAGTCCGTGGATTTTCTTGTCTTCCTTTGAGCTATTTGGGAGTCAATCAAATGATTAAAATAAGCTTTTAGAGAGGAATTACGAGTATAAATCAGTAGTCACTCTGCTACTTTTAAAGATATTTTGTAAGTAAATAGAAAGAGAGTCAGTCTCTTGGAATGTTATGTCAGACAACAAATCCTATTTGTTTTTCTATCTTCTAATATATATAATTATCAACTCAAATATTTATATTTATCCTTTGAATTCCTCATAACAATCCAATCACTTCACTCAAATGCTACTAGATGTACAACTCCCTTTATTTAAATTTTGTCTTATAGGACTTTTTATATTTTGAATTTGATAGAAAAAAATTTGAAAACCAGGCGGAAAACCTCCCCCCTCCCTATCGCAAGCTCCAGTGGTACTAATACTAGTGCTAATGGTAAAAAAAGACAGTGATACTCTTCTCTGTGATGAGATCAGACACTCTCTTATAAAGAGAATAATGGACCTGGTGGATGCGGTTCTTTACCTATAGTGGTCCTATATGCCCTACAAAAGTCCGCAGTGGGTGGTACATGACGTGTCTCAGAATGATGGTTGGAATTGGCAGCAACTTTTTAACTTATATAATCAAATCCTTAGCGAGGGTAGAGAGAGATGGTTCTTCAAAGAAGTGATTGACGTAATGAGAGAGATCCAGAGAGGAGGGAAGGGGAAGTAGCCTACCTTATCGAGCATACTCTACTATAATATTCTTAAGGGATCACCCTTGTTTGTTAACCAAAAACAAAGAAAGTAGCTCCAGATAAACCTTGCGGTCGGAGAGAACAACCGTAGGATGGCTTCTCTAAAAGCTAATCCTTCAGTTAGGGAGCTAGACCTATCGGGGTACTTCCATATACTTGACTTTTAGAAACCTTGGGGGTGAAACCCCTTATCTTGACTAAGAGTAAATCGAGCATCAAGGACGAAATATCCAAGCTCATATACGCCAGATGATACTATAGCTAATAGCAGAAGCTCCAAAACTCAATTTTATCATACATATCAGACCATACAGACGATGAAGACGAAAGAGATATAACATCTGGATCGGATCATCTGATGCCTATGATTAGGAAGGAAGTCCAGACTTGCGTACTCATCATATACGTCTATCTGCTGCATCACCTGATCTTGTACTAGAAAATAGAATAGGAATCACTTGAGTTAGGCGCCTGGATGAAGGTTGAAGAATGACTTGGGATCAGCTGGATTTAGGATTTCATTTCACACTAGCCCAAAGGAAAAGATAAAGAACCATTAATAAAACTAAGAGGCAATGAAGGAAAATAATCGCCTCAACCAGGGGGAAGATCTAGTCCTATTTTTCTATATATACTATTCTTCTTAGGATGAGTACGTTGGATACACTAGAATATTAGAAGAGGAATGCCTCTATTTATGCCTATATTTATGCATTTATGTATTTAGGAGGTTAGGCAAGAGGAGAGACCCTGTCTCTCGATCCTAGGAGAGAGAAGCAAACTCACCTAGGAAGCTGGAAGCACAGGGAAGCGATTAGTCCCACCCAGGAAAGACAGATCGGAAAAACGGGCCAATCAATGAAAGGTTAGTCAAACTAACCGCTTTTCTCCACATGTGGGCTATGGGAATCGAACCCAATTTGGCCACGACCCCCATTTATGTCTCTCTCAGTCGTCTATCGTGAATTAGCCTTTTGATTAGACAACAAAGGAAGGTTGAACTTTCTTTACACAACTTATATTTCCCCCGAAAATCACATTCGACTTGTATGTGTGGAGCATACGACTTGTCACACACATTTCTCGATCGGCTGGGTTCCCACCTTGCTGTACTGAGGGAAGCCCTTCAACCACCTCATCCCTATTATTTATTATATGATGATTGGTTGATTTTTATTGACTCTTTCTTTATACAAAAAGTCTAAGAGAGAAATTGGACCTCTTCACGAATACCACTTACCTGGATTAAAGGACGGAACTCCAGTGCATTGATTGAGTTGGCGAACTCCTATTTAAGTAAGGCCAGCTGTAATCAAAGAAAACAATAGATTCTTGGTTGATACCAGTTGATAGAAATTGTTCAGTTTCCAATAGTTGACTGATACAGCTCAATCGATTGATCCATAAGAGTGGTAAGAGAGGATATTTACAAGGAGGGGAAGCAGTATCGAACAAGAAGAGCTGGAAGGGAAGCTCACTCTATAGCGGTAGTACTGTCTTGCTCAAGGGCATGATCTTTCTTTACAGGAAAAAAGATGGGGATAAGCACCCTATCCACCAACCAGTAACTACAAAGAAAAAGCGAGATGGTCCATCATAATGAGAATTTCCATTTGCATTACCAGAAGAAAGAAAGATGCACTAGATTTTGGGGATATAGACTAAGAAACTACTATTGGCTAATGGAATCAATGAGTCTAGATCTATTATATATTTTGAAATAAAGAATCATAGCAAATGATTCTTTAGCTAATGGGATTCACACTCAAAAAACCAGGAAAGACCAATCACCAATACCTGTTAAAGAGGAAAAGAGATGGCCTGGGGGAGGGAGGCGAGAAGTCATTTTTCGAAAGGTTTTCTTGTTCAAGCAGCTCAATTGACTATGAAGACTGACATTGAATCGTCGACGATGGCATAGATTCGATTTGGAAAAGACAATAACTATCCTATATTAAGAGAAGGAAATCTAGGCAACAGGCTATGAGATTGGAAGGGGATAAGTCTAGCTAAGGGTAGTTCGACATCAAATGTGAACAAAGGTTCTGTTATATTTCCTAAGATAAGATAAGAATGTGGCTCAATTTTTTATGAAGATCCCCATTTAGTAGGGAGGACGCATAAGGAAGCATGGAATTGAATCCGCTCCTAGTTCACGGTGTCGAAGGCCCAGGGATTCAATAAGAGTGATATCCAGATCCAGGTGCCAAGAATCCACTCTTTGACACATAAAATAGCTAGATAATCAAGGTATCCCAGGACAAGTTGGAGGCAAATCCCCTCATTCTCTTACCTCTCTTTTTTGTTTGAGAATCAGCTTCGCATGAAGTGAAGCAGCCCTTATAGTGAATAACTTCTTACTATGCATAAGGGAATACCACTTGATCAGATAAACCAACTTACATAGTTGATGCATCGAATACCATAGTTCAAATTGTTTTCCTAAGACAGGGCAGAACTGAGAGAAATTGAATCAGAATCAATCCCTTGTAAAATACAATTCTTTCCTCTCTCTAGCCTTCAACCGATGATCTTGTATTGATACGGAAGAAGAGTGTAATAAACTATTCTTTCTCAACGGAGGATGAGGCGATTCACATGAGGAGGAAGAACAAAGAAAAAATGAAAGAAGTCAAGATGATTCCTTCTCTCCTTGCATTTGATCCTATAGCCTATTACTAACCTTGTTAATCCTTATAGAATGAATGCTAGGTTTACTCTTCAGTATTCAGCAGGAGGAGAAGTGGATTCCCATACAAAGAACAAGGAATCATTGATTCTTCTCAAATGTCTTGAAGAATGCTCTCCTTTATGCGAGGTAAATGTGAGGGAAGGAAAGAAGTGAAGGGATAAGTCAGTTCACAGTTAAACTCTGAGAGGGGATTCTTAATTCCACTCCGATCCTAGTTAGCTGAGTAGATTGAAAGCAATATACCTTTAGTTAATAGTTAGATTAGTTCTTCCCAATACTGATTAGTCAGTCGAGAACCTTGTCCCCTATTCCTTCGATCGGAACTAGAAACTTAACGTCTTCCCCAACGTAAGAGGATGCGCATTAGCCAGCAAGCAGATGCGTGTGCTAACGCTCGTTAGAATTGGCGTGGCTGCTCCAGTAGCCCATCTAACGAGCGAGAAAACGGTTGTGTGTGCTAACGCTTGTTAGAATTAGCATGGCTACTTTCCCTAACACGCAACTAATTTCCTATATAAGAATCAACCAATCATCTATAAGAAACGTTGGCTTTCGAGCCCCTTACCGTATCAACCAATCATCTATAAGCAATGTTTTCTTTCACGCTAATAACGTTCGCTAAGTCCATTTCTTGTTCTCTTCGTAAGGGCTTTCTCACTAGCGCGACTTGTCTACAATGACGTTTCTTGTTTAGTAGGGCAAAGAAGAAGCTTTCAAAGAATCCCTTGAAATTCAATAAAAAGGAGGGGGCTCTTTTCGACTATATCGCAAATCGGCTCTGTCTCCGGCAACTAATTCAACAGTCCAATCTATGTACATTGTGAAAGAGAAAGTAGTACAAGATAATACGGGAAGGTCCAGATCAACGTCTCATAGGAGGGCTCAATCCATAGCATAGTGAACTAGGAGGCAGAAATCGTGTATTCAGAATAGAAGAAAGCCAAAGGCAGAAACGTCTTCTTAGAACAACCTTTACTATAGGGTGGGACTCAGCGAGGAGACGGAACTCAAATTCAATCCCAAAGCGCAACTACGACTCTTGATGAATTTAAATATGAAGAAATCCATTAGTTTCCAAATCTCAGTCTTTTGAATCCTAGTGGAAAGAATGAAACTCGTTGTTTAGGCCACTGATCAAGCTATCGTCAACCCCTCACAAGGATTACGAGCAATCAAGCATGAATAAGATAAGCTAAAGGAAAGCATTGCTACCCGAACAAGGTTCTAAAAGATCTTACACATCCTAGGTTAAGGTTCTAAAAGACCTTATCCACTAACTTCGCAGATGGGTTGAATCAGACGAAAGGGACGAAGGAGCTGCGTACGATTGGGTAGGTTTGGTAGGTTAGTCACCAAGCGTGTAGTAAAGTGAACAGGCAGTGGGTCTTTACATCCTTTTTGTTTTCTTTATTCAGCGTAAGGATTTGAGTGGGGAACTTTTCTTGGATGAAAATAGGGATTTCACCTAGACTATATTGAGCCAACGCTTTAAAGGGCATTATATAGAGTTTTACGACTTCTTAGTGTTAAGCACGACATGGTTTTAACCTAGCCCCTCAAATGAGCCCCTAGTAAAAAATGAACTGTTTAAGCAGTGCCCCATCATAAGTAGGGCCTTGAGAATCTCCACTAAAATAACATCTATTTAAGTCATGGAGAACTCTCCTCTGGCACTATCAGGCTAGCTAAACTCCTGTTTCTCCACCATAAAGATATCCTTAGATATGGATTGTTAATCTCATAGCACGTTCGAGATAGGCAGGTCGGTCGGGCATCACATACTAATTTCCAACACATCCCATAGTTTTGAAGGTGGAGACACCCGTTTCCTACTAAATGAACACAAAAAATTCTTTATTGAAAATGAACTCTGAAAGCATACTTTCGGGGGTTCATCTTCTCCTTTATTTAGTGAAGGTAGGCTTCCCTCTTATTAGATGTGATCAGAACTCTATGTTCCTCTGGGAAGCGGGACTGAGATTAGAGAGCCTGATGTTATTAGCAACCACCTGATTCACCATGGTTTTCTCATTGATTACTATGCCTCTTCGCAGCTTCCACCCTATTCCATGCGGCACCCCTATGAGTCCTCACCCAGGCATAAAGGGTTACTCCAACCAGAGTCAGAGTAACAGAGCGGGGGATTTTTACTCTGATGGAGCTGGTACTCCATCTGGCCATTTTCCCAGGTTTCTAGCCTAGGTCTTGTATCTCCCAATCACAGCCAGATTGTCATCTAGCCATCAGGCACTCTCATCTTCCCCCTTCCCAACTGCTCTCCTCGAGCCACCGGTAAGCTAATAGTCAGATCAAGGGAGGGCGTACTACAGCTCCTCAACTAGTTTATCTATGATCGTAGTTTCTGTGATCAATTTGATTAGCAAACCTCAGACACAGCCGTCTCGTCTACGCCGAGCCTCCCTGGCTCGACAATAGTTTTTGTGTCTATATACAATAAATCTGGTTTCCAACTTTATTGATAAGTACAGGATGTGATGAGCTACTACCAGAGAGAAGAGGGGGCCCATGGGGGAAAGCCCGGAGTAAATACCTTTATGGGGGGACCAGGGGGAACCCCCGGAGTAGATATCATATAGAGATAAAAGCGGGGACCAAGGGGGAAAACCCCCCGGAATAGAATTCCTTATTATATATCCGGACATGTCAAAAAGGAGGGGACATGAAGGGGAACCGGGAGCTGAATGGAGAGCACGGTAGCTTCTACCAGCGTTGGAAGGAGGAAATCGAGGAACCGAAGAGGACTTGGGATAAATCAATACATTATAGTAGGGGATCACTAACAGCAAGATCTCTACAACTTACAAGGATACGATGTAGATACCCGATTAGATATATAGACTACACCCCTGAATCTAATAAGGTAGGCGAGAACAGCAAGTAGTTAACAGGCTCATTTTCTGTTCTATGCCCATTCCCGATTCTAACCCCGATCTTTTAGCGAGCTACAAGAGAGGGTCTATTTTGTCACTATGCCTGTTGGTGGAAAAACCCTCCTGATTAAATCTCGGTGGATACGCCTTTTGTTTCAAGTAATACCAGACTAGCCGAACTTGGTAAAAAAGGAAGCTTGGCTTAGATAATAAATATGTCTTTCTTCCATCACGGTAAGCGGGTTCTTTCTAGGACCAATAGTTCAGTTCAAGTGTATCACAGATCAAAATCTTTCAATTTAAGTCAATCTTGTTGTATGCATAAATCCACTTTACTAGTATAGGCAGAACGCAAAATCGTAAAGCAGTTAGTCTTTTTGATAAGTCAGTGTTGCAAGTCTTATGGGCCCAACAGAGTAAAGAGTCGGTACTCCTGGAAGCTCTGGGGAAGTCAGAATAGAAGAGAACTCATCTTGGGATGGGCTTACAACTTAGATGCTTTCAGCAGTTATCCGCTCCGCACTTGGCTACCCAGCGTTTACTGTGGTCATGATAACTGGTACACCAGAGGTGCATCCTTCCAAGTCCTCTCATACGAGGTCTCAATGCTCTAACTCCCACACGGGATATGGACTGAACAGTCTCACAAAGTTCTGAACCCAGCTCATGTACCACTTTAATGGGCGAACAGCCGAACATACTACAGCCCCAGGTGGTGAAGAGCTGACATCGAGGTGACAAACCTTCCTGTCAATGTGATCTCTTAGGGAAGATCAGCCTATTATCCCTAGAGTAACTTTGATCCGTTGAGCAACGACCCTTCCACTCGGCACCATTGGATCACTAAGGATGACTTTCGTCCTTATTCGACGGTTGGGTCTTACAGTCAAGCTCCCTTATGCCTTTGCACTCGAGGGACAATCTCCGCCCGGCCCATGGAAACCTTTGAAAACCTCCGTTACCTTTTGGGAGGCCTACGTCCCATAGAAGTTGTCTACCTGAGTCACCCGTAGGTCCTGACACTAGTTTAGAATTCTATCTCTTCCAGAGTGGTATCTCACTGATGGCTCGGGCCCCCTAGAAGGAGGTCTTCTTCGCCTTCCACCTAAGGCAGGAAAGGCCCAAACTGAATCCCAGGGGCTTCATTGGGTCTTTCTGTCCAGGTGCAGGTAGTACGCATCTTCACAGACATGTCTATTTCACCGAACCTCTCTCAGAGACAGTGCCTAGATCGTTACGCCTTTCGTGCGGGTCAGAACTTACCCGACAAGGAATTTCACTACCTTAGGACCGTTAGGGTTACAGTCACCGTTCACTAGGGCTTCGGTCACTGGCTCCCCTGTCATCAGGTCACCAACTTCCTTGAACTTCCGGCACTGGGCAGGCATCAGCCCCCATACATGGTCTTACGACTTTGCAGAGACCTTTTTTTTTGGTAAACAGTCGCCCATGTCTGGTCACCGCGACCCCCTTTGTGAGGAGGCACCCCCTCTCCCAATGTTACAGGGCTATTTTGCCGAGTTCCTTAGAGGGAGTTGCTTCATGCCCCTAGGTATTCTCTACCTACCCACCTATGTCGGTTTTGGGTACTGGTACCCTTTTGTTTAAAGGTCATTCGAGCTTTTCCTGGGAGTATGGCATGGGTTACTTCAGCGCCTGGTGCTCGAACATTGGCTCGAGGAATTTTCTCTACCACTTCTTACCCTGAAAAAGAAGGGGCACCTTATATTCTTGAACCGATAACTAGATTTTGGCTAACCTATCCTCCTCCGTCCCTTGGGACCAACAAGGTGTAGTACAGGAATATTCACCAGTTGTCCATCGACTACGCCTTTTAGCCTGATTTTAGCCCCTGACTCACCCTCCGTGGACGAACCTTGCGGAAGAACCCTGAGGTTTTTGGGGCATTGGATTGTCACCAATGTTTCCGTTACTCAAGCTAACATTCTCTCTTCCGATTCTTCTACCACTGCTCGCATAGGGGCTTCCTTTTAAGGTCCCCTACGGATTTATTTTTACATCCGGCAGATCGCCTAGCCCCGTTCATCTTCGGCTCAAGAGAACTCGATCAGTGAACTATTACGCACTCTTTAAAGGGTTTTTTATTCTAGGAAAATCTTATGGATGTCTCTGCACCCCTACCTAATTTATCACTGATCGATCATTTAGGGGCCTTAGCTGATGATCTGGGCTGTTTCCCTCTCGACGATGAAGCTTATCCCCCATCGTCTCACTGGACAACCTTGACCCTGGTAATTTTGAGGTCATATCTAGTATTCAGAGTTTTCCTCGATTTGGTACCGCTCTCGCGGCTCGCACCGAAATAGTTCTTTACCCGTAGATGTCCAGTCAACTGCTGCGCCTCAACGCATTTTGGGGAGAAACAGCTAGCTATGGGTTCAAGTGGAATTTCATCCCTAACCACAACTCATCCTTTGACTCTGCAACATTAGTCAGTTTGGACCTCCAATTAGTTTCACCCAAGCTTCATCCTGGTCATGGATAGATCATCCAGGTTCGGGTCCATAAGCAGTGACAATTGCCCTATGAAGAATCGCTTTCGCTACGGCTCTGGTGGGTTCCCTTAACCAAGCCACTGCCTATGAGTCACCAGCTCATTCTTCAATAGGCACGCGGTCAGAGACCTAGCTCCTCCCACTGCTTGGGAGCTTATGGTTTCATGTTCTATTTCACTCCCCGATGGGGGTTCTTTTCACCATTCCCGCATGGTACTACTTCACTATCGTTCACCCAGGAGTATTTAGCCTTGCAAGGTGGTCCTTTCTGATTCACATGGGATTCCATGTGTCCCATGCTACTTGGGTCAGAGTGTAAGCTAGTGATGCTTTCGACTACTAGACATTCTCCATCTAGGGTGCAGCATTCATGCTGCATCTCCTAGCAGCATGATGCTTGTATTGCTCTCCCACAACCTCGTTTTCACGTTTTAGGATGGTCCCATTTCACTTGCCGCTACTATAGGAATCGCTTTTGATTTCTTTTCCACTGGCTACTAAGATGCTTCAGTTCGCTAGGTTGTCTCTTGCCTGCCCATGGATTCAGCAGCAGTTTGAAAGGTTTCTCTATTCAGGAATCTCCGGATCTATGCTGATTTTCAACTCCCTGAGTCATTTTGTCGATTACTACACCCTTCCTCGTCACTGGGTGCCTGGGTATCCACCGTAAGCCTTTCCTCATTTCCCTTCTAAGGATATGCCATCCTAAGGTGGTTCTAAATGGATGGATCTTATCAACGTCCATGAATGATAAATCATCGATCGAACCACCGAATCGGAAAAATTGGGTGTTATCATATAGATTTGTATCGGCTAAGTTCATGAGTTGGTGATAAGCAGACTCGAACCGCTGACATCTGCCGGAGGGTAAACCACCGCCTCTCAGGCCCCCCGATTGATCTTACCATAGAGGTCGACGATAGACAATAACTCCCCTCTAAACACAGCTTACAACTTTAATCGTACTGTGCTCTTCAAAGAGCAACTCTTCTCAAAATCTCACTCAAAAGGTGATGAGTTGGAATCCCATTATAACTAAGGATTATTGTAGTTCTGGAGGTTCCAGATATAGGAGAACCAGGAACAGAGAGCTTTCCCCCCTTTCCTCCCGACTCTTTGGTCTTAAGAACGCCGGTTTTAAGAATGAGTGATTTCCCTTCTCCGACCCTTACTGCTCAACCTGAGAGCAGACAGCTAATGCGTTCCACTTATTGAATAGGGTTCTATGGTCGGTCAGTGTCCCCTGGATTCTAAAGGCGCCCTTGGGGTGATCTTGTAGTTCCAACAGGGTGGAGAAGATGGGGTCGGTCCATGGATTTTTCTTCCTTTTCTTTTGTCGCATTTCCTTCAAAGGGTTGAAGGGAGATAGTACATCATGTTGTTCGCAAGGGCCAACTTGATCCTCTTCCCCAGGGATCTCAGATGAGGGACCCCTGGGAGAGCCACCGACTCCAACTACCGTCCATGTATGATCCATACTAGATCTGACCAACTTCCCATCCTACCTCCTCTATGTTCTTGACAGCCCATCTTTGTCTCAGTAGAGTCTTTCAGTGGCATGTTTCGGTCCAATTCCCCATTACTTAGAAAAAGTGATCCACCGGTTCAGGTACACGATACTATCATTACCACCTGGACAATAGACATCCAACTCATAATCGCAACGACCCAATTGCAAGAGAGGATCTCTACCAACTGAGCTATATCCCCCCGAGCCAAGTGGAGCATGCATGAAGTAGTCAGATCGTTCTTCTATTCTTTTCCCTATCGCAGCTGGGCCATCCTGGACTAGAACCAGAGACCTCGCCCGTGAAGTAAATCATCACACCTACGGTTGGGAGAGAATCATTAGATTCCTTTTCAGGAGTAATTCAACCTTCCTAAATGCAGCATACAACTCTCCATTGTACTACGCTCTCCAAGTGTTCTTGTTCCCCCCCTTCTTCCTTACTCTGTGAGTCTTTGTGAAATAACTCTGATGAGAAGAAAATAGAAGGCGATAAGAGACCCTCATGGCCCAACCCTTGACACTATAAGATCCTTTTTCAAACCTGCTCCTATTTGGAGTCAGGAGATAGATAAATAGACACATACCATTGCTCTGATCGGGGGCATTCGTAGTGACAAAGGGGGTCGAAGACCAAGAAGTGGGTGATTTATACCAAGCATTCATCTTACGGCTAGATCCAATATCCTAGTCCATGCGGAAAGGTTTCATGCTCTTCCTTTCGGGAAAGGAGAATTAGGGAAATCCTCTTGATTTCAGCTTTCTCTAGACCTTTGGGAAAAGCATGAAAAAAACGGCTCGAATGGTATGATCTTTCCATCACCCCAGAATGAAAGGGGTGATCTCGTAGTTCTTGGTCTGTGAAGATGCAGTGTTCGGTGCTCCATTTTCTTTTCCCATTGAGGACGAACCTAAACATGTGCTTGACAGATAGCTGTCCATACAATGATTAGGGATGTATGGATTCTTGAGAAGAGAGGAGTCGTGGTGGCCCTCCCCCAGACCACCCGGATCCCATGAGTGAATCAAAAGTTGGATCTACATTGGATCTCACCCGAATCGCCCCATATATCCTCCTGAGGTTTCAAACCCTGGTTCAATAGGACCATGCTAATGTACCTTGGATGATCCACATCTCAGGGTCAGGCGCTGATGAGCACATTGAACTATCCATGTGGCTGAGAGCCCTCACATCCCAGGCACAACAACACAATTATCAGGGGCGCGCTCTACCACTAAGCAAATAGCCCGTCATGCGAGCCTCCCACTGGGGGCTTGCTATGCCAAAAGCGATAGAAACCCCATCCCTCTCTTTCCATTTTTTCGCCCCCATTTCGCCACACGGGGGATATGGGGATGAATAAAAGGGGATCTTATCAACTTGTTCCGACCTTGGATAATAAGCTTATGAGCTTGGTCTTAATTCAACATGGAGAAACTAAAGAAGACTTCCATCTCCATGTTTAACTCATACATAGCTCCCTTATTTTTTTTTGGGTGTGAAATAGTATGAAACCAAAATACCCAAAAAGTATTAGCTCTCCCTGAAAAGGAGGTGATCCAGCCTCACCTTCCAGTTCGACTACCTTGTTACGACTTCACTCCACTCACTAGCCCTGCCTTCGACATCCCCCTCCTTGCGGTTAAGCTAATGACTTCGGGCATGGCCAGCTCCTATAGTGTGACGTGCGGTGTGTACAAGGCCCTGGAACGAATTCACCGTTGTACGGCTGACTGGAGATTACTAGAGATTCCGGCTTCATGGAGGAGAGTTGCAGCCTACAATCCGAACTGAGGACCGGTTTTTCGGGTTTACTCACCCTCGCAGGATCTCAACCCTTTGTCCCGACCATTGTAGCACATGTGTCACCCTGGGAATAAGGGGCATGATGACTTGACATCATCCTCAACTTCCTCCGGCCTATCACCGGTAGTCTGTTCAGGGTTCCAAACTCAATGATGGAAACTAAACACGAGGGTTGCACTCGTTGTGGGACTTAACCCAACACCTTACGGCACGAGCTAACGACAGCCATGCACCACCTGTGTCTGCGTTCCCGAAGGTTTCAAGAGGATTCGCGGAATTTCAAGCCCTGGTAAGTTTCTTCGCATTGAATCAAATTAAACCACATGCTCCACTGCTTGTGTAGGCCCCCGTCAATTCCTTTGAGTTTCATTCTTGCTTTCCAGGTGGGATACTTAACGCGTTAGCTATAACACTACACGGGTCGATACGCCCAGTGCCTAGTATCCATCATTTATGGCTAGGACTACTGGGGTATCTAATCCCATTCTCTCCCCTAGCTTTCGTCTCTCAATGTCAGTGTCACCCCAGTAGAGTGCTTTTGCCGTTGGTGTTCTTTCCGATCTCTACGCATTTCACCGCTCCATCAGAAACCCCTACTGTACTCTAGCTTGGTATTTTCCACTTACTGTCTAGGGTTGAGCCCTGGTATTTGACGGAGGACTTAAAAAATCCACCTAAAGACGCTTTATGCCCAATCATTCTGGATATCGATTACATCCTCTATCTTACCACGGCTGCTGGAATAGAGTTAGCTGATGATTATTCCCCAGATACTGTCATTGCTTATTCTCCGGGAAAAGAAGTTCACGACCCGTGGGCCTTCTACCTCCACGCGGCATTGCTCAGTTAGGCTTTCTCCCATTGCAAAAAATTCCACACTACAACCTCCCGTAGGAGTCTGGGCCGTGTCTCAGTCCCAATGTGGCTAATCATCCTCTCGGACCATCTACTGATCATTGACTTGGTAAGCTATTGCCTCACCGACTAGATAATTAGATGCAAGCCCCTCCTTGGGCAGATTCCTCCTTTTTCTCCTCAGCCTATGGGGTATTAGCAGCCGTTTCCAGCTGTTGTTCCCCTCCCAAGGGAATGTTATTATGCATTACTCACTCGTCCGCCACTGGAAACACCACTTCCCGTCCAACATGCATGTGTTAAGCAGGATAAGGATGAGTTAGATCCATTAGTTTCTTCAATTTTTTAAGAAACAAAACAAGAGGATATTAAATCCTATAGTTTATTAAATCTATAAAATGACAAAGATCCTGGGAAAACCAACTAGTTTCTCCCCGTAACAAAATATCATAATAGATATCTTAGAGATACCCTGGGATTTGAACATCTTCATTTCCCATTACAGCCTGAATAATCTTGGGTATGCTCCACTCCGGTGGAAATTGATTATTTGAGAGTAGAACCAACTCTGCGCATTTATCGCAGATTTGATGAAATAATAGGTCTAAGTTAGGCGGAGCGCTTTCCGCATCTGAAACAGTTGAAGAAGAGGTTGAAGAGGATTTGGATATAGGGAATGATAAAAGATCACTCTCCATAAAGAGTAATTACTAGTCGTTGGATTACCATAAACCTCTATTTGTTGATTTTCTATTTTTTGTTATGAAATAAAAATTATTCCATCCAGACAGCTTAACTCCGTCAAGCATGTACGAGTAGTGAATAATTATAGAGAAAATTTTTTGGTTATTGACTAACGAAGAAAAGCATCAGAGTTTTGGGCATAAAAGTGGCTTTCTTCTCTTATGATATTTCTTGCGGGACGGTAGAACGACCTTTTCTTCCTCAATCAATTCCCTTCTCCTCCAGCGCACTATGCTATCCTTTTCTACGTCATTCTTTCTTTTCGGGAGGTCAGTCTCCCAACTCTTTTCACTCAGTTACTTCTCTTACTCACCCCAGGCACACTTGTTATATCTCTTTCCTAACGCCTGACTTCTAAGCCATCACTGTTTTGAAGCTTCAGTCCTGTTTTCCTAGCTCTCCTCCCGACTTGAATGTTCCTTGTCTCTTCCTTCTTTCTCGTGGGTTCAGGCTTCACGTACATTCTAATCTTCTAATCCCTGAATAGTAGTTTAGTTTTTTTTATCAAAATCTCTCTCTTAATATAAGATAAACAAACTCTTTCTTGCTTTCAGAACCTGTCCTGAGCCGGAGGGTACTCTTTCAAGGAATAGAATGAGGGTTGACTGCCCATTTCTCTAGTCACTCTCGAAGCTTTCGGGGAAGAGGGGCGTAGAGAATATCTGGTTCAAAAGCTGGGGATATTCCAATTCAAGATGTGATCCAGAGCTGCTAATGGCTCACTAAACTCTCTTTATCCTACCATCAGGCCTGTTTCTAATTCCCAACCCACCAAGAGTAGAAAATAGACCAGTGGTAAGAGAAAAATTGACTATTTCCCAGTCCTAGAGCTGGTAAAATTACATCTGATATGCCCACCGGACAATTCGTTTTTTGAATTCCTTTTCTTCCCAAGAACTAGAGGGTCTACGGGCAAGAGCAAGTGCTTTTTCTCATACAACCTTTCCTACCGAGGTGAGTAAGCTAGAGCTCCCTCCTTTATTCCATTCTTCGTTCCTTCCTACTGGTAGGGGAATTTACCTCAAATAATTCCTAAACTGCTTTTGTATTGATAGTATGAGCATAAATAGCTGTTTCTGCCCATTGGTTTAGCTGATAGACTCTTCAATTAACCCATTTCTTATTTATTTCTCCAAGAAGAAGGTAGACTCTATTTGTTGCACCAGCGCTTTATAGGAGAAAGAAAGTCCCATATTAACGAGTAGGAATTCTCTTCACTCTTTGTCTGTACATGGTCAATAAAATTTAAAATCTTGTATGATTAAAAGGGTAATTATTTCTTCATTTACTCCTTGGATAGAGTGCATCCTAAAATGATTACTGTAAAATTTATTTGAACAGAAATAGGGCCAAGGTATTCTAGATTTCTGTTTATAGAATGAAGCCTTCAAAAGGAAGGAAAGCCCAGTTACCAGCCTCTATGACTCCGCTCCGATAGTCTTGGGTCAGTAGTAGGGCCTAGATTTTTAAGTAAGGATTTTCTTTCTCTTCAGGACATAGCATAATAGTATTTAGTAAAGAGTTCTCAGTACAAGGGTTTAAAAGAAATTCTTTTAATCTATCCATTCTCCCTTCCTTTCAAGGGATTCAACATCATTCCTCTTCTAAAATGATAAGCTCAGCCTATTGGTAGGTCAAATTGGTCTCGGAAAGCCCCCTTCCCATAAAGGGGAAGTAGATAAAAAACCTCCTTATGAGATTTCTTTTACCCAGTTCCCTTTTTGCTTGGAAAGACCAAGTTGAGATAAAGAATGAATTAGGTTCCCTGAGGAAGAAGACATTTAATCAATGGTTAGCTAGTCGGTTGAAATCATTATGGAGATTCCCCACAAGCGGATAAATGAAGAAGAAAGAATCCTCGCATCTATTATCCCACAAATTAATTCTTTTAATGACTCAATTTACGGGGTTCATATGGACACTCCTGGACTCTTTTTTCCTTCTACAAGGCTATCCCAGTTCCGCTAACACAAGGAATTCCTCCTCTAATAGATTCTTCAATTGTATGGCATTAGGGCCTTAATGAAGGACCTTGGTCGGATTCCTTCATGAAAGATGTTCTGGCATATCCCTATTATATTACTATTGGATTAAGCACTTCAACAGGAAAGAGACTAAAGGAATTTGGTTACGTCGAGGGTCTTCGTAAACCTATCCCTCCTGAAGGAAGCTTTCATTTCAACCTACCAGCACCGATTTGAACACCACTAATGGGGATGAACAAGACTGAGTCGACTGCCATGATACTTTACTTTAAAGCACAGAAATAACAGTTATTGTAGTAATACTTCTTCCAAAAAGGTTGGAAATCTCTATGTATGGATTTATGAATCAGCGAATGTAGAATAGAGTAACCTAAAAATACCTTACTCTGTTTTGGGCTAAAGTATATAGTTCTATCCTCACTAATTGAAGTCTCTTAGTAACTATCATAAGATCTTCCGGTCTGGGGGAATCCTAAATAAGAATTCTTCATCGCGGGATATCCCTAAGAATTATTTCTCCACCTTCCCTATGTTCAACCAGGTTCCAAGGTTGAAGCTGAAGACAAAGTTGAGGTTAAGGCTAAAGTGGGTGGGCGAGCAGATGGACTGACACGTGGAAGAACACACATGTGCACTAAGCTTTGACTCCGAAGGAGAAAACCGACCATAAGTGATTGGAATTATCTTAGGCTGATGAGACCATTCGACCGATAGGGAGATGTAGCTGGGGAGAGGAAGCGGGTCCACCTGTTGTTTCGAAGAACTGGAAGGATGGGAAACTCCTTCCGAATACATAATGACATAAAATAGGTATAGAATAAATAGTTCTAAAACTGCGTAGCTCCTTCTTTAATCAAATGCATTCACCCTTGGTCTGTATCCTAGATCTTACACCTTGTATGATCCATATCCACAACCATCTGATCTAGGATCTTCCATTAGATCGCTCTAATGGTATCTTCAATAACTAGTAGGTCTAGTAGGTTCATAACATGATATCCTAGAGTTGGGATTCAGTCTAGACCCCCTAACCTTCCTTGGTAGGCTGGTACTAATATATATTAGAGGTAGTTTTCATCTCTGCATAGATATTTAACACCTGTCTATTAGTTATGTATCACTGGGTGGTTGACCACCCCTATTCCAGTAGTTCCAGACGAAGTCACATCACATGATTCCTATCCTTCCCGGCTATTGGTCTGTTCTTTTGAATCATCAGAATAGTATTCATCCGTAGTCGTGGAAATATGACAATAGTTCGGTGTCAAATCAGAATGAAGATCAGAGGCTTGGGTAGGGCCAAGATCCCAATTGAAAGTAATATATTTCACTGATAAGGATAAAGAACATAGAGAATCTAACCTTTTTCCCCCACATGACAACTTCTTGAACCCGTAGTTATTATGACCTTTTAGCTCAAGCTGATAGAAACTAGAATGACTCGCTTCACTTCCCTCTGCATGTAGGACGACTACCAATTAAGATTATTACTAATTCCCTCCGTTCGCTTCAGTTCACTCGGCCATTTTTCCTTTCACCTATGGACCTATGACTACATAGAAGAGAACGCAGACTCAAAAGACGAGGAAGCGGAGATAAGGAAAAAAAATGTCACCTTGCTTTGCAAGGGGGATGATCGTGAACTGTACTCAATGCCCCGTTGGTCTAGTACATTCATATCATTGGGGACACATATCAATATTGGATGCTGATAGGCTTTTAGACTTCAATATATATCAGTACCAGTCTTTCTATTTGTAATTACATTTCTCTGAGTGTGGATCACCCCCCAGCTCTTCGGGATGGATTCATTGCATTGATTTGGAAATCAAACCCTTGGAAAGGAGACAGCGTAATGGAAGGGGCATTGGCATGTATATATCAATTACGAATGAAGCCCATATTTATGATTTTTTCATGAAACTCCCACTCTTATGCATATGGGGTAGGCTACATTCGCGCTTCGAAAGGAGGAAAATAGAAGTGGGCTCAACTATTAAGGTCCTTATTTCATACGTCCAGCAGCAACAAGGCACTGAAAGTGATTCCCACTTTCCTCTACTAGGGCTTTGACCACCCAACTCTCTGAATCAGATGGGGCCTATTATATTCTAATAGTTGAGTTGGACGAGTTGTCTTTGGAAGATATGTATGTCAGCTGTTGTAGTGGTTTATACAGTGGAACCAAAGGCATAGGGGCCTGAAAGGGAGACTCGTAGAACCATTTATGATTCCTATCTTGACGACGACTTGGAATCAGATGAAGACTGAAGCTTCAAAACAGTGATGGATTAGAAGTCAGATGTTAGGAAGGATATATAACAAGTGTTCCGGGGGTGAGTAAGAGAAGTAACTGAGTGCAATGAGTTGAAAGGCCGACCTCTCGGAAAGAAAGAATGACGTAGAAAAGGATAGCATAGTGTGCCGGAGGAGAAGGGAATTGACTGAGGAAGAAAAGGTCGTTCTACCGTCCCGCAAAAAAATATCATAAGAGAAGAAAGCCACTTTTATGCCCAAAACTCCCATGCTTTTCTTCATTAGTCAACAACCAACAAAAGTTCCCTATAATTCTTCACTACTCGTACAGGCTTGATGGAGTTAAGATTTCTGGAGGGAATAATTTTTATTTCTTGAAAAAAAATGGAAAATCAACAAATAGTGGTTTATGGTAATCCAAAAACTAGTGATTTACTCTTTATGGAGAGTGATCTTTTATCATTCCCTGTATACAAAGCCTTTTCGACCCTTTCATCAATTGTTTCGGATACAGAAAGTGCCCCGCCTGAATTAAACCTATTATTTCATGAAATCCGCGATAAATGCGCAGAGTTGGTTATACACTCAAATAAACAATTTCTACCGGAGTGGAGCATACTCGATCTTATTCAGGCTCTAATGGGAAACGAAGTTGTTCAAATCCCAGGGTATCTCCAAGATATCTGCTATGATATTTTGTTACGGGGAGCAACTAGTTGGTTTTTCCTGGATCTTTGTCATTTTATAGATTTAATAAACTATAGGATTTAATATCTTTTAATTTCTTTTATGAAAAAATTGATGAACCTAATGGATCAAACACAACCTTGGCCTGCTTAACACATGCAAGTCGGACGAGAAGTGGTGTTTCCAGTGTCGGATTGGTGAGTAACGCGTAAGAGCCTGCCCTTGGGAGGGGAACAACAGTTGGAAATGGCTGCTAATACCCCGTAGGCTGAGGAGAAAAAGGAGGAATCTACCCGAGGAGGGGCTTGCATATGATTAGCTAGTTGGTGAGGCAATAGCTTACCAAGGCAATGATCAGTAGCTGGTCTGAGAGGATGATCAGCCACACTGAGACTGAGACACGACCCAGACTCCTATGGGAGGCAGTAGTGGGGAATTTTCTACAATGGGCGAAATCTTGAAGGAGAAATGCCGTGTAGAGGTAGAAGGCCCACGGGTCATGAACTTCTTTTCCCGGAGAAGAAGAAATGACGGTATCTGGGGAATAAGCATCGGGTAACTCTGTGCCAACAGCCGCGGTAAGACAGAGGATGCAAGTGTTATCCGGAATGGTTAGGCGTAAAGCATCTGTAGGTGGCTTTTTTAGTCCGCCATCAAATCCCAAGGCACAACCCTAGACATGCAGTGGAAACTACCAAGCTAGAGTATGGTAGGGGTTTCTGGTGGAGTGGTGAAATGCATAGAGATCGGAAAGAACACCAACGACAAAAGCACTCTGTTGGGCCGACACTGACACTAAGAGAGGAAAGCTAGGGGAGTGAATGGGATTAGATACCCCAGTAGTCCTAGCCGTAAATGAAGGATATTAGGCATTGTGTGTATCAACCCGTGCAGTGCTGTAGCTAACGCGTTAAGTATCCCGCCTGGGGACCAAGAATGAAACACAAAGTAATTGACTGGGGCCCGCACAAGCGGTGGAGCTTGTGGTTTGATTCGATGAAAAGAGAAGAACCTTACCAGGGCTTGACATGCCGCGAATCCTCTTGAAACCTTTGGGAACATGGACACAGGTGGTTGATGGATGTCGTCAGCTCGTGTCGTAAGGTGTTGGGTTAAGTCCCGCAACGAGCACAAACCTCGTGTTTAGTTTCCATCATTGAGTTTGGAACCCTGAACATACTGCAGGTGATGAGCCGGAGGAAGGTGAGGATGACGTCAAGTCATCATGCCCCTTATGCCCTGGGCGACACACGTGCTACAATGACTAGGAAAAAGGGTCACGATCCCGCGAGGGTGAGCTAACCCCAAAAACCCATCCTCAGTTCGGATTGCAGGCTGCAACTTGCCTACATGAAGCCGTAATCACTAGTAATCTTCGGTCATCCATACAACGGTGAATTCATTCCCGGGCCTTCTACACACCGCCAATCACACTATGGGAGATTTCCATGCCCGAAGTCGTTACCTTAACTGCAAGGAGGGGGATTCCGAAGGCAGGGCTAGTGAATGGAGTGAAGTCATAACAAGGTAGCCATACTGGAAGGTCCTGCTATATCACCTCCTTTTCAGGGAGAGATAATGTTTGTTGGGTTTTTTGATTTGACACTACTTCACACCCAAATCAAAATGAAGGGAG
The DNA here is from genome assembly GCA_963277665.1 of Viscum album. Classification (NCBI taxonomy): domain Eukaryota; kingdom Viridiplantae; phylum Streptophyta; class Magnoliopsida; order Santalales; family Viscaceae; genus Viscum; species Viscum album. The sequence continues at coordinate 173,387,739 of OY728150.1, forward strand.
CTACGTCTGAGTTAAACTTGGAGATGGAAGTCTTCTTTCGTTTCTCGGTGTTGAAGTAAGACCAAGCTCATGATCTTATTATCATAGGTCGGAACAAGTTGATAGGATCCCCTTTTTTACGTCCCCATGTCCCCCATGTGGCGACAATGGGGAAAAAAAGGAAATAGAGGGATGGGGTTTCTATCGCTTTTGGCATAGCGGGCCCCCAGTGGGAGGCTCACATGACGGGCTATTAGCTTAGTGGTATAGCACGCCCCTGATAATTGTGTCGTTGTGCCTGGGATGTAAGGGCTCTCAGCCACATGGATAGTTCCATGTGCTCATTGACGCCTGACCCTGAGATGTGGATCATCCAAGGAACATTAGAATGGTCCTGTTCGAACCGGGTTTTGAAACCTCAGGAGGCTAGATGGGGCGATTCGTGTGAGATCCAATGTAGATCGAACTTTCGATTCACTCGTGGGATTCGGGCAGTCCGGGGGGACCAACACGGCTCCTCTCTTCTCAAGAATCCATACATCCCTTATTAGTGTATGGAAAGCTATCTCTTGAGCACAACTTTAGGTACAGCCTCAATGGGAAAAGAAGATGGAGCACCTAACAACACATCTTCACAGACCAAGAACTACGAGATCACCCCTTTCATTCTGGGGTGATGGAGAGATCGTACCATTCGAGCTGTTTTCTTTCATGCTTTTCCCGGAGGTCTGGAGAAAGCTGCAATCAAGAGGATTTCCCTAATCCTCCCTTCCCAAAATGAAGATCATTAAACCTTTCCGTAGGGACCAGGAGATTGGATCTATTTGTAAGAAGAATGCTTGGAATAAATCACTCACTTCTTGGTCTTCGACCCCCTCAGTCACTACGCATGCCCCCGATCAGTGAAATGGGATTTGAATATTTATCTATCTCTTGATTCAGGTTTGAAAAAGGATCTTAGAGTGTCTAGGGTTGGGGCAGGAGGGTCTCTTAACACCTTCTTTTTTCATCTCATCAGAGTTATTTCACAAAGACTCATAGGTTAATGAATAAGGGGGGAACAAGCACACTTGGAGAGCACAGTACAACAGAGAGTTGTATGCTTTGTTCGGGAAGGATGAATCGCTTTAGAAAAGGAATCTATTGATTCTCTCCTAACCATAGGTGCGATGATTTACTTCATGGGCGAGGTCTCTGGTTCAAGTCTAGGATGGCCCAGCTGTGCCAGGGAAAAGAATAGAAGAAGGATCTGACTACTTCATGCATGATCCACTTGGCTTGGGGGGATATAGCTTAGTTGGTAGAGCTTCTCTCTTGCAATTGGGTCTTTGAGATTACGGGTGGGATGTCTAATTTTCTAGGCAGTAATGATAGTATCTTTTACCTGAACCGGTGGCTCACTTTTTCTATGTAATGGGGAAGAGGACCGGAACATGCCACTACAATACTCTACTGAGACAAAGATGGGTTGTCAAGAACGTAGAGGAGGTAGGATGGGAAGTTGGTTAGATCTAGTATGGATCATACATAAATGTTAGTTGGATTCGGCGGCTCCCCCAGGGGTCCCTCATCTGAGATCCCTGGGGAAGAGGATCAAGTTGGCCCTTGGGAACAGTTTGATGCACTATCTCTCTTCAACACTTTGAGCGAAATGCGGCAAAAGAAAAGGAAGGAAAATCCATGGACTGACCCCATATTCTCCACCCCGTAGGAACTACGAGATCACCCCAAGGGCACCTTTGGTATCCAAGGGTCAGAGACCGACCATAGAACCCTGTTCAATAAGTGGAACGCATTAGCTGTCTGTTCTCAGGTTGGGCAGTAAGGGTCGGAGAAGGGCAATCACTCATTCTTAAAACCAGTGTCAGGTACTCTGTCTATATAGTACTATTCGAGTAGAGTCAGGTACTCTGTCTATATAGTACTATTAGAGTAGAGTCAGGTACTCTGTCTATATAGTCCAACCAACTCACGTATGTCCAATACTTGAAGTCTACTCCTCCCACGATTGTCTACGAGATTTATGGAATTTCCCAGTGTTCTTTACATAAAGGCTTCGATTGGATCCGTATATTATAAGAATATCCAAGATAATTGGGAGCCGATAGATGGAACTAGGGATCCCGCCAATGTCCAGAGCCTCTATTCCATGATTTCTCCAAGATAGTCTGTGAGTTTTCAACCCAAATCACGACAGTTGGTACAATATTAAAACCCTTACCTATTTGTTTGAGATATTTAGCTTTAGCTAGAATCAACCGATCGAAATTCCTTCCTTTTACAGGGGGAAGGAATAACAAGTGATTCCGTGCATTACTCCATTATATTATAATAGTAGAGTCTTCCAAGACGGAAGTGATAATATAATCATATGTGGCACCGAATCAACTATTGGCACTAGATAGTTTCCCCGAAGAACTTTGGGAACTAGTGAACCGTGCTCGTGAGATCTGATCCTTTACCAGCCTAAAGGGTTGTGTCCTATTTGTTTGTTATTGGGTTGGTGGCAACATCGACTAATAACACGACTCCAGAGGAAACTGTAACGGGTTAACCGATGGTTACCGGCTCACTACTGATAGGAGATTGAGGATCCTACTCGCTCCTAGTGAAAGGTGTGCGGTATTCTTGAGGGCCCAAACCCATTGTGACATGACGAGGAAGCGCTGACTTAAATAATCGATAGTTCCAGACTATATAGAGTAGAGTTCATTACTTTATTCTATATAGTCTACTCTAATTTTTTGGTTTTCCATCCCGTGAGAAGGACAATCCACCGGAGCGTTGGGCTCAAAGTTTCTAGGGGTAGTTTACAAAGCCGAATTAGGAGCTATTGGGATTCTGGATGAATCCTTTCCATTAACTCGTCGGCTCTATGTTTTCTCTCTAACCGCACTATTAGAGTAGAGTATAGACCTACCTACATTCAGAGTGGTAGTGGTCCACCTCGAACCTTCCCATATTGATTGTTAGCGGACACCTAACTCTCGACACTATTAGATTAGAGTACTGACCTTGTTCTGTTCAAGCTGGGGAGGTGAGATGATTTCACTTCCTAAATGTCTCTTCGCATATCCCTGTCAAAGATATCCATTATCCCGATAACTTATAACCACTCTTGTCATCATCCAAGGACACACCCATGACCATGGAATGGGTGTGACAGTTGAGAAAGTCCTAGTATGATGTCTTACTAGGGTTAACGGGGTCGATCAGAAATTTTGAACCTGGAACTGATATATATTTCCAATTCACTTATGGATTTTTGACCATACTGCCTATATTATACCAAAGACTGAGAAATCAATCTCCATGGCTAACACTATAGGCTTTAGCCCTAGTGCGCGAAGGGAGTGACTTCTTTTAGTATCTACTAAGAAAATTTCATTTCATTCTGACTATAATGTCCATGACTATAATATCTTATCTTAAGCTATCGAAGAAGCCTACAAGACTAAACTAGATAAATTACCCTATGACTGTCGGTATAATATAGATAGTAGAATTGGTTTGATGTACTTGAAGAGGTATCAAAGGCTTTATTCTTTACTGGTTGTAACGTAACAAGAGAAGCACTTACACTCACTCGATTCCTTCCTTTAGAACTGAAACTGGCTCTAGATGAGTAGGACTTGAACTGTCAATGGCTAGAATGACATCAAAGGAACCTGGACACTTGGTCTAACCCATATTCCATAGAGTACTTCACTTACTCTCTCCCATACACCCTGAAACTGGGGCTGTAACGTACTAATACCTTCAAAAGGTGGTGGAAAAGAAAGCATAAGGACTCAAAGAGGGTTGAAAAGGACCTTTTCAACTATAGAGGGTCAAGTACCGTAGATCTGACCCTTTCTAACCCTTATATATAAGGTAGATGAGACTCGAAGATGGCTCTTTTTAATAAAATGAGTTATGGTTCTAAACCCTTATATAAAAGTAGAACCTTTAGGGTATGGATAGGTATGTAAAAAACCTCCAATATCCATGGAACCTTTTACTCCCTAGGGATCACTCCATTCCCAACAATGGAAAAGAAAGTCTTACTGACTACCTATAGACATTTTGTCTCGCAAGGAAATTGATATCTGTCTAGCTATTATCACCTATAGAACATTAATGTCTTTAACGTGTACAAGCTGTATAGCTAATTATATAGCAAGCTATGGAGAAGCTAGAGACAAGTATTCTAGCATATAAAGAGTCCTAACTATTTAATGAAAATACTAGAAATTTTCTTAGCAGAACTTCCAAATAGACACTATTAGAAGAGTACTGAATAGTTTAGTTGATCTGTTACAACATCTTGGTCTTAGTATAAAGACAAATAGTATACAGATCAATCTAGATAAGCTATCGAGAATAGATACTATAAAGATCTAATCTCTCACTCTCCCTATCCCTTTCGAGCATTCCTTTTTCTATGAGTCACACTATTAGAAGATTACTGACGTTCAACTTTCATATATGCTATTTTATTAGACTATTCTCCCTGTCCATTCATGGTTCAGTTACTTTCCGTTCATTCAATATTTGTCTGTCTTGCGAATAAAAGAGGATATTTGGCAGTTGCTTTAGAAGCTCCCAGCCCCTTTCCTGTCTATTTACGTTGCAAAGCTTACACAGGGCTATCGGAGGACTTGAGCAATGAGATCCTGTGAGACCTCATCTGAATAGGTCTCGCTCCGTCCTGTTGATTTGACTTGGGATGGGACTGGGTATCCCATGATCTCAGGTTCAAACTCATTATCATAGCGGTGCGGAACTCTGAATCGATCAATCGAATGGGACAACTTCGATCCTCAGTTTGTGACTGACTCTGCCATTAGTACCTCAACTTCTCAGACTACCTAAGAGTCGAGATTGTCATATAGTCATGTCGAATAGACGGATGAGAAAGAAATACAAAGAAGCATCACAGCGAAAGAAGAACCAAAACCAAAGGGAGATGGAGCTTCTGAACTATTTAGAAGAGTACCTGTCCCAATCTCTCTAAGCCCCCATGACTTAATGAACCCTGCTATTCCGAAACCCCCCTCCATGCGTAGAAGAGAATGCTCGAAGTCAGATGGCAATTGTTGTTCCCCCTCAACCCGTGTCAGCTTCATCCTTTTTCTCCTCCTTGATTCTTCCTTTTTGATTAGTTCCAAACCTCTGATGAACAACTTCAGCGAAGGGAAAGAAAGTACTAACTAAAGCTTCACACTTTGCCTATGTCATCCCATTCAGGTATTATTCTAATAGTGGGGATAAAAGCAAAGAAAAATGGAACAAACAACTCCCTTCGCGCAAACGCTCTAAATTCATTGCTTGTTGAGTCTTATCATCTATCTTTTTGTATTCTTTACCCCGGAGACATTCTCTAAAAAATATTATATAGATTTTTGGTTGGTTGTTGACCAACAAACATTAGGTGGGACCCTTCGAACATAAGTATTCTAGCATATAAAGTCTCTTGTACTAAGAAAAAGGTACACTGAACACCAAACCAATCTCGACAAAAACAGGTACTCTTCTAATAGTGAGTCTACAAGAAACTACAAAAACTACAACAACCTCTGTTAACAGACACTTTGTCAGAGAATTCGAGTTTTATAACTATATCAAATCAATATATACGTCGATTTCAATTAGTTAGACTTCCATAACTATATAATGAAATAGAACTACAAGTGCTCGGTTCGATACGTCAAGCAACGATGAATAGGCGAGACTCACCCCAACTGTAGGAATAGATTGAGATGGGAACTATATAGAAGAGTACCTGTAATACCAAAAACAACTTCAATGTGTTAAGAATATCACATCGGAGAATAAAAAAACTCTCATTCATCTGAAAAGCAGCCTCATGCTCAATCAGAAGCTAGTTGACTTCATCCCCGGTGACCGACCCTCGTAGGGCACCTTTGGGCAGAGACTACTCTATTCTCTTGCATTCTTAATTCACATTATAGACAGAAAAAGATCGAAAAAGAGATAAATGTTCTAATAATCCTTCTCTCATCTCTTACACAATTTAGAAATCCTCAATTTGAATCTGTATGGAGGGAAGAAGCTAATTGATTCTCTTCTCTCTTTTCTCATATCCCCTTTTGAAATGGATGTATTATGTCAAAAAACCACCATTTCAATCTAAGGATGAGATCCATAAGTCCGAGATGAATGGTCGGCAATGTCTCCAGGCTGCTTTCCCAATAAAAAAACTGATATTCATTATAACTCTGATAGAAAGGGTACAGTTCCTGATCTATCAGAAGAGAGAATCAGACAAGAGCTCCTGAACCTGGTTCAATCTAAAATAAAAATATTGTCGTTAACTCCTCTTTTTCATGGGTGGAAAACAATATGGAAACCCCGAATGAAAGATCAGATCATTTGTTTGCTTCATTCCCCACCTGAAAAATATATATCTTATATCGAAGGAGAAAAATCACTACCTAGTTCCCTGCTATTATAACTTACAGACTTAGAGGAACCGATCTTTCTCTGAATCATCATGGAGAGTCTCATCTTAATTGGTAATGTGCCTAGTAATTCAATCAATCTACTGGTTCTAACAAAAGAGAGAGTCTTCTAGGCAGAACAGTCTGCGGTACCTTCGTCGTTTGGTGTAATAGGAGCTCTGGTTATCTCTCTCTCTCACTCTTATTTCTCTTATCACACTACGATATTTCGCAATACTATTTATGAGTCCCCTTGTCATGAGATAGATTTGAACCAACACCTCCAGATTGATTTGAATTTCTAGGGAACTTCCACTTATTCAATCGTGGTTGTCCGGTTCCGCCGCTAGGACTAGGGTGCATACGTCCGGGGTGAGTGAACTCATCGCCTAATGTCAGTCTGAAACCGCAGACACATACTCAAGATTTTGGCTGGAATCGGGTCAGATTCAATATGGGTACTTATATATATAGTGGAAATGATGGTTAGCCCTACTCCCAGGTCACGAGATTCTATTTGGCGCACTGGGGCCCAGAAACTGGAAGCACCATTGAAATTAGATAAACAAAAAGATTCTCTTTATCGAGCAGTTAGTAATTTTCTTGTTCGCTTCCAAAACAGGTGAACCTCCCTTTAAACTCGTGCGAACTGGATACGTTTCGAGAAAAGTGACCCACTAAGAGAGGGACTCGATTGTTGAATAAGCGGAACCATTCTAAATTAATCTCTCAGGACAGAAAGAAGAAATCAATGTAACAGGGGCCAAGCGTGCCCCCCATTCAGCGGCGTTCTCTAGTAGACGAACACTGCACGCACTTCTCGCGCGTACTAATGCCGATTAGATGAAGAGGTCCCCTATCCTATATGAATATCTCATAGAGAGAGAGCCATTAATTGTTTAATGTATAAATTTTAGGATATGAAAGTTCTCTCTACCTTCGTGAGGATTGAAAAGGTTACACTGTAATTCATTTTGATAATCCATAACAATCTAATCTCAATACCCTAATTCATCTTCTCCCTCATACACTCCATATCTAAATCTATTTAACTGGATGGCGAGGTAATCTTGTATTGTGTGTTGATTCGAAGCTCGGAAATGCCACGATTCACATCGCCTTTCAGAGCCTTCTAATCCATTTGAGGTAGATTTCTAATAAGAGTTTGGATTGAGTGCGTACTGACTTTATTGGGATTGAGATGGATTTCTTCTAGCTTGAGAAGTGGTCTCTCTAGCCTTGTTATTCTGAGTCCGATCTATGCTCTGGTGTAAAACTCCCTACTTTCGTCTTCTATGGGTTTCTCTTGCCTCTGGTTCGCTATTGCCTCTGACGAAGGCAACAATCTCTCTTCCGTCAATAGAGGAACTCTTACTAATCCACTAGTGGTCATACAAGATGCAACCAGATCTCTTTATTGCGCTTTCTTTAATGGAGTAGATCCCATCCCTCTCTTCTATTTCATATCCTCATCTTCGTCGGAAATCAAAAGACTGCCACCGCCCCTCCTCTTTCGTCATATCTTTCCTAACCTGTTAGAAAGGGTCAGATATTTGAACCTCACCCATTCAGTAGGAAATAGGAAATGAAATAGTTTTTAGTATGGGGTCCTTGCCTTGTCCAATATAGATAGGGCCAATGTGTGTTTCTATTGATTTTCGGTCACCGGTAGTCATTGTAAGATCCACTCACTCGCTTTATGAGAAAGAAACCAAGACCCCTTCCTCCCCTACTACCACCTACTTAGTTAAGTATTCTCTATATAGGAAAAGTACCCGTTTCTTTTCCCATGTCTGGAGAACCAGTACAAAGGTAGATTGGCTACATCAAAGCGCTTACCAAGCAGATATTACGCACAAAAAAATATCATTCCTGACCCTTTATAACCCTTATTTATAAGTATCTGATACTTATATATAAGGTTTTAGAACCTAATTAACTAATTCGTATTTTCACTCTCTTCTTTCTTTCACGGTAACCGCAATTCGTGATACCCGCAATGCAATGAGATTCATCCTATTCTTAAGCATGGTAAGAAGGGAAAAAGGAAAATTTCACCCGAAAGGAAAGTGAGATAGTAGTATACCTATATAGGGGAGGTTGGTGGAAAGGATTCTTGACCCTTTTAGGTTTTCTGCGTTCAGTGGTAGCTTCATGTTGAAGGAATATAATGAGAATGGGAACATCACATCGTTCAATTAGTTTGATTGGAACCCTTCATGTGGAAAATAGGCTGCGTGGGCAATACCAATTAAAGCAGATAGATAGATCTAACTAATGGTTCATTCCACCGTTGGTTAGAGGGGAGAGATAGAATATGTCCCAGGTAAAACAGATAAAAACAAAGAGTAAGGAAGACTTCAATCTCACTGAACCCGGAGTGAAGAAGAGAGAATCCATCCATCTTATGTGTAAGTGAAAAGGTCTAAAATTGTTCTTTTTAGGTTCATGATGACAAAAAGATGGGAATCTTAAAAAAATGGAAATTTTGCCGTAGAAGGATCTGTTAGTTGATGCATATCATTGTGATATTTCTTTCGGTTAGCTGTAATCCCAGGGTCCTGTTATCTTCTTAATGATAGATAGGTAAGGAATCGAGGACCGAGTGGGTCGAGGTTTTGTTACATAGGGATTACACTAAAGGAAGGCCTTCTTTACGTTTTTTCTTAAGTCAGAGGGGGTCTCACAATACCATTCTTATCCTACCTTCCATCCCTTGTGAGTGAGAAAAGCCTGATACTGAGCAAGGAAATAAACTGTCCTCACTGCATTGATCATGGATTGAAATGAGAGTGGCAAGGAAGATACCAAGTAGATGCATTCTGTTATATAGTTGGGGGAATCCTTGTTCCACATTCCTCTACAGGAACAAGAGTAGATCGAGCTGACAAAGAGGTTGTTGCTATCGAGCTCAAACTTTGGTCAAGATGGAGATGCTCATATGTTAGTTATTAGTCCACATCTACAAAACAAAGGAATGTTTCCAAATCAGATAGTGGAGAGGTAGGGATAGATACGTTGTTGGAAAGAGGTTTCTTAGCTTGAAATTGAGAGAGTCCTCTATCGCGTCCAGAGAAATATTGTATATATAACATAGAATTGCAAGAAGAGTTGTGTCTTTCTTCATTCAAGTCAGATAGTTGATCGAGAAACCAACATTTAATAAAAAGGAAAAAGGTTATTTTTGAAAGGGTAGGCCAAGAAACTTTCTGACTGATGATGAAAGCTACTACTCTAGTGAGGGGAGATAATGTTTCTTTTTCAATGCTTCGTAAATATCATTTTATATTTCACATTGATTATGAGACATCAAAATGGTTCAAAATGGACTGTTTTTCTTTGCTACTTGATATCTAAGGGTTAGAAAGGGTCAGATCTTTGAACCTGACCCTATTCGGGTTAGGTCATTTAGAACCTCACCCTAGGAGGTGTTATTGAATATATAATGGTTAAGAACTCTGATACTAAATCCTATTCAGTTTGGTTGAGAACCCTTATATATAAGTAGAAAATACTTATATATAAGGGTTTAGAACCTAAGCTTATGAGTGTGAAGATGCTTCTTCAGAAATCATGTCGACGTGTGCCACTGTGATCGTGGTATAGGTCCCACTTTGTGAAAGAATTGATAGCTACTAAGATGTATTCATGTCTAATTGGCCGCCTTCGGGTTAACACCTTCATATGATATCTAAGAAATATACTACAAAGGGCCATGGTGTGGTTTGGTTATGAAGCTCCACCTTTCCTCATCAATACAGCAAGGGATCAAATTCGCATGCACTTGGCACTTGTGGCATCTCTGAAGAAAATGGATGCAATCCCTCCGGTCGTGAGAACATCTTGGAAGGGGAGATCTTCCACCTACTCTTAGAACTGACAAAGCACGACACATACTGGAATTCTTTGTCTTCTGGGTCACCGCGATTGATATCCATTTCATTTACTAACTAGTACTAGTACATTACATGCACCACTATAAAAAACATGGTATATTCAAATTACCAACTAGAGAAAGGAAGGGAAGCATCTCTCCAGCCCCACTTGAGTCCATATCCCTTCACAATGTCACTTCCTTTGATTTGAATGAATGAGGAATAAAGGCGCATGCAAGAGACAAGTACTCTTCTAACAGTGTCCCCTATTTGGACATGATCCCTAGTACATTGACCTCTCGCAGACCTGAAAGTCCAGTTTTTGGCTTCAGTACTCTTTTAATAGTGGGTATACTTCTTTTTAGGTTCATAGAAACAAACAAAACCGTATAGATTCTCAATAAGGGAGGAACTCGACCTCTTCCTTGGAAGACCTTGTACTGCTATAGAAAAAGGGCTATGGATATGAATGCCCATACCGTAGATCGAGGATAAGCTGGTGGCCAATGATATTTTCTAACCAAGCTTGTTAAAGGGAGTAAAAAGCACCAGCCGGCACTGGGAGTCGATTTCCTCTTCCTTCCAAAAAGAGAGAATGAAGGGGAAGGGAAAGATTCCTGGTTGTACAGTGGGACCCTGTTCTCGACCAATTGATTAGCCAGACCTCCTTCATCACCCAACAACATTCATTCCCATTGAAGCATCCCCATTTTCGTCTAAGGTGAACCTCATTTTCATTTTACCACTATGATCTTTCACGACATGACCTCTTTAAGAAACCATTTCTTTTCAATGGAACCCGTGAGACCTATTTTCTTCTTTTATGACTTATTCAACCTGCTCAACCTACGTGTTCAACAATCATAACCGTCTCGTTAATGATAGAACTCCCTATCCTTCATTACCTCAACCAGATTTCTTTTTATCTTCCCCCTAGATCTCGATTTCTAGGGTTTGAACCAGTCAGATTACGAGGATGGTTGGGTATTTCGAAAGAATGTTGAATACATACTCCGCAATTATAAGTAGTTTGACCGTCGTGGAAAACATATATATGTTAAAATAGTATGATGGGCCCAACACTTAAGCATCACAGGGCCACACTATTAGAAGATTATTGAAGACCTTGAACTTCTTGTTGATGAGTATATTGGTGATTTGATGGAAGAATCTCTCAGTGACTGATTTTTGGAGAAGACCATATAGAGATGATACATGTAGTGGCTACTCATGAAGATGAGACAAAGCATACTGTCAATATCAGAAATGACCTCTTCGATATGTGAGGTGCCTGAGTCACCTTGTCTAATAAGGATATTGATTTGGATAGGCTGAGAGAAAGGAAGGTGGTAGGGTAGGAACCAAACCCTTATAGACTGTGTAGCAAAGTGGTGGCGAGAGTAGCGCTGCAAAGGACAAGAAGCGCGATGTATGAGTGCCTCCCGTGATTGATTGACGTACAGAAGCCGCCCTATAGCTCTCGCATCTCTTTAGTTTAGTAATCTTGGCCGCTTTGGACCTCATCTAATCTTATATATTCTGACACCCGGATGCCTGCTCAGCAGATAGCCTTCCCGCATCAGCCAATAGAGACTCCTCCTATGGAGCCAGCATCCTGTCATGGAGCACTATTATAGAGTCCACCACCAGTTTTACTAGGCAATCACTCAGCTCTTTGTCGGCAGCCTTAATATGAAAATCCTCGTGCTTTGCGAGATCCATAACGGCCTTGGTAAGCTCCACCAGAACTACCACCCTCTCTGCAATTTCGGCCTTGAGTTATATGCTCTTTACATCCTCGGACCCAGCGCTCTGGTTTTCCTCTTTCAGTTTGAGAGATACCGCCTCTAGAACAAGTCTCAGCATCCATTTTGGAATGTGTACCAACTCTGCTGACGGATTCTAGAAAGCGGGCAAGAAAAACAACATGATCTGGTGCGGTAGCCAGGTATTCTTATAATATAAAGGTCATGTACCTGTAGTTTGGATGTCACCTGATGATATGATTCTCCTAGAAGAGAAGACTTCCTTTTTTATGAGATATACTTCTAAGGCTTCAGTATATAGATATTTTTCAATATATATAAGTACTAGGCTGATCATAGAGAGTCCAGAATCAGTAATATGCCTATGTTTGCCTTCGGCAATCCCATTCTTCTCTGGCCAAGCATAACAACTAATGGGAAATTCCAGCTTTCTATAGATAAATAGAAAATTCTTTTGATGCTTTATAAGTTCATTCAAATTACTAGTGGATATCCTGGTTCATGTAGGGCATGAATTGACTAACAGATAGCATTAGTGACTTTTGGAAAACAAAAAATATTCGGAAGAAATTTCTTTATCATACAGGGAAGACGAAGGGGAAGTAACTCAACTCGAATGATATAATAATCCTTCGTCCTTTATAATTACACAGATTTTAAAGAATGAGCTCATCAAGACAGAGCAATCAATGGCCGATCTACTACCTATATTATACCAATGCTGCTAGTTTTCCCATAAATAAGAGAAAGAAGGAAGCTTTAGAGGCTTTAGGGATGAGTCATCTATCTTCGAGATCTTGATGTGGGAGAGGACTGGTATAATCTAGATAGACTATATAGAAGATTACCTGGCGATAATATACCGAATTTTTGTTCCTTATTAAGGAGCGGATGGAAGAATACAGTCATCGGGCAAGACATATAAGTCTATTGAAATCACTTATGAAAGTCTCTCCACTGTATTCTTCCATCCATGACCGGTAGTCACTTTTTTCTTTCCATTTTTCTTTCCTTGAAGCTCTTTTATCCTTGCGAAAAAGAAGTTCCTTCCTTCGGTTCAGGTCTTTCCAAACCAAGGACTTCATTCTCAGTACTCTCCTAATAGTGTTGTTCTCACGACTACTAGAAGGAATGTAACTCCAGAGTGGTTCAAATCCACATCATGGGAACCTTCCAAGAACTTTTTTCTTCTGCTACATTATCGGCTACTGAATCCTATTCGGTTTGGTTGAGAAAGGTGCTACTTATATATCAATGGATTAGAACCTCACCGCTAGGAGAGATCTTTGAGTCTTGCTAGGCTATTCTTCACTAAATAATGAATTGATAGAGTCAGTCAAAAACTACATCTTCAAAACCTCTACGTCCCATTAGACTGATCCTGACCCCCACCCTTATGAGACTATGGAAAGAGGATATGAAGATGCGAGACCAGGAGGTTTTTATGAAACAAAAGGACTTGAACTGTTACCGTGAGAGGAACCGCCGATGTCCAACCAGGCGAACATGAGCGATAGCCTGAGCCCACCTGCCGCCCCTGACCAACTATCCTACTATAATATAATATACGACATGATAGTGTTCCAGTTTCAAGAAACCAATGCAGCTATTGGCATCGACTTTTCCCATCGCACTGAAGGACTATCGGATATGAGTAGATTAGATATGATTGATTTTGCCATATTGACATGGGGGTTTCTCGACCAGTTTGTTTGACTCGGTGACCCCTTTCCAGAACTAGATCGTGTGGACCTGATCCTTTAGGCCATGAAGCATCATGCTGGTATTTAGCATATAAAGTCCACCTCTTTGACCATATCGTGATATTGGCCCTATGGTTTTCCGAATTCCTATGATTCCTCTTTCCCTTGTGACATCTCACCCATGAGTACAGCTACTCAATTGATTCTGTCCTCCCAACCCATTTCACCGCTGATAGGCATCCACTCTCTATTATATCATTTCAGACTCAAGTGCAACCTCCCAGAAGGCACGCACCCGTTCGTCATGAATCAAAGCGGCAGACAAGGTCATTAGGAAACCTCGTGCATATAGCCACCCACGATGGGAATCCGGAGAAAGGGTCAAATTCCATGGGGCTGATACCTTGCTCCAGTACTATATAGATAGAGTACCCAACTCTACTCTAATAGTATTAGTCAGGGTGGATGAAATGGCCATGGGACTCGAAGAAGGCCAGCTAGTGCCACCTGTTCTCTCTTTGTACTTCTATGACACGTTCCTTCCTTTTCCCTATAGGCTTAGCCACTACTCAGAATATATGTGTTTTTGACCTCACTGCATTGAGCCAAGTTGAAATGATATCAAACACCACCCATGGGATGTGTGAGGGTTATGAGGTGCTCCAGAATGCCTGGTGAAATGCTTGCGTATTCCTTCAACTCATGGTCGAGTGCAATGAAACCACCACTAACCGTGATGCGATGGGGAAAGGTTTTCAGGCTGGAAAGAGTGTGGAGTTCGGAGTGGTTCTACTAACATAACCAAAGGCAACCCAGCATGCTATTTCCACTCGGCCAATTGAGTCAACAGGACACCCTTGGGGGAACGAGCAGATTCCCGCTACCATTTGAAAGCAGGGAATATACCCATCATCAGGTTTTTCCCCATCGCTGCTTCTTCATCGACATATCGTACCATCTTTGACCCATATCATTGCCTTTTTTCCTTGGCCTTGATTTGAACACTGGCAATATTGACCTTGTTGGTATTGGAAGCTCAACCCCCATCTATATGAGATTCGTCAGTACTATTATAATAGTGAGTACTCTACTCTAATAGTCCTGACCGATCAAATAGATGGCCAATGAAATGGAAGGCAGCCACTCGGGTCGATATAATATAGGTAGTTGGCCATTGGGGTTATTCAGTATCAATAGAGTGACCACTCGAGTTTATGCCATCCATTCCACTCGGGACATGGCCATATCCATTCAACACGACACCCATTTCCAAGCAGTTCCTTCGGCGATGTACGATTTGAGTACGATGATCCCAATGGGTGAGACCTTCGGTTCATGGCTAGAAACAAATCACCCCATTCGGAATGCTAGGTCGATCTGTAGTGGGCGGTGCGAAGATTGGGGTAGGTAGAGAACCGATTGACTGTATGGATAATTCATCAAAAGGCACCAATAGACTGTCAGGATCCCGGGTACTGATATATATTGAGCGAGCTTTCCATTTCACCTCCTTCAGTTCCTTACCCTTTAGAAAGGGTCTGATCTTTGAGAACCTTACCCTAAGGTGTCATATCTTTTAGAACCTTATCCCTATCAGTCTCTTTCTTGCCCCCCAAGAAGTAGAACCTCACCATAGTGATGTATTCATGAGCCGTTTCCATATACTGATAAGGATAAAGAACTCACTGGCGGAACCGCTGCTCAGATGGAGTCCAATCGGTATAATATAGTCGGACCAGTATAGGCACCACTATAGGCACCTTTTTGGTGCCTATAGTGGTCCGCCTATAGACTATATAGAAGAGTACCTAGATAGATTATACCGAGCTATCACTCTATCGTGAAGACAAGCTTACCACATGCCCTATTTTTTTAGCTCCTCACATTTCCTTCTAATACAAATGGTTGGGTTGTTGACCTACTATTGAGGAGCTTCTAATTTTTGGTTTCTAAACCATTCCCTTCCACAATGAAATATCTCACAGAGAGAGGTTCTATTCTATGAAATCAGAAGGTTGACTCCCATTCAACTGAGACACATTCTACCCTTGAAACTTGGTATCATCTCTATAACTATATATAAGAGTACCCATCTACAATTTCATTACATTCATCAAGCGTCTTGGCAGGAAAGAGTTGAGAGATAGACCTTGAACGCAGAGACCAGTACTCTTCTAATAGTGTGGTAGGAAAATGGGTACTCTTATATATAGTTATAGAGATGATAGCAGTCCTTGGAGACAATTGGAGTAGAGTACAGAATGGCCTATACTCTTCTAATAGTGTGGCAGTTCACTGATGGAGAAGAGGATTATGCTTTCTTCTTCTCGCTGCCATCCTGTAAAAGTTAGAAACCATAGAGTCTTTCATACTTCCTTAACCACCCAGGAGCAACTAGATAGATATTAGGAAAGGGGGGAAAGCTCTCTGTTAGTTCTATTGTAGCTAGAAACTCCGAAAACACAATAATCCTTAGTTAGAATGGGATTCCAACTTAGCACCTTTTGAGTGATATTTTGAAAAGAGTTGCTCTTTGGAGAGAAGTACAATGAATTTTGTAAGCGATGTTCGGATTGGAGTTATTGTCTATCATTGGCCTCTATGGTATAATCAGTTGGGGGGCCAGAGAGGTGGTGGTTTACCCTGCGGCAGATGTCAGCGGTTCGAGTCCACTTATCTCCATCTCATGAACTTAGCCGATAAAAAGCTATATGAGAGCACCCAATTTTTATGATTTGGCTGTTCGATCTATGATTTATCATTCATGGAAATTGATAAGACCCATACATTTAGCAACACCTTAGGCTAACATAGCCTTAGAAGGGAAATGAGGAAAGGCATACGGTTGATACCTAGGCACCCAAAGACGAGGAAGGGCATAGTAATCGACGAAATGCTTCGGGGAGTTGAAAATCAGCATAGATCTGTAGATTCCCGAATAGGGAAAACTTTCGAGCTGCTGCTGAATCCATGGGCAGGCAAGAGACAACCTGGAGAACTAAAACAACTTAGTAGCAAGAGGAAAATAAAGCAAAAGTAATTCCCGTAGTAGCGGCGAGTGAAATGAACTGTGAAAACGGGGTTATGGGAGAGCAATACAAGCTTCGTACTACTTAGCGAAGCAGCATGAATGCTGCACTTTAGATGGAGAAATTCCAGTAGCTGAAAGAATCACTAGATTATGCTCTGACCTGAGTAGCATGGGCCACATGGAATACCATGTGAATCAGCAAGGACCACCTTGCAAGGCTAAATACTCCTGGGTGACCGATAGCGAAGTGGTACCGTGAAGGAAGGGTGAAAAGAACCCCTATCGGGGAGTGAAATAGAACATGAAACCGTAAGATCCCAAGTAGTGGGAGGAGCCATGTCTCTGACCGCGTGCCTGTTTAAGAATGAGACGGCGACTCATAGGTAGTGGCTTGGTTAAGGGAACCCACTGGAGCCATAGAAATAGTGAGTCTTCATAGAGAAATTGTCACTGCTTATGGACCCAAACCTGGGTGGTATATCAATGACTAGGATGAAGCTTGGGTAAAACTAAGTGGAGGTCCGAACCGACTGATGTTGAAGAATCAGCGGATGAGTTGTGGTTAGGGGTGAAATTCCACTCGAACCCAGAGCTAGCTGGTTCTCCCCAAAATGCATTGAGGCACAACAGTTTACTGGACATCTAGGGGTAAAGAACTATTTCGGTGCGAGCTGCGAGAGCGGTACCAAATCAAGGAAAACTCTGAATACTAGATATGACCTCAAAATAACAGGGCTCAAGGTCGTCCAGTGAGACTATGGGGGATAAGCTTCATCGTCAAGAGGGAAACAGCCCAGATCACCAGCAAAGGCCCCTAAATGATCGCTAAGTGATAAAGGATGTAGGGGTGCAGAGACAGCCAGGAGGATTTCCTAGAAGCATCCACCCTTGAAAGCGTATGTAATAACTCACTAATCGAGCTCTCTTGCGCCAAATATTCATGGAGCTAAGCGATCTGCTGGATGTAAAAATACATTGGTAGGGGACCTTAGAAGGAAGCCCGTGCGTGAGCAGTGGTGGACGAATAGGAAGCGAGAATTTCGGCATGAGTAACGCAAACATTGGTGAGAATCCAATGCCCTGAAATCCTAAGGGTTCCTCCGCAAGGTTTATCCACAGAGGGTGAGTTAGGGCCTAAGATCAGGCCGAAAGGTGTAGTTGATGGTCAAAAGGTGAATATTCCTGTACAATCCCTTGTTGGTCCCGAGGGACAGAGGAGGCTAGGTTAGCCGAAAGCTGGTTATCGGTTCAAGAACGTAAGGTGCCCCTGCTTTTTTAGGGTAAGAAGGGGTAGAGAAAATGCCTCAAGCCAATGTTCGAGCACGAGGCGCTACAACGCTGAAGTAACCCACATCATACTCCAAGGAAAAGCTCGAACGAACTTTAAACATAAGGGTACCTATACACGAAACCGACACAGGTGGGTAGGTAGAGAATACCTAGGGTGGTGAGACAACTCTCTCTAAGGATCTCGGAAAAATATCCACGTAAATTTGGGAGAAGGGGTGCCTCCTCACAAAGGGGGTCGCTGTGACCAGGCCCGAGTGACTGTTTACCAAAAACACAGGTCTCCACAAAGTCATAAGACCATGTATGGGGGCTGACGCTTACCCAGTGCCGGAAGGTCAAGGATGTTTGTGCCCTGATGATAGGGGAGCCAGTGACCGAAGCCCATGTGAATGGCTGTCATAACTATAACGGTCCTAAGGTAGCGAAATTCCTTGTCGGGTAAGTTCCAAGCCGCACGAAAGGCGTAACGATCTGGGCATTGTCTCGAAGAGAGGCTCGATGAAATAGACATTTCTGTGAAGATGCAGACTACCTGCACCTAGATAGAAAGACCCTATGAAGCCCCTGGGATTGGGTTTGGGCCTTTCCTACCTTAGGTGGAAGGTGAAGAAGGCCTCTTTCTGGGGGGGCCTGTGCGATCAGCGAGATACCACTCTGGAAGATCTAGAATTCTAAACTTGTGTCAGGACCTACGGGTGTCTCAGGTAGATAGTTTCTATGGGGCGTAGGCCTCCAAAAAGGTAACAGAGGTGTGCAAAGGTATCCTCGGGCCGGACGGAGATTGGACCTCGAGTGCAAAGGTAGACGGGAGCTTGACTACAAGACCCACCCATCGAGAAGGGACGAAATTCGGCCTTAGTGATCTGATGGTGCTGAGTGGAAGGACCGTCACTCAATGGATCAATGTTACTCTCATCACAGAGAAGAGTATCATCGTCTTTTTTCACCATTATCACTAGTATTAGTACCACAAGAGCTCGCGGCAGGGAGGGGGGAGGGTTTCCGCCTAGTTTTCAAAAAAAAAAATCTGTCAAATTCAAAATACAGAATGACCTATAAGACATAATTCAAATAAAGCGAGTTGTATATCTAGTAGTATTTGAGTGAATTGATTTGATTATTATGAAGAATTCAATGGAGAAATATAAATATTTGAGCTGATACTTATATATATTGAAAGACATAAAAACAAATAGGATTCTTTGTCTGACATAACATTCCAAGAGACTGAATCTCTTTCTATTTACTTAAAAAATCTCTTTAAAAGTAGTAGAGTGACTACAAATTTCTGCTTGTACTTCCTCTCTGAAAGATGATTTTTCTTCTTTTGATTGACTCCCAAACGGCTCAAAGGAAGACAAGAAAATCCATGGACTTTCTCGATTTAGTGTGCCTCACATATTCTATTACGAATTGGTGGACTCGAAAGGCATTCAAGACGAAAACTAAGAGAAAGTGGGAAATACACCAAGCAACAAACTTCTAGCACAACCATGTTGGAATTCAACCCTCTAGGTTAGCCATCAAACTAAATCCCATGGAAGAAGTCAAACCCATTGCAAATTCAAGGATTCGAATCAGTTCACGATGTTCATATTGAAAGCATTTCAGTGTGACAATAGTTATTCTCATCATCAACTGAAAACAAGAAATCAGAGAAAGATAGTTCAAATAACTGAAAACCAAGAAATCATATCATATAAAGAAGGGGTTTTGAGCCAATCTGATCCCACCAGTCTTGGATTCCTTGACCAAGTGAGAAATGTGCCCCATGCTTCTCGATCAATAAGGGATATTCTTTCACGTCCTTCATGCACGATTTCTTCAATTTTTGGGTTCTCAAAAACACCACTATTAATAGTGTACTGAGCCTATAACAGGTAAATAACAAACATAAACAGCAGACGCGCATTCTTGATGGGGGAGATATCTCATAGCATCTTTCATTCCTGGATATCTCTGCCCATATTAATGATTATTGGAAGTCACATTTGATTCATTGAGCAGTGACAGGCTTTTGGAATGAGAAATCACCTGTTTCAGAGCTCGATGTGTCAACAGTTTCCGAATAATGTATCGCATGCAGTCCGTCCACATTACTTTTATTTAGGGACCTTTCCCAATATTGTACACTGACCCTTTTCTACCTCTTTCTATTTCCTGGCCCCAGATTCGACGATTGGTGGATTTACCAGATGTGACTTCTTGAATACTGTCACACAAGTTGATTGTTGAGAATCAAACTTCTCTTCCCCTGCTCCATCTCTCCGAATCAGTTGAGAACTGGTGACCGGGGTCAACAACCAAATGATACTTTTTGGTGTAATTTACTGATTTCTTTAATTTCATTCTTCAAGATTCCGTAAGTGTTGATCAGCAGAAGGCGCTTATGATAAATAACTCGAAGGTTGCCAGATCAACTGAAGAATTATCTTCCACATCTTTTGTTCACGGAGCTGAAATGAACTCCCGATTGTGTTTTACTTAATATATATAAGTACCACCCCTAAAGAATGCAAGTTTTGAAGTCCACTTGTATGATTATTTTAAGATTATTCTTTTTAATGAAAACACCGAAACTGCTATTATTACTATGAAGAGTACTGAACGGAACACAGAACTGAGCTCGAACTCCTTTACTCTAAAGCTTGTGTTGTTCAATCAAGATAAATGAACAGATTGGAAAAAGGAAGCTACATCACTGAGTAGGACTGAACCCAATCAATCTGTCAACCTAGGGCGGACTGAATCACAGACAGGGATCAACCCTATGAGATTGATTACCAGAGCACTTCCGAAAGCTGAGAACATCCATTCCCTGGCTATCTTTTTTTATCTTTTCACGCGCATTATATGATTCTGTTAACCAATCTCATAGGGTCTGTCATACGCCAGTGTTAGGGAGAACTCCAGACCTCAAACAACGACTTTCGATCATTTTGATTCTGATGCTTCCAGCAAGAAGCTGATAGTGTCTTTCTAGATTATACAGACACCCTTACTTGGGGACCACTATAGGTAAAGAATCGCGATTCAGAACCCAACCCCCAGAGTATCGAGACCTTTGCTTCATATCCATTCTCAGGCGGAGAGAGACCAACTCATCCCATTCAAGGTGGCGATCAGGGGCTGGAGAAGCATAACTATGAGCCTTCCCAGGCATAGCTATCAATCCCATTCCATCTCATGTATGAGATGCGAGTAAGCCAATCAATCTAAAGCCTTCATCCCAAACCACTGCTATCGTCAACTATTAGAATATAATAGGGTCCATCTCCAGCTTACTAAAAGCCCTTCGAGGCTCGAAATTAGAACTATGAGTCCTTTCGGTGCCACCAACCCAGCCGGCCTTCTGACAATAGCGAGCCATCTCGTGTGGAAACAATTGACCCAATAGAGGCCGACACCATCTGAGCTCTCAACTAATCCATTCTCTGGGATCAACTCAAGAATATAAGCTTTCCTCTACTAGTGAGCACACTTTTCCAAGTCCATATATTCCGGAATCACCATTCCCAATGACAATATAGACAGAGTACCTGTCCAAATCTATCCTTTAAAAGATGGGTGACCCACTTGATATGACGTATATAATAGGCAGCCTGAACCCATGAATGTGGGTGAAGAACCATCATTTTTACTTCAACCTGTACCCAAGAGGCCCGTAAATACTTGGTCAATTACTTCACTTCCAGTCCCAGGTCACCTCCTTTCTTCGGCAGCAACTACTCGACAAATGACTATATAGACAGAGTACCTGGCCTCCCTCCATATCCATTTCAATCTTTTGATTATGAAACTAGTGGATAAGAACCAACAATCTCAGGTCAGGTATTCTGTCTATAACTATATATAAGAGTACCATAGAGTAGAGTACTAGCTCTCCTTCGGACCCTGTGCCTTAAGACAATGCTGACTCAAACCGATAATCTTCTGCTGAGCCTGTTCAAATCTTTCAAACCCTCTAGCCGAACCAGTGGGAGCTGAATCAACCAACTCAATGGGATCGCTAGGATACTACCTATATGATACTGACGTTGATTCTGAACCAAGCTCAGAACAACCAGATGACTCCGGAGTGGGAGATGATTGTACTCTCAATCCAATGTATTTATCTCCACCCTCCAAGGAATCTACCTGGAACACCTGACCCAACAGAAACTCCTTCGAGGAAGGTCATTTGCTCCCATTCCAGAGATTGCATTTCATAGGATTAGAGCACTGGTACTTATATATATTGAGAGTGCCTTCAGGACTATTAGAGTAGAGTCAGGTACTCTATCTATATAGTCACCCCAGGAGCAGAAGATGGGGATTCGAATGATGGACTTGGATATGGAGTAGAGATACCAGAGTGAGGTTATTCCCTTTTTGGCTTAGCAGGGTCCGTAAGGAGAATCACTTTGATGGTCTTGAGGCATAATGACTATTTGCTCTAGAGGTTCAGGCATTGGATCAGAATCAGAAGAAAGGAATTTCTTCTAAGTGGAGGCATTAGATCAATTGGCAAAATATATATCTTCTTATTCATCTAATAAGGAAAAAGTGGGCTCCAAAGGACCCGGGAGCGAAAATAGAGGAACCTATCCATCCCTGCCGCTAGTTCCTTATCCCTATCAGTGAGGAGTGAGATTGGTTTGAAGCATTGGATCCCACTAAAAAGAAATCTCTCTCTCGACCACTAAACCCTATTCAGTTTGGTTGAGAAAGGTTATACTTATATATCAAGGTTTTAGAACCTTATCCCTATCAGTAACTGAATCTAGGCAAGCTAACTACTACTGAATGTGAATGGCCGACTTGGTATTCATATTCATACAGTTGAGAGACCCTCGAAGGTAGGTGAGTTCTTTATCCCTATCAGTTCGGTACTGATAGGGATAAGGAACTGAACTTCAGTATGTGGTTGTAGAGAACTAGTAGAGTAGAGTACTGAAGCCTCAGGGAGAGAAAAAGGGGAAAGGAGAAGAGACAGTGTCGGTAAAGCCGCAAGTCCTAATCGTAGCACATAGGATATTGAGGTCGGTGGAAAGCAATTATCATTCGTTTTTTTATAGTCGAGTAGTTATGCCCTTCATTCCTACTACTTGATTGAGACGGCTAGTCTCGTCCCGGGTGTCATAGACCAAAGGTGCGAATTCAAAAATGTCTTCTCAGTACTCTTCTAATAGTGTGATGCATGGGACTCTCAATAATGGGGAATCAAGACACAGAGTGGTTCTCTGTCTGTGCCCCTTTTTACAGCTTTTCTTGAAGCAAAAGCTTCAAGCCTGAGCCTTTTTTAGGCTAAAGACTGTTGGGAGAGTCTAGGGAAGTCCAACGACCTCTAATACCAATATTATACCAATTTTGGATTTCATATTTTCCGCTTTTGGGGTTTTAGACCCTTTTAGAAAGGGTCAGATCTTTGAACTCAGCTACTGAACCCTATTCGGTTTAAAAAGGGTTAGATCATTGAACTCGGCTACTAAACCCTATTCAGTTTAGAAAGGTCAGATCTTTGAACCTCACCATATTCGGGTCAGATCTTTTAGAACTCGGTTACTGAACCCTATTCAGTTTAGAAACATATATATAAATAAGTAGTAGACTTATATATAACCTTATATATTTAGTAGTAGAACCTCGACATAGTAGTAAGAGATTAAGGTGTCCTAGAATGGAATATAGACATTCAAGAAGAGCTACCATGATGCAAATCGGTTCGGATAGGACACAATAAGTACAGATTCGATGTCTGATACAATACGAGACATGACCCTTTCTGACCATAGGACGAAGGTTCAGTCGGTGCCTCTTAAAAAGTAGCATCGAAAAAAATAAAAGCGTTAACTTAGCAAAGTCCAAATCAAAGGTAGTCTTGTTGTGGCCTCCCAGTTCTAATCGCGGAAAAGTAAGATAACAAAGGGGAGATGAAAACTAGTTAGGTTACCGAAATATAGAATAAGATAAAGAAGGCAGCATCCTCACTCTCTGAACTTTGAAATTTCTCACTTAGTAGGTTTAGATCTAGTTAGAGCGTTCAAGTGAGTTAGATGGGTTCTTCATAGATTTATATCAAAACTGGAAGCATACATAAAGATAACAACAAAAAAGTAGAAATTCTAACACCAACGGTAGATAGGAACTGAACTCTCTCATGACGTTCCTAGTAAGCCAAAGAAGGTTCCAAAATAGGTAATCTATCTATATAGTATAGAAAATTTTCTTGAGAATGGACAAGGTGGGAGGGGCAGGGACAGCATGCAGCCTTTCTCGGGCGAGGAAAAGAGTGAGGCAAGTCGGCGTCCGGTAGAACGAGCTTGGACCTATCTTGTCCAAAAGCGATAGTACTTGCAATTGAAATAGTAGGGTCAAGGAAGAGCGACAAGGTTCATTTCCAAATTAAGAAATAGACATTATATCCAGCGTACCCCTAGCTACAGGAAAAGAGATAGCTAGATATAATGGGTTCCCTTTCATCCTATCTCCATCGAACCCTAAAAGAGAAATAAAGAACTCACTAGCAACGAAGCTTACAATCCTTACCCTTTAGAAAGGGTTTGATCTTTTATAACTCGGGTACTAAACCCTATTAGGTAAGGTGTATGATCTTTTAGAACCTTAAAGAGCTAAGAGTGATGTTAAGGTCTTCGGCTTAGAGAGACTATGTTAAGGAAGTGAAGATATCTAAGTACATTCAACTGTGTATCATGCATTCAACTGTAAGAGGTATGATACCTACTAAAGACTAAGGAAAGACACATAGGGAATTCAAAGCATGTTGCAGGAAACAAAAAACCTTTTTAGATTCCTCTAATATCTACAGAACTAGGGAATTAATTATTACTATGACTACCGCTTACTCATACAAGGGAGGGATAACAGTAGACAAGACAAGGCTTTCTAAAACCCCAAGGTAGGCTAGAGATAGGGTTAGATTTATAACTCGCTCTATCACCTGGCTTACTTATTATTGGTTTATCACCTTTCTAGATTTATCCCATGATGGATGAAACTTTGCTTATGACTTGGCATTGAAAGTGGGATGGAATGGATATCCTTCCCGCTTTAGTTTCACTCTTATCTCGGTTACTAACTGGTTTGGTAGCTGAAGCCAATTTCTTTCCTGAGTGGGCTGCCTAATCATACCTAAACACCATCTCAAACTACAAATCCGATAATATAAGTGATTTCCACATCCTGCCCTTTTTACATTCGAAGTGTAATTAACTGCTGAAAATCTTCTCTTTATTGACGCTAGTGCTTTTAGTGGGTTAGGGATGGATTTATGGCTCTTTCTCTCGAAGTGATATATAGTTTGAGTGAAGATTCGAGACTATATATAGGTATCTATCTCACTCTATGATGTAAAATAATAGATGTGTCGAGCGCGGGCATGCTTCGTCTTTTTCCTTCACCCGCCGAGAGTTTTTAGTGCGGAAAACGCCCCTAATTACATTCCACCTGAGGGTTTGCAAGCTGTGGAGGGATGTCTATTTTCTCCCCCAAAAATTACCTTCACTCAAAATGATTTTGACTTGACATTAATTATCCCCATACTCGACCCCAGTATGTAGAGGCCTTTGTAGACCACTACTAAATAAAGAGGATCTTGATAGAAAGTGGTGCATGATTTAATATTTGTACATTGAGTACAACCAGGTTTGGATCCTTCTTGCTTTGCTTTGCTCCTCAATACAGCTATTTGTGCATATGACGGGACCACTGAAACCACACAAGGTATAGTTTTTTTATCTCCAAGTGGGATCCCTTGTTCGGTCAACTCTATTCCATGTAGCGAATATCCTATAAACATATACAATTTTGCTAGAATGACCTTGGATCCACACCAACTTGGTTGTGGAATACCCGTGGAACACCCCTTTCCCTCAGGACCTATGAGTCGTATTGTTGAAACATAGGGGAATATGGCACTAGGGAAATCCTTCCTTATTAGAGGGTTCTCCAATCCCTTTCCATCTATGAGTTCTTCCTTCGCCGGATCCGTGATCATCCCAGATAAAAAATGAAAGAAGGTGAATTAGAACGTTTTTATGGTCTGTCGGTGTGCTCATTCCGAATGAATTTGTACAACCTAGAAGGGAATGAGAGAGAAAGGGATCCAATAACACGACGACAAAGAACTATCGCTTTATCTACGTTATTTATTACAGAAGAGGGTATGCCTTCTTCTCTAGAGGCAAGATTAGCCAAGCTGAATCCATCCACTATATAGGAAGAATACCTGTTCCATTATAAATAGACGTATTGGCCTATAAGAATCCCATTGTCTAATTGTCTATAGGTTCTGAAGTTCGTACTCGTCTCTCTTTCACCTCCTTTTTTAAATAGGCAACACGAGCACAAGCAAAAAAAGGAACTGGGTCACGATGGTCAATGTTTTCGGCTTCGAATAGGGACGGTCATCCCATTTACCACAACTATCTGGTCTTGGATTTGGTTAAGTGAGTGATTGGAAATCAAAGCAAGGTCTGTAATGTCAATAAAGTAACGGGGTCAGTAGGTCAATCCGTTGGTCAAGGGATAGGTTGGCAAGCAGTTCATCGATATCTGGAATGAGTTCCCCTTCATGAAAGGGTCTTCCTTAATAGGTCTCATGGGTCAGAGTACTTGAGCCTTGAAAAAGGATCTCAAATAGCCTTTCTTTTTACAATAATGAAAGGACTGGTACTGAACTAGTAGATACGGTTGAGTTAGTTTTTGATCTAGAAGCGGTAGAAGTGGTAGTAGTATACCTTCCATATAAAGAGCTAGAGACAAGTGATGGATTTACCTATACAATAGACCCAGTAGATCCAGTAGATTATGCTCGCGCTCATGATAGTGATTCTGTTTATGGCTTGAGGTTCAGTTCCTTATCTAGAAGCATACCTGGATATATACCCCATTTGGCTTCCATGCCTATCTCCGCTAGAGCTAACAACATATCAACCTATGACTATTAGACCCATACCAAGATCCATCAGTTTACTTTATTATAGATATTTTTCCTTATTCTATTATCTTGGTGACTCACCGTAGAGATCAAATTGAAGGACAAACAATTTAGAGAAGGCTCAAGATCCATACCCGGGCGGGGAAAGGTTAGAATAGTTTTCACGTTTCACTATTCACTCATACAAAAAGAGCATAACTGATTTATACTAAGGGTTCCAAAGTTCCCTATAGTATTTCAAAAACTTCACCAATATTTAAGTGATGCTAGTAGGACCCTACAAACCAAAACTTTATGCACAATCAGTACTCTTCTATATAGTGAAAGACAAACGGAAGGCTAAAGGAAGACGGCATTCTATCAGGTACTCTTCTATAACTATATATATAAAGTACATGTTATATTATACTAAGGTTAGTAGATCCCCGCATCACCACTCGGGATGGGTACTCTTCCTATATAGTTTAGAGTAGAGTACTGATTAAAGTACGACTTGTCACCACTCACAAAGAAGGGCCTTTATGAGTGGAATCTGGGTATATCTATACATGAAGAAGTTGACTTACAACTTTCAAAGATCAAAGATGTTGACCTGGGGTATTAAACAGAGGTACTCATCGATATAATAGGTTGATTGAAACTGACCTAGACTATACAGAGTAGAGTACTGAATCCTTATCAGTATCTTCATTTTGAAGACAATTCCATATCCATAATCAATAGTATGCTATTATAGAGTATCTGACCACTATCGATCATGTACCAGTACTCGTTGCCTGATGCGTTATCCCAACACCAATGGTACCCTTTGGCTCCGATGGCCTAACAGTTTGGGAATTGTCACATACTAGACACAGTAGCATCAGTTCAAGGGAAGAGGTGATCAGGTACTATTGGGGATTGGAGGGGGCATCCGGGAAGCGGGGGGAGCACCATAGTTTGAAGTACCACTACGGAATGTGGGTCAGTAGAGTCAATCCAGTACGAGAACTCTTTTCAATCATCAATGAGAGTAGCAGCAATGGTGGCCAAGTGGGTGAAACAGTGTGTGCGGTTTTAGAGAGGTGGGGCTACTTTATTGGAGTTTTGGAATGAACATCATCTGTGTGATCAGAGAAGGATGGTGCGTGGGTCGAATGGGAGAAACGGGCGGAGAAGGGCTCCGAGCATGGAACCACAGGATCTATTCAAGGAAGGAATTCCTTTAAACAATGAACCACACTACTTATATATCAAGGGTTTAGAACTTGGCTACTGAACCCTATTCGGTTCCTTTCTACTTTCATCATGAAATATGCTTTCTCAGTATCTCCGGCATAAAAAACAGAGATACTGATTGGACTTCATACTCACTTCAGAAATGAATCTAATAAGCCCTAAAGGTGGGCGACGAGTCCACTGGCATGAGAATCAAGTGAAGTAGGGCGTCAGTACTCTTTTAATAGTGTCTATCGATTGATCCAAAGAAGCGTAACAAAATCTTCCATTCTAGGTGGAAAGAAAGAGATGAATGCAATCCCTTGCTCCGACCCTTATAATAACATGAATCTTGACCCTAGTGAAGGTAGTCTATGAGAGGAATAGGTGGTTTCCAAAGGATAGAGTCATTGTATATGACGCTCTATCTGTATTGGATGGATGCCTTAGCTGTGGATAATTTCTTTGTATATGATGCTCTATCTGTCTATTAGAATAGAAGAGTACTTGACTTTGATCGCCTAAGTCCTTGACTTGAACAGTTCGCTGAAATCATGTAGAACATTAGTGGACTGATTCAACCTTGTAGCATATCTTTCATCCCTAATTCATGCATTCCATCAAGGCCTATTCTTTTGAATATACTTGTCCCCCTATTTCCTAGAACATTCTTTTCTTATGATTGATGGGACTGATTTCTATAATCCCTTGACCCCTTGCCGCAGCCAAGTATTCCCCAACCTCTCCTGATTTTCTTGGTGAGAAAGCCTGTAATCCACCACCCCAACTGTGATGGTCCCCTTTGGCTAGTTCTTTCACAAGTGACCCATCTGCTTCTTCCTCCAAATGGTTTTGTCCCCTCATGTACTCTACTCTATATAGAATTGCTTCTGTCTTTCTTCTAGTTGGTACTCTATAGGTCTTCAGCCCCATGTTCCACATATGGACATCCGATAATATATATTAGTATCAGCTCATGTTGAAACGTTCATTTGGTCGAGCCCTTGTCTTCTATGTATGGATGACTCTTCTTGATCTCAAGGTCCTGGGATAACTCGACCATAGGGAGAGGGGTTCAAGATGCCCTCGTCTAAGTCTGTCTAGTTTGTTATTTGCTTTAGGAGCTCGTAGGTCTCAAGGGTTGTTTTCCAACTCGACCGGAGGACTTGAGATGTCGCTAAGGTCTCGAAGTGGGAGGTGAAAAGAATAAGTTGAGTATATCATAGCTGACCGCAGGTTAGAGAATCTCCGCTTTCCCTGTTTAAACCTCAACCTATGTCAGTATTTCTCATCGAAGACATAGAAATGAAACTATGTAGATAGAGGTGAAGGTTACAAAATGAACAACCTCATAGTCGAACCTTATTTTTGTTGAATATGTACCATGACCCTATATCAGAAACACACGAAGGGTACGACATCAGGTCAAATATGAAGAATTCTCTGAACACTCAAATGGATGGAAAAAGGAAGGCGAAAGCCTATCTATAACTAGGGACCGCCAACCGATCAACAATAGGCCAACTTCTGATTCTGGTAGTTCAAAGTCGGTACTTTAACCATATGATACCTAACTCGCTATGCTTACAGCTTGGAATGGTTCACAGTATAATATAGTTAGTATCTATATGATCGAGATTCAAACCTCGCTGCCACCTTCCTTCTGTGATTGGAATCTTGTAAACTTTCGTTATCTTTATTTTATTGATCCAGCCTATACCTATTTTATATTTCTTCATGTGGCCACCTGTACATCCCAGTACTCTCCTAATAGTGAGAAATCCTGTTTAGGAAGCTAGCATCCCGAAGTCGAGTCAAGAAGGAATGGAGAGTTTAAAAGTCACAAC
This sequence comes from Viscum album, assembly GCA_963277665.1. NCBI lineage: Eukaryota > Viridiplantae > Streptophyta > Magnoliopsida > Santalales > Viscaceae > Viscum > Viscum album. The sequence goes on from OY728150.1 coordinate 173,417,808, forward strand.
CACATAGAAGACGATTTTGATTTGATAGCAGACTTACTTTTATGCCAAATGGAGTTAGAATGTGCTTTGGTTCACAGGTGGTATATCCCTATATAGATATAAATAGGCTCTGTAGTCGGGCTTAAGACAGTTTCACCGAGGGTTTCAGCAGTGATGAGGTACGAGGAATAGTCTAATTAGGATTCTGTTGGAACAACGCTCTTTATTAAGAGCAGAAAAGACTGATTACTAAAAAGATAAAAAGTTGTGTAGTTCCTTTGTGACCAGAGGGCCTGAAAAAGATTCCGTAGGATTCTACCTCAATTCAGAGTAGTAATTATTATTCCTGCCTAAGGTTAAGGTAAGGGGCTCATTGGTTTTGGTTTCGATTCTAGAGATCGAGATTCAAATTAACTTTTTTCGAACTAAAATGAAAGTGAGGTGAGTGAGCAAGAAACTAGATCAAAAATGGAAACAATTGTTATTTCACTTCCGGGAATTCAGTAGAGGATCCTGGCTTCCCTATCTGATGATTAGGATGATGCTTGAACTGGAACTGATCCCTACTAGTCACCGATGTTGGTGCCTTTTCTGTTCTTGTCGGAGTAGCGACTCTTGGTGCTTTTGTCATAAAGAAGTTGGATACTTTTCCTATATATTTTAGAGTAGAGTACTGACTATTAGAGTAGAGTACATAGGTGAAAGACTACATGCTGCTAATGTCCACATTCGGTCGGTCTTCATGTGAGTGAGTGAGATGAGGAGTGAAGAGATTTGGGTTAGCCAAGTACCATCCATTTATCTATCGGACGATGTGATCATCCGCCCATTATTTATTCTTCACCCCTCTTCGGGTCTTCCCACATGAAACTGGTATGCAGTAAGACAAGTCTTCATTCTACACAGGTTAGAACCTTATGTTAGCAAGAAGGAGTCAGAAGATCAGAAAGTCAGTACTCCACCCTACAGGTACCCTTATATATAGTAATAGAAGAGTACCTGTTGAAAGTGAATCATATCATAATCCAGGTACTCTTCTATAACTATATATAAGAGTACCGTAGAATCAGAATACGACAGTAAGAAAAAATTAACTTCAACCGTTCATTTACGATCAGGGAATATGCCTTATCTAGTGGGATCTCTTGGGTATTCCAACCAAGTAAAAAAGAACCAGTGGTTATTCGGAATATTCAAGAGAGTTAGTGTCCTTCAGAAGATGAGAAGGTTTAGAATCCTATTGTGACAATACCTATTGTTGTTGGAATATACATTGTTTTTGTTACTGGTCTTCTTCTTTGGCTAACTGTTTCATTAACCATTACCTATGTCCTGTGAGAGTTTCCGCTGTTGTCATAGAGGCTCTTACTATGATCGTAGAAGCTCTTATTGAATCAGCTGCACATTCATCTCTCGAGGAGCATTTTCTCGAATACCCTCTTGCTGCAAGAAAATAAGGGGTTGATATTGAATCGACTATGAATGAATCTATTGTAGGAAGGGCCCCATCAAAGGTTCTAAAAGATACGACACCATAGGGTAAGGTTCTAAAAGATCTTACCCTTTCTAAAGGGTCAGGGGAAGCAGTTTCTCATCCCAGAAACCTCTTATGATTCCTTACCCTATTTGGGTAAGATCTTTTAGAACCTGAACCTTGACGTTAAAAAGGGTCAGATCTTTTAACTCGACTACTTCAGGTTGAGAAAGGTGCTACTTATATATTACATCAAGGGTTTAGAACTCTGCTACTGAACCCTATTCGGTAAGGTTCTACTTATATATTATATATAAGGGTTTAGAACCTTGAAACCCCCATGGTTTGTCTCTCTGTGTTGACTCATTCAGTGGGCATTTTTAGGTTCAATCACCCTCAAGTGTTCTGCACCCTTCACCATCAATCACATTCCTCACAGCCTGTCAGTACTCTACTCTAATAGTATCATACCTAAAAACTATTAGAGTAGAGTACTGAAGAACCACCTTCATATTCCCTCCCCGTTGAGCATGGTGTTTCAGAGAATGCGCAGAACCCATCCCATACTTCTTCAATTGTTTCACTCATCCTTGAAGTCGTTATGTCATCAAGTCAGTATAATATAGATAATGGATATCGATGAGAGTTGGTGGTACTATTAGTGTAGAGTACTCACTATTAGAAGAGTGCGGAGAGCAGCAACCATGAACTAGTCCTTGATCGGTATAATATAGGTAGTAGAGGTCGTATCATCATAGTAGGTATAATATAGGTAGTAGAGGTGGTAGTGATCCTTTCACTGAGAAAGAAGAATCCAGCCTTGAGTATTGGATCATTCACTGCAGCACTGTACCTAGAGATCGAGCTATCAAGTTGACAAGTACTCAACTCTATATAGTTAGGTAGCTTCCGCTAGTGAGTTGCAAAGCAGACCGGTTGAACGAACAAGACCTTACCTAATATATTATATCTAGCTAGTCGATCAATGAAACGATTTCATATAATAAGTGATCAGTTTCCTTCTTTACCTCGAGTGTGAACCCAGCGATCCAGTCCGGATTGAAAGGCCAACCATCTCTTAGGTGGTGTGTGATTTCTATCTCACATTGTGCTATTCGATCAACAGGCATTCGATCAAAGAAACCATTGACTGCTGCATATAGTACCAGTAGTTTTTGTTCAAGAGCCAGTGGATTATGTGGTGGTTGTTTCGAAACGTTTGTAAGTCGGGCACCTCGATTGGGAATAGTCTGAGTCGCTTCATCCAGGTATGAACCAAATTGAAAAAGGGTTGCCAATTCTCGATATTGTGACAATTATAGTTTTGAAGCACCGCATATTTGTTTCATAGATTTCACCTGAGTGGTTGATCCAACTTGAGTGACTGATAAGTCAAAGTTGATTGTTGGGCGCATACCTCGATAAAAGAGATCTGTGTTCGAACAGATTTGTCCATCAGTAATTGGGATCACATTGGTGGGAATATAGGCCGAGACGTCTCCCACTAGTGTTTCTATAATGGGAAGGGCGGTCAAGATACCTGCACCGGTATTGTCCGATTTTTTAGCTACTCTTTCTAATAAACAGGAATGTAAATAGAAAACATCGCCTGGGAATGCCTCACGGCCCGATGGTTTGCATAACAATAATTCCATTTGTTGATACGCCACTACCTGTTTTGAAAGATCATCATATATGATCACAGCGTGCATTCTATGATTGCGGAAATATTCCCCCATTGCACACCCAGAATACGGTCTATGAAATTGAAGTGGAGCTAGTTCCGAAGTGGTAGCAGCCACCAGAATGGAATACCCCATGCTGGTAGCGTTCGAGATTAATTGAACGAATTGTGAAACCATTGAGCGTTTCTGTCCTATAGCTACATAGACACAATAGAGCATGTCCCGTTCCCAAGCGGTGGCGTTCACTTGCTTTTGGGCAATCATTGTATCGACCCCAATGCTGGTTTTTCCCATTTTTCAGTCCCCAATGATGAGTTCGCGTTGCCCACAACCGATAGGCATCAGGCTATCAACAGCTTTGAGACCAGACTGCATTGGCCCGTGAACCAGTTGACGTTCGATAATGCCCGGACCATTCAGTTCGACCCATATAGTCTTATATTCCCAGTGCGTGGTTGAGGTATTGTCAATTAGAACACCCAAAGTGTCGACAACACGACCCAGCTGACACATCCCCGAGGGAACATCCACGATCGAACTGGAGCACGTGACCTGAGCTGCTTTTTTCAAGGTGGTATCCAACCCCAACACCACTATACAGACTAGCTCGGGCTCCAAATTCAACACTATTCCTTCCACACCGCTAGAAAACCAGACCATTTCACCACATTTCAATTGATGCAACCCAGATACACGTGTAATTCCATCCCCATAGCCCAAGACTAGCCCATTTGTTTCCACCATTTGGGTACTCGTTGTGTCCAGTATGTGCATTCGACTCTCTAATATGCTTTTCAGTTTAGCATAATGGGTTGGTTTGAATCCCATGGAACATTCTGAAGATATATGACCCTTAACTTTGAGCGATTGGTCCTTCTATGACAATAAATGAAGCTCTACATGTCCCATCCATGGGGTCGAGGCCAGAAGTGCGAGTCGAGTCAATGGCTAACGACTATCGCGCAAGGTCGGGAATGACTCGAATCAAGCACGATATGTCCACAATTCGGCAACTGATAGGGGTGAACTATATAGGGTCAAGTACCGTAGATCTGACCCTTTCTCAACTAAACCAAATAGGTTTCAGGAAGCCTCACTATTCCTATTTACTATTCTAAGGCTTCATTCTTCTAAGGACTGAATGAACTATTCTAAGTATGGAACTGGATTCACTATTCTAATTTCAGTGACTCTCGGGTATCAATAGGGTAGACATAACCATCAGAATTGTGAACACATATCTAAACTCAAGCTCTTGCTGTTCTTCCATTCCCGCTCGAAAAAAGAATGTAATGAAGGTGAACAGAAACAGAAAGAAGAAAGAATCAAAAGAAGAATACTTTTGATATGGGGGGATTTCTTTTCATAGCTATGTTCCATACCCTTGTGATTCTACTTTCCTTCTTTGATGGAGAGAATGCGTTGGTATAGAATATAGCAGCAATCCTTACCCTTTAGAAAGGGTCAGATCATTGAACTCGGCTATTGAACCCTATTTGGTTTAGAAAGGTGCTACTAAATATATATATATATATATATCAAGGGTTTATAAACTTTTGTTAGCTCGATCTGTCTTTTCAGGCTGATTTCAAGGTGGATCCCTGCTCTTTGTGCCTCTCACTCAGTCATTCAGGAAGCATCACCTTGGACCTGGTTCACCAAGACCGATCTCGATGTGGAATGCTCCTGCGAACACTGAGCTGTCTGTCTCGCTTGCTACGGCTGCTCCGTAGTTTTGGTATAATATAGGTAGTAGCTTGTTTGCTTGGCCTCAATTCCCAGGGCCTCCGATTGACCATCAGAAAGAGAAGTGAGAGAGGAACTTGTAAGCTAGGTCCCTTTAAGCTCTTTCTAAATCAATTTCCTAGTCTGTTTCCCAAGCTCAAGCTGAAAGCAAAGTCGATATCCCCATCTCTTTTCCAGTAGCTTAGGACCTTCCTGTATAGAACCAGGTGAACCATCTCCTTTCTTTCATTGCGTCAAGCGCCCTCTAGAGGAGTTTCTTCCTACCTTGTCAAGGCTTGGTACTATTTCATTCAATTCATATGATCCTATAGTAATCAAATGACTATTTGCAAAGAAATCCCAACTTGACTGGTGCCGCTTAGCTGACAGTGAAAGCCGGAGTGCCCTTGCCCTAGCTTGCATCACCTATTAGCCTTTCTTAATCGCCTTCCCTTCCCTCCCAACCATCCAATATCAAATGTACTCTATAAACAGAGATGCGCTTCCTCGATTCCGGGTGAGAAAGATTCCATTTGCCGAAGGACAAGACCAGAAGAAAGAGGTATTACAGGACCAAATTCCCCGACCTTTATCTACGGATCAAACTACGTGGGAATCAAGTACTCTTCTAATAATTAGTACTCAAATATAATAGTTTCCGAATCTATCTTTGCTATCCGGGCCTAACAAGTCGCCTGACTGGGGCCACTAGTCAAAAGTAGTCCTATACGAAACTGTTATCTGCCTTAAGCTCTCAAATAGGCCTCACCAGTCTTACTGAGCCATCTAGGAAACACAACAGCAGTACGATACATCAGCCGCCTCTGACCCTGGATCCACTGAATATGGGATCGCCATGCCTGGGCATGAAAAGGGACAGAATCAAGCCTCTCAAAAGAAAGGGGAGAGCAGTACTCTACTCTAATAGTCACGGAGGCAAGATCATGACTCCACTACCCCTAAGAAGTGTCTTCTTCGGCACCCGCTACGTTAGCATCCTATGAATTTATATGCTAAAAACCAAGTTGAATCTGGATTGGCTTGGTTTGATATGTAGTGTACTTCTTTATCTGCTGATATGGTTCGAGTGGTTGATGAAGGGGTGTGGCCCATCATCCGTAGTTCTATTTGAAAATCAATATCGGTATAATATAGGTAGTAGAATGACCTTCCAAACATCTCTTTTCCAGTAGCTTAGGCACCCAGGCCACCGTTTGATAGTTCTGTTCTGGAACCTCGGTTTTCTTTCCTTGATCATCTACACCTAACAGAATGCGGTCTCCTCCACAGGTACTTCATGAAGTTGAATAGGCATTGTAACAGATACAGTCGACTACTATAATACTAGAACGTTATTCTAAATGACTACAAATGATAGTTCCGTCCCAATACCATGGCTCACCCGCCCCCCATTCTATACCTTTTACCCTCAATTCCAACGATACTTTTCCTATATAGTGCGGTGAAAGGGGACCAAACAAGCAGCCAACAGATGAGCGCCCTACCTGATCTACGACCACCTTTGCGCGTTAGCCTGGGTACTCTTCCTATATGGAAACTATTAGAAGAGTACCGTGGTAGGTTGGTATGTAGGGAAAGGCCAATATAAAGTAGCGAACAAGGCAAAGGAACCCTATAGATATGATACTGATGCCTCTCCTCCCTTCGTACGATCGATGCTCTCGTCCCAGTCACTACCCTACATGAAAGAAGCAACGGGGAATAAAATATCAAGTATGATTCTTGCTTCTATATTGGACTTCTCGTTTGAAAATATGATCCCTCACACTTGAAAGAGGGAAGGCAAAGAACGATTCATATCTATTAGTCCTATAACTCCAGCTAGAGTAGCAGGGAAATGAGTTCCTACTAAGAGCCACCCCAAAACCCAGAGGGAGACGATTATTTTATCTACGATGCTAGTTCCAGTACTTATATATATTGTTATTGATATTCGACTAGGATAGACACTTAAATCTGAAATAGACCTAGCTAATGGGGGTGATGGAACGCTTGTAGGATTGTTTGATTTGGGAAGCAGGCAATCCGGAGGGAATTCAAGACTACTTGAAAGAAGGGCGTAAAGTCGGGTGGTCTTATCCACTCGCATAAGCCACTAGTTTGTGCTCCTATTTGAAGGTGTAAGCGGGGAATTCATACATGAAGTCGAATAGATATGGAGCCGAAGCTTTCTCCTCACCGAAAAGCAGCATAGGAATGAAAGAGTGAAATAGGGTCAGGCACAGAGGTTATATTCAGGTTGTGCCTAGATGACATGGTCAATGAAGACTAAAAGACTAGATAAGAATCAAAGACGATAAAGAAAACTCAATGTTAGTGTTGGTCTGATCATCTTCTCGGCTTAAGGGAAGACCAGATCTTGTAGGCTGAAAGACTCAAATCGTAGTAGTTTGTTGCTGGAAAGCCGACTCCGTGTCTGATTATGTAGTTCTGTCGGGCGTCTTGTTCTGGGCCCAGGTTTTCTAGGTGTAGTTCCGGCTGGACCGATAACATAGAAGAAAAATATTGAAATGACTATTCAAAAGGAATTCTTATTGCTTAGTGCTTGTGCTAAGGAACTGGTACTTATATATTATATATTGAGGGGTTCCTTTTAGTGTGATAAGGGAGGAAATCTAGAAGGATAAAGAATAAGCGAAAAAGTACTACTATCAGCCCCACAGATAAGATTTGATTGGAAAGGCCCTAGACTCTAGATATTGAGCTTCGCATACCCCAAAAAATAGGACTTGGAAAACATATAAAGAAGAGTGAGACCTTGCGCATACCACTCTCCCACGCAGTTCCCATTAAACAATGGAGAATATCTCTAATCTTGATTATTTCATTACTATTAGAGTAGAGTACCCTGCCCCCATCATTCATAGTCATTCGATCGCTCAGATTCTTCTCTATTGTTCGTATACTCATTCGCTTGAAAGGATGGATATACGGTTGGTATAATTTGATCCTCAAGCTAAAATCCATACAAAAAGGAAGGAAATATCTCTATTAAGGAAAGGAGAGAGGCAGATTGGAATTCAGAGGGTAGAGAACTATATCCGAAAAGTGTGAAACAGGAGTGGGAATGAGAATGGGAAGAACTGCATCGAACTTTATCAAATGTGTAGGAAAGGAGGGAGCATATCACCTCCTCTAAACAAAAAGAGGATGATTTGGACTAAAACCATTCAAATACCTATTCAAAACATGCAAGGACTCTCAATGTATGATGAATTTCATGCAATTATCTTTCTATCGAAATGAAAAATCCCTGAATTTGCACAATTCGACAGTACGGGTCACCCAGTTGTGCATCTCCGGCTTTACGCTAGGGCACTTTGCGGACATTCTTCTGATAGCAAGCTCTGCATGAAACACAACTCTTTCAGCGGATTCTTAAGGGAGGATATTTTCAATGGTTTTCCCACCTGAATATTCAGCAAATCCGCACCTAGCCGGAATTATCTATGGCGTTTCTTGAACAATATCGACATAATTGCGAACTAACTGTCGATCGATGTGTCCTCCTGGGAATGAGCTGTATGCCCGAGGAATAATTCTGGGAAGGTGCTCTTAGATGGAAAGATTATGAAATTCGAGTACATCCACCCATCAGAATATCCCCAACTGTTCATACAAACTCTCACGGGGGTATACTTTGATAAAATGTGTGCTAGTGTCACCAGGAACTTTTCACAACTCATCCAACAGGGTCGAGACTGCTGTTAAGAAAGGTCACATATTAGGAAACTTCATCAAAAGTAGAGGGGAATCATCGTCCTATTCCAAAAAATCAGTAGAAAAGTAGCCTGAGAAAAAGGAGTCACAGGTTGCATCCTTCCCACATTTTCGTACAATTAAACGCCAGTTCAGCAAGCTCCAGTACAGCCAGCACAACCTGTGGAAAATGCTCATGCACCGCCTGAAATGGCTCGAATCAATTAGCAGAGACATAATGTCAGAAGGAATCGAGTCTTCACTCTTTTGGCCATTACCATGGCACAAGCTTACAAACATTTTCATGAAGCGGGAAAGATTGCACCAGTTCCAACACTGCCTATTCAAAACCAGCCACCCAGAAATTTCAATCCTGGTCAACAGTGTACGTATCATTCCAAACAACCAGGACATTACATTGAATCTTGTTTTTCACTCAATCTATGTACTCTTTGAAGTCTATGTCAGTACTTTCTGGATTATCAAAGAGTTGGGAAGGAAGTGGTGACACCACCAGGACAGCCTAATGTTACAACCCCCAGATCACGGAGCGGTGAATGTCCTATTGGATGAAGATGAAATTCAAGACCCCAGTCTTTTCATTGGACCTCCTAGAATAGTAGTAACGTTCATAGTGGACCAAGAGGGAATGAAAGTCTGGCTCGAGGTCGGAAATCTAGAGATTCCCTCTTGTGAGGAAATACATGAGAAACATGGACTTCAATCGGTTTGGGAAAGCAACAACAGGGAATTTATGAGCCATTCGAAGCTCATAGAAATGACATCCGGTTTGGCATAGGGTATCAATGTCAGCCTTGGGATGAAGATGAATTCCAGAGGTCTCGACCCTTTAACTTATCAATAAGCGGATACTTCTGAAAGGAGGGTGCTTCAAAGCCATACTGGAACTTTCCTACCCGGTCTGTGGATGGGGTGATGAGTTTGCAGAAGAAGAAGAATTCCAACTTCCTGAAGATCTGACTTCTCAAATCCAAAATCTCACCATGGATCCACCCATGCATGATCGGAAAAATATCCACTAGCTCCCGTTCCCAAAACAAGGATAATATTTTCATCGAAGACAAGCCGGGGAATTATCCCAAGGTTGAAAAGCATACTACACTGGGAATCCTTTCAGCCATATAGTCTTGGTCAGAAGGCACATTGGCTGACCCCCACATCAAGATCACCAAAATCCAGGACGTTGAGAACTTCACTGCCGATGAACCAATAGTGGCCATGGCAGGGTTCATTCCACAGATGGATCACCAAAGAGCATCTCGCCTACCACGACCTCCCCGAGTGATCTACCCACCGGGAAACTGTGTCACATTGCCGGTCCTAGAACAATCAAGGGTTGAGCCAACACCAGTTCTCCAAGCCTTCTACAACACTACCAGAAGCATATGCCACCTCTTATCCACCATCAGACCAATTATTCATCGATATTTCTAGCTTTTTTGAAGGACAGGTGCTTCAATGAATGATGTTAGGGTAACCTCAGGTTACATAGATACCTTCCAGTACCAATGTGTATAACTTCACCACTGCTTAACCCAAACCGGAAGAAGGGTCCAATCCTGGAAGTCTTTTGATGACTCCGTCAAGTGGAATTCCTCTGGGGTCAAGACTCACTCCTTGGGTTTCATGACCATCCTCAACCTTGGAGATAGGGATTCAAAGGTCTTCCCCTCCCTAACAAAAATTCTATATTTGGGAATTGGGAAGCAAGACACATCCACAAAACTCTTTCGTAGTTTTTTTACCTATAATGGTCTAACCTAGAGAGTACCTTGTCACCGGCCCCTCCGACCCGGAATATTGCAGAGAATCTCTAAATAGAGTACTTCTCAAAAATATCCATCAGGCCATAGGGGTTATATAAATTCTTGAGATCCTTAGCAGAGCAGACACAAGACTTAGGTCCACCGACATCACTGGAACCCGGAAACTCTTTGCGAACTCCCCGACCCCAGTCTTAGAGATCAACAACTTTTGGGTTGATATAGTGACCCCTAAGTTGGACAAAACATCAGAATAGACGTGCTCCACCTTCTCATTAGTGATGATTACATCATCGCCTAGAATTCCATAATCATTTAATAAAACACCGGGGTTAACTTGCTCGACGCAATACAACACCACGACGTGGTGAGATAGAGTGAAGAGAGGCCATGACGAATAGTATTCGAGAGGTTGACCAGCCATGATTGAGACACATTCTTTTTATTGAATAAAAGGGACCTCAAACATGGTGCTAGAAGGGGATGTTTCCATATCCCCAGAAGAAAAACCATCATTGACATGACTTTATAGGCTAGAATACATATAAAGTCTAGTTATCTCTTGAAGAACTAAGAGGGGGCATGGCTGACTTTAGATCAAAAGAATCAACCGTCATCTTGCAAACTAGTCCATCCAGAGGCGCTGTTTGATTCAACGTGGAGTGCATAAGCCCTAGACGAGAGGGGTGACTCCATGTTTTCCCCTTTATAGGCTGGTTCTGAATCCAGTGAAATGGAAGATCAGACAGGTACTCTTCCTATATAGTGCTCATAATGTGAATTCAAGCCGATACATTCTTCCAAGGCCTGTCACCCTGAAGTCCACTTTCAAGAGTCCCATTTCATATCCTATAAAAGCTTTCACAATCCTACTTTGAGTGCTATACCTGGTTGACCAAACAAATAAAAAAGTGACCGTATCGTCTTGTCCGGGAAAGCGGGACAGTCCCCTATTCCATGGTTTTTCCATCACCAGGATGTGATGAGTCCTACACAAGCTCTGGCGACCTCACGCCACCATACCACACCACCACCTGAATGCCGAGTCTTTCCTGGGAAAGAGTGATAAGACATGTTAATCCTTCTCATATTCCCAAATACAGATGGGAATGTATGAGCTCTGTCTGTGAGATACCGATGCTAGATTTGGCCCCTCGTATCTATGAATGACGAGAGCATCCTTTCTTATTTTTATCACAATAAAAGGGTTTCCAGATAAGATAGAAAAAGGGGCCAGTCTAGGAGAAAGGGGGAGGGAACCACTCCGACTAGTATGCTTCTGTCCAAAAAAGATATACATTCTCCCTCCTGCTAAGATTCCAATGGATCACTTCCTACCTCATCTTTTGAGTCCGAATCCCAATCACTTTCTTTTCTATATAATTGGATTTATCCAAAGCAGGGATCCCGTCGTCTCATCCTCTATTCTTCTAAGTACAAGTCGTTGTTCAGCTAGGAATCGTAAACGGTTCTGTGAGTCTCCCTTCTGGGCCCCTACACCTTTGGTTCTGCTGTCTAAACCACTACACCAGCTGACATACATATCTTCCAAAGACGACTCATCCGACTCAACTATTAGAATATAATAGCCCCATCTGATTCAGAAAGTAGGGTGGTAAATGCCCTAGTTAGGGAAGGTGGGAATCACTTTCAGTGCCTTGTTGCTACCAGACGTACGAAATAAGGACCTTAATAGTTGATCCCACTTCTGTTTTCCTCCTTCCGAAGCGCGATAGTAGCCTACCCCGTATGCATAAGATTGGGAGGTTTCATGTAAAAATAATAAATATGGCATTAATTATTAATTGATATAAATAGGCCAACGCCCCTTCCGTTACGCTATCTCCTTTCCAAGGGTCTGTTTGCCAAATCAATGAAATAAAGCCATCCCGAAGAGCTGGGGGATGATCCACACCCGAAGAAACGTAATTACGAATAAAAAGACTGATACTGATATATATTGAAGGCCGAAAGCCTATTAGCATCCAATATTTATATGTGTTCCCAGTGATATGATAGTACTAGACCTACAGGGAATTTAGTACAGTGCACGATCACCCCCCTTGCAACGCAAGGTGACGTTTTTTTTCCTTAGCTCCGCATCCTCGTCTTCTGAGTCTGCTTTCTCTTCTGAGCAGTCATAGGTACATAAGAAAAAGGACAAATGGACGAGTGAACTGAAGATAATAGAGGGAATTAGTAATAAGCTTAATTGGTATCCTCCATTCATGCATAGGTAAGTGAAGCAAGTCATTCTAGTTTGTGTCCGCTTGAACTAAAAGGTCAGAATAACTATGGGTTCAAGAAGTTGTCCTGCAGGGGAAAAAGGTCAGATTTTCTATGTTCTTTATCCTTATTAGTGAAATATATTGCTTTAAATCAGGCTCTTGGCCCTGCCCTAGCCTCTGATATTCATTCCGATTTGACACAAAACTGTTTTCAGATTTCCACGACTATAGATGAATACTATTCTGATGATTCAAAAGAATAGACCAACAACCAGGAAGGATATGAATCATGTGATGTGCCTTCATCTGGAACTACTGGAATAGGGGTGGTCAACCACCTAGTGAGCCATAACTAATATACAGGTGGTCAATCTCTATGCAGAGAGGAAAAAAACCTTCAATATATATCAGTACCGGCCTACCAAGGAAGGTCAGGGGGTCTAGACTGAATCCCAATTCCAGGATATCAAGTTATGAACCTACTAGACCTACTAGTTATTGAAGATACCATTTGAGAGAGCTGATGGAATATCCCAGATCAGATGGTTGTGGATATGGATCTTACAAGGTGTAAGATCTATGATACAGACCAAGGGTGAATGCATTTTATTAAAGAAGGATCTACACTCTTTTAGAACTATTTATTCTATACCTATTTTATGTCATTATGTATTCAGAAAGAGTTTCCCATCCTTCCAGTTCTTTGAACCAACATGTGGACCCACTTCCTCTCCCCAACTACATCTCCCTATCGGTCGAATGGTCTCATCAGCCTAAGCTAATTCCAATCACTTATGGTCAGTTTTCTCCTTCGGAGTCAAAGACGAGTGCACATGTGTGTTCATCCACATGTTAGTCCATTTTCTCACCCAACCACTTTAGCCTTAAACTCAACTTTGGCTTCAGCTTCAACATTGGAACCTGGTTGAACGTTGGGAAGGGGGAGAAATAATGCTTGGGGATATCCTGCGATGAAGAATTCTTAGTTAGGCTTCCCCCCCGACCAGAAGAGCTTATTCTAGTTACTAAGAGACTTTTGTTAGTGAGGATAGAACTATATACTTTAGCCCAAAACAGATTATGGGATTGTTAGGTTATTCTATTATACATTCGCTGATTCAGAAATCCATACATAGCACTTTCCATCATTTCGGGAAAAAGTATTTCGACAATAGCAGTTATTTAGGTGCTTTAAAGTAATGTATCAAGGAAGTTGACTCAATCTTGTCCATTCCCATTAGTGGTGTTCGAATCGGGGCTAGTAGGTTGAAAGGAAAGCTTCCTTCAGAAGTGATAGGTTTACAAAGATGCTCGACGTTACTGACTTCCTTTAGTCTCTTTCCTATTGAAGTGCTTAATCCAATAGTAATAGAATAGGGATATTCCATAATAGCTTTAATGAATTAATCTGACCAAGGTCCTTCTTTAAGGCCCAAATGCCATACCATTTAAGAATCTCTTAGAGGAGAAATTCCATGTGTCATCAGAACTGGGATAGCCTCGTAGAAGGAAAAAAGAGTCTAGGAGTGTCCATATGAACCCCGTAACTGGAGTCATTAAAAGAATTAATGCGTGGGATAATAGATGCGAGGATTCTTTCTTCTTCATTTATATTCTTGTGGGGAATCTCCGTAACAATTTCAAGGGACTAGCTAACTGATTATTAAATGTCCTCATCCCTGGGGAACTGAATTCATTCTTTATCCCAACTCGGTCTTTCCATGCGAAGGCAGAACTAGGTAAAATAAATCTCATAAGGAGGTTTTGTATCTACTTCCCCTTTATGGGAAGGGGGCTTTCCAAGACCAATCCAACCTACCAATAGGCTGATCTTAGCATTTAAGAAAAGGAATGATGTCGAATCCCTTAAAAGGAAGGGAGAATGGATAGATTAAAATCTTTTCTTTTAAACCCTTGGACTGATAACTCTTGAATAAATACTACTATGCTATGTCTCGAAGAGAAATAAAAAGCCTTACTTAGCAATCTAGGCCCTACTACTAACCCAAGACTATCGGAGCGGAGTCAGAGAGGCTGGTAACTGGTCTTTCCTTCCTTTTGAAGGCTTCCTTCTATAAATAAAAATATAGAATCCATTGGACTTATTTATATTGAAATAATGTTTGTAGTAATCGTTTTAGGAAGCACTCTATCCAAGGAGTAAATGAAGAAATAAGTAAACTTTTTTATAATAAAAGTTTTCGAATTTGATTGACCATGGCCAGACAAAGAGTGAAGAGAAGTCCTACTAGGTAATATGGGGCTTTCTTTCTTCTATCAAACGCTGGTACAGCAAATAGCATATACATTCTTCTTGCGGAAAGAACTAAGAAATGGGTTAATTGAATAGTCTCTATTAGATAAACCAATGGGCAAAAAATAGCTATTTATGCTCGTACTATCAATACAATAGCAGTTTAGGATTCATTTGAGGGAAATGCCCCTACCAGTAGGAAGGAACTAAGAATGGAATAAAGGAGGGAGCTCTAGCTTACTCACCTCTATAGGAAAGGCTATCTGATCAAAAGCAGTATCGCTTGCCCGTAGACCCTCTAGTTATTGGGAAGAAAAGGAATTCAAAAACGAATTTTCTGGTCGGCATATCAGGTGTAATTTCACCAGCTCTAGGAATGGGAAATAGTCGATTTTCCTCTTACCACTGGTCTATTTTATTCTCTTGGTGGGTTGGGCATTAGAAAGAGGCCTCAACCTAGGATAAAGAGAGTTTAGTGAGCCATTAACAGTTTTGGCTCACAGCTTGAATCGGAATAGCCCCAGCATTTGAACTAGATATTTGTTATGCCCCTCTTCCCCTGAAGCTTCGAGAGTGACTAGAGAAATGAGAAGTCAAGTCTCATTCCATTCCCTGAAAGAGTACCCACCGGCTCAGGACAGGTGCTGAAAGCAAGAAATATTTTGTTTATCTTATAGTAAGAGAGGGATTTTGATAAAAAAACTAAACTGCGATTCATGGATTAGAAGATTAAAAAGTACTTGAAGCCTGAACCCATGAGAAAGAAGGAAGTGGCAAGGTGCTTTCAATCCAGGAGGAGAGCCAGGAAAACAAGACTGAAGCTTCAAAACAGTGATGGAAAAGAAGTCGGGCGTTAGGAAGGAGATATAAAAAGTGTGTCGGGGGTGAGTAAGAGAAGTAACTAAGTGAAAAGAGTTGGTAGACCGAACTACCGGAAAGAAATAATGACATTGAAAAGGATAGAATAGTGCACTGGAGGAGAAGGGAATTGACTGGGGAAGAAAAGGTCATTCTACCATCTCGCAAGAAACATCATAAGAGAAGAAAGGCACTTTTACGCCCCAAACTCCCATGCTTTTCTTCTTTAGTCAACAACGAACAAAAGATCTCTATAATTCTTCAATACTCATACAGGCTTGACGAAGTTAAGCTGTCTGGAGGGAATGATTTTTATTTCTTGACAAAAAAATGGGAAATAAACAAATAGTGGTTTGTGGTAATCCAATGCCTAGTGATTTACTCTTTATGAAGAGTGACCTTTTATGATTCCATGTATCCAAAGTCTCTTTGACCCTTTATTAAACTATTTTGGATGTGGAAAGTGCTCCGCCAGAATTAGACCTATTATTTCATGAAATACTCGATAAATACACAGAGTTGGTTCTACTCTCAAATAAATAATTTCCACCAGAGTGGAGAATACCCGATATTATTCAGGTTCTAATGGGAAACGAAGCTGTTC